>LPNX011205304.1:18889-225682 GCA_001517045.1 Pseudotsuga menziesii
TTTGGAAAAAATGAGAAATTCGACAACTCATAAAGTAAAACAAACTTGCCGAAAGCGAGTTTCGTGATTTGGCAAAGTAAAGCGGCAAGTATCCTAAGGATTTTGGAAGGTCAAATCATGCTATTTCCAAGTAAATTAAAGCATGGATGTTTCCTTCTCCAAGTTGGGCGCATGTCTCCACATGGGGGCGCTTTTCTCCAAAAGGGGGTGCATCTTCCAAGAAAATCCTTCATCTTTAGCAAGTGATTTATGAATTGGGAAGTTGACGCTTTAGTTACTTGTCGTTTCCACTGGAAAGCTTTATCCTAGCTCTTTCCATTCGAGCTAGACTCTTCCTTTAGCAAGTGCGCCCCCCCTTGAGCTTAGGCTCATCTATTTAAGAGAGCACGTTCACTTCATTTTACACAGAAGTGTGGAACCTTTGCTCGTGTATTCATTTGATCTATTGTTGAAGTATTGAATGAAATAAAGAGCCTTTGGAGGCATACTTGTGTAGTGCATCAATGTGTGGTGAACTTTGTACTTTATGAAATAAAATTGTATCAACTTCTCGCTATATTAACTAGCCTTGGAAGGATTAATGATAATTAGTAGGAGAGAATAAATAATTTGTTTTGTGTTTGTTTCTCTTAGTTATTTATGTAAAGAGACCTCGAAGGTGTATGCTTTACTTGTTTGTATGCATGCTTTTCTAATCTCTTGCAAAGGTACTACCAGATAGAACACTTTGGTGTAGTTATTGTTCAAGATGTGCAGGGATATCTTGCGTAAAGGAGTGTTGGTTCTTGTTTGATTCCATCATGCTTTTATGTTTCTTTGAAGAATATATCAATCCCTCTGCTCTCTACTAAAGGATTCCATTGCCCAAGTTTATGGAATCTGGGCTTTATTCCTACCTTCTCTCTTTTATCATACTATTTTTCTTGGTTACTTTACTTATACTAGTTGCAAAGTATTTTTAAGTTTCAAATTAGATTTAAAGAATACTTTTCTAGTATAAGATTTTAAAGATAAGATCCAAGTATTTAGAGCTCAAATATTTCATTATAGATCTATCTTTTGCATCTAGCTTTCAATCTAGTAAAAAGTCTATCTTTCGGTACTTAAAGCTAGTAAATTGTTTATGCTTTTAAAGGTTTGTTTGGCATATTAGTGCTACATTTAGTCGTTGATTTCTGCAATTTGATGAACATGTAGAATGAAGTTCTACGGAAATTTTGAAGATTCAAGCCATGCAGGAATTGCTTTTCTTTTGTACCTTTTCATCAATTATTAAAAGCTTCCAAAAACTTGTAAAATTGTTGTTCCTAATCTATAAAGGACCACAAGTATCCCGAATCATTGTAATTATCATTATAAAAAGAGAAGCAAGTGGGCAACCAAGCACCCACAACCAATCCCCCCCAGGGGGGGAACCGTGTCATCTCCTTTTGTGGATTGATTTTTTTTACAGTAGCTTCTTTCTTTTTCTTAGTTTAATTTTGTTTCTAATTGCTTTTAAAATTAACAAATCCGACCTTGTTCCCAGAAACGAGAGTATTGGTACTGTGATTTCTAACAAACACATGTTTGATTTAAAATCCTTAAAATTTAACTAGGCTTTAGTCCCCGTATGCTCTTTACAATTAATCCCCAAGTGAAAAGCCAACGCTTTTTCAATATTGTTTAGATGTGGGAAAAGTCTTCAAGTGAACTACAATACTTCTTCGAGCCCACACTAGCAACCCTTGTATACAAGCACTTTTTTCATTGGCACTGGTCTACTTTATTTTTATGCATAAATCAATTTTGCAAGTGTCTTGAATGGTTTGTATATTTTCTAAGTTGCTAAAGTAATTTATTTGCATTGATTGGTGGGTGATATTTTAATTCATTTCTTCTTAACTCCTAGAATAGTTGTTTTTCCTTTAACAGATTGACAACCTTAGATTATTTTCATAAGGACCACCCCCCTTGGCTTCGCTAGGAGAAAGCCTAGATGGAGGAGTCAAGATCAAGTGACAGCACTTGACTCTTACTTGCCTCCAAGGTCACACTCAGTGGCCTAAAGATTTTTGCCACGTGACCCAAGGTTTGAATTAGGTAGCAATAGGCTCTAAACTCATTCTTGTTTTTATTCCCATATAAACTCATATATTTTTATGGCTATAATGTTTGTTTATTGTGATGGTGGTGATTGGAAACCAGAGAAGTGATGAAGAGGATGAAGAAGTGGATATTGGCACATATCACGGAGAGGAGGGAGAGGAAGATGAGGAGGAAAATGATAGTGATGGCGGGGATGGAAAGAAAATCAAAGAGAGTCCAACACCCTTGTGGAAATATGTCACAAAGCTTGGAGGTGGGAAAGGGGGTGGAACCACTAAATTTGCATACCCCCATTGTAGAATAACTTACATAGGTTCATATACCATTTATGTGGGGTTATGCCATGGGACGAAAAAGAAGACTATAGAAGTCAAAGCCTGTATGGAAGTGCCAGCAAAAGACACAACAAAATATAAGAGGGAAGAGGAGGAAGCACAATAGGTATCCTAAAAAAACAAAGGTTGAACATGAGACCTCAAGATCACACAGAACATTCAGTGCTTGATCCCCATCCACTTGTTAGCCCTAAATTAAATACTACACTATCGGAATGTAAAGTTTAGGCACCTCAAAATGGTTTGCATGGGTTAAGTAAATGGCAGGAAATCTTAGGTTTTCTAGTTACACCAGGCTCTATAATATTAGTGATCAAGATTAAGAACTTGAAGAACATATATAACACAAATATAGATCAGTCAAGAAAAACAAAGCATTCAATGAGGATACAGATTCCACAAACTATCCAACTAGTACATTCATCAAACATCTTACTTCATTTAGAATAAAATTTCCAGAGGAAATTTCGGGAAATTGAAAATATTAAAGAACCGTTGGCATTTACAATAAATACTTTACTACAAAAGATTCAAAATCCAAAGACAACTTAAACTAAGCTGAATATACCTTCAAATTCGAATGGTAGAAACCAGACTGAGCTTACAAATTTAGTTCATCTATTAATCAAGTTGCAGGATATATTTACATCTGATATACAGAGCAACATGGTATTTTCATGCAATATCTCAAAAATCTCACTCTTGACCCTCAATTTTCTAACCCCTTTTACAATGTCCTTCTCTCTGTTTTATAGATACATCTTTCTTACTAAAACAGATCTCAGATCCCAAAGTATGGATCGAGGATTATCTAACATCTAAAAATAGACATAGATATCCGTTGGGCTAATCACATGACTAAAAAATAAAATCTGATCCAAGGTCCACTTTCTTAGGATCTGTTTTGACTGTGAGACTTGACCCTATCTAGAACTTTCCAGAATCCATAATGATAGAGAGGATCTTTTCAACAAGGTCCATCTACGAGAGGAGCATGATTAAGGCTGCCAAAACTTGAACTTTCAAAATAACTCAAAAACCCTGTTCCAAAACTTTCGGCAGCACCTTTATGATTTTCTATGAGGAAGATGGTGCCAAAACTGCCTGAAGATTTCTGCAATGATCTACAAAAATTCTTAAACATATTTAAGTGTGCTGGTTGTTTGAAGTAAAAGATGTGGGGTTCCATAAGCAAAATAACAAAACTGAATCAAACATGTAATACTGTCTCTGCTAGAATCCTGAGATTGTTTGGTATTTGATGTTTATCTTTCTCATGTTGCCATTGTTCCTTTAACAACCTATTGCACCTAATCAGTCTCCGATTCTCTTGATATAATCTCCTGTTTTGATCTCGAAGTTTATTTTTCTTTCTGAATGCCTTTCGAGCACAGGAACACAACTTATTGTGATCAATGACAAGCTCAACAAGGTTCTTCATGATTTCTTCATTTTCTTTCTTAATTGAAACATTACCCTGTTTGAGATGTTCATTACCATGTTGTGCATGCATCTTCTGCACCCTGCCTTGTGGAAGCATCTCGTTGGTTATTGAAATCTTGATGAGCACCACCACTTCTCTGTCCTTGTATCCATATTCCCCTTGTTCCATGACCACCTGATTTGACTATGCTTCATATTCACCCTCTAGTTCTGTCATGACTTTCATGGTCGCTACTTCCAGTAGACACCTGCACTGGGAAATGGTAATCATCCACTCCACGTGATGAAATCTGATTGAGATCCAAAATAAAATTTGTGAGAGTATTCATCTTCGCCATTAAAAAGACTTGCCAAGCAGCTAATATTTTTAACTCAAAATCAAGTACATCAACCTTGTTAAACTCCAACACACTATCAGTTATCTCTCAAATTTTATACTACATATAATTCTACTTCCGAATTTGCTACCACTTGGAATTACTTTATTCTGCTACAAAAATTTACTCTGTCACGGTAGATTTAATTTCCTTCTGGAATTTGAAAAACCACAATTGTTCTTCCGCTTCTTGTGGTCCAAATAATTCCTGTCATGCTACCTGGTTGGTATGCCACCACATTCCTCCAGTCACACTCTTCAAACCTTCACCCTATCACAGATGACAACTCTTACCATGGCTCAAATACCATGTTGCTAATTTGCATACAACAATAGCAATTGGGAGAAACAATTGAAATAACGTCGATTCTTCAACCTAAAAAAAAAATACTTTTGAGTACTCGAGGAAATCACTCTTCGTTTTGTATTTCCAGTATTTGAAAATAAATAAATATCTAATCTAAGATTCACAGATTTTTTCCAATGAAACCTGTACTTCTTAACTTAATTATCTCATTATGGGAATGCCCTTTACAAATAAACCATTAAACATATACTCTGATCTTTATCTCCAATGCCTCTGTTTGTATCTTGCCCCTTGTCTCACCACTCACAGTACCATGTCTCCCCACTCACAGTACCATGTTTTCCGGTTTATTTAGAGCACTACTAACTGAAATTCTATGTTCATCTCTAAAGTAGTAAAGCTTATTGCAAAATTATGTATGTTTTCGATTTCCATTTTCATCACTGCTATCCTTTCAACACTTTATGGAGTTTTTAATCCTTTTCAATGGAGTAACTTTTTGTGGCTTTTTTGTTCTCCACGATTTCCTATCTGTTCATAGGATATTTGTGACTCTTACAGCCTGAGTGAACCTAACGGTTAAGAACATGTCTTCTCTTCTAGGAGGTCATAGGTTCAAATCCAGAAGGGGGTAGGGTATGTGTAGACTTTAGCAGTAAAATCGCTGTATGAAGGGGGTTCTGTTGTCCCACAAACAAGGGGGCTCATACAAGGCTTGGTTGTGACCTTAAAAATAGATTATTATTAATTTGTTTTAATAAATATTTCTTATAATTACAAGGTCATATTTACAATCATACCCACTCAAGGATTTGAACCTAAGTCTCCACGTTAATACAAGCCCCCAATCACCTCATTGCTTGCCATTGGAAAAAGTCGCGACTTTTTGAAAAATAAAAAAATCACAATTTTTTCAGCCGATTTTTTAATTTTTTGGCTTAAGGAAAAAATTGCAACTTTGTAAAAAGTCGAAAATTTTTTGGAGAGTTTTTCAACACTGGTTAAACCACATTATTATTATTATTTTAAAAACAATAATGGTTATTTTTATTCTATGTTGCACAAGTTTCCGGAACGCGAGAATGTAGGGAACGTGGGTACTAGTATTGGATACGTCTAGAAGTTTCCCCAAAATTTGCAGCAAACGGCAGGTTAGGAACGCCGATAATATATATTAAAAAAATAGAATAAATAGAATAAATAAATAAAAGCATAAAGACAAAAATAAACATTAACAAAAACTAGATGACTTAACTTATCCCTTGTATTATGGTTGTAACTAGAACTTCTTAACAGATGGAAATACTAATAAAATCAAGATTACTATCCACTTCATTGATTATATAAGGTAGACTCTTTTTTAAGTGGGGACTTTTAGAAGTTATAGTCCCTATATTTGTGGCTGTGTATAGAGTAAGTTTTCAGCTTTGTATCAACTATAATTAAAATGTATTAGAATATTATATGTTTACAAGACATTCTATGCTAGGGTATTTGCAAAGGTGTATAAATATTCAAATTTAAATTATTATAAAATAAAAATCAAGATAAATTTTATTTAAATGTAATATATGAATTTAGTTTTAAAGCAAGGTTTAAAACTATTTCCAATTAGATAAAAGTTTATTTTTATTCATGAAGTAAATAGTAAAATAAATAAATTTGTTTTCTTTTATTTAATATATAAAAAGTCAAACTAGATTTATATTTATTATTGGTTAGCAATAAATGCAATTCAGCGGTGGGACGAGTGAATACTCTAGAATGAGTGGTAGACACAGATCACTGCACCAACTCGACGAGGTAGCACGAAAAAGAATTTTATTGCAACTTAGTTTTCTAGAGAAAAAATTATGAGTCAACCATGTATATGTACGGTCGCGAGGAAATAGTGATGTTGTTAACAACCAACATGGCCATCATAAATGTGTAGAAGTTCCCAGTGAAGGAAATGAGCAAAAATACTCCCCAAGTTCTCAATTTTAGAGGGTAAAAGTTCCCAATAAGTTCCCAACAATCCGGAATGGTTTCCGCTCGATTGGGAAAGTTCCCTACAAGTTCCCTGGAACGTTGGAACTTCAAGAACGAGTTTCTTAAAAGTCGAGAGCGGTTCTTGTGCTACATAGTTTTTATTATTATTTTAAAAACAATAATGGTTGTTTTTAAGCGATGTAGATGTAAAAGTGTTTTTTTTTAATGCTCTACTTCCCCTTTTATGTTGTATTTCTTTTGAAGAAAACTTTTGTTTGTGATTTCTAGCTATTGCCACCCACTTGATTGTTCCACAGACTTGTGGCTCCCTTGTAAGTTATCCCAACTGCCACGAGTGCCCTATGGTTGCTGGGTCCTCTGATCTGCCAATGGGTTCGAGTGTGAAACTTTTGCCATGCTATAACGATAATTTGAATCCCAGCAGAGCATGACAAACACACCAAGCGCATATTCCATGAATTCATGCTTAGTAGTTCTTGCCATTTTAGAAGGCAGTTAGTGCAATACATATTCTGCCTTTTCACCATGGATGTTATGGATTGCAGGTCTTTCCATATATACAACCGAGAGAAGTTTGCAAAATGCTTTTTCTAGCTGTGGGAAAGTTGTTGGCGGTATGTGTGTTAATGTTTTGTTTTCCTTGTGAGCTTAAGAATTATGCACTGGTCTATACAATACAATACTATAAAAACTCGCTGTGATATCTGATGTCTAATAAATTCATTGAAATATATGCTTCGCAGTTAAAATAATAATGGACAGTTATACTAAAAAATCAAAAGGATTTGGCTTTGTGGAATATTCTACTGAAGAAGAAGCCAGTACAGCTCTCAAAGAGATGAATGGAAAGGTACAAATCTGTGAAATATTGTTAGTGTCTCCTGTTAAATGAGATAAATGACCTTTTTGTAGTATTTTTTTGAAGTTGTTTGTGTTTGGAAATATGTGCAGATTCTTAACAGTAGGGCTATTATCGTAGATATAGCAAAACCTGCATCACGCTCTGGTAGGACTCCTGAAGCGCCTCAGAGCACTCCTGGTATGAACAAAGAAGTAACTGCTGAAGCTGTGGAAGATTTAAGAAATCTCTAATATTTTTCTCTGGAATTTGGGTTATCAATATTCATTTGCAAGTTCTATGTGCTGAAATCATGCAGTGATACTTGCCTAAAAGAGTTCAAAATTTCAAATTACTTCAATAGTTTTGCTGATTTATCCAGATTCATTCTGGGTAAGAATCCTGATTTTTTCCTGCAACCTTTTTAGACGAAAGCCTTTATTCTTCTTCCATTGTTGAGGTTGGAAGTTTATCACGGATTAATTTATGAAATCAAGGATGCACATGTAAATGTAGTGGCATTGAGCCAACATATGCACAAATAATAAATACTGTTTCGAAGCAACTAGCTTGGATAAAAAGGGTATATAATGCCCAAAGAGAGTGCAAGGCAGAAGCTCTATGTGCTGGTAAGAAAAGAAGATCAACGTGATGGCAAAGAAACACGGTTATCCATGTAATAACTAACATATATTAAGCATTATATTGTGTAAAAAAGGGTATTTTTTTTCGTGGGCCTTTGCCCATGAAAATTACAATACAATTAGTAGCTCTCACAGTTGGGATATAATTAGGAGTATTGAGGTTCCTTATTTTTTTTTTGAGTGTGCTAATTGTTACATCTATTATAATTATTTTTTTATATGGACTTGTTTTCATTAAGAAAACTTACGATTTAAAAAAGTTGCAAACCTTTGGTGCTATCAAAAGTAAGTAACAAAAGGATTAAAAAAAATAGGATGGCAATAAAAAAGGTTGATAAGATCTTGTCAATTAAAAACAAGGAAATTAATCATTTGAAAAATCTTAGTTAAATCTTGTTTACATAAGTAAAAAAATTAAAATGTAAGGATATATCAAACTTAAAAAGTAGACAAAGAAACAACCATGAGTAGGAGAGATTCAACAAAGTTTTTAGAAGTTGACATTGTAAACTGCAGATAAAAAGACCTCAATAACCATCACTTATGAAGCTTTATTAGTGGAAAGAGCATTCAAAAAATGAGTTCAAGAAATAGTTCTATGAAAAGTCAACATCTATAGATCTAATGATGATTGAGACTTCATCAATCATAGATGAAGCAGAGGATGCACCGATGAATATGAAAATATCACATATCACAAATAAAACATGAAAATATTAAGAAGGATCAACTTATTGGGGTATCATATCGACACCCAAATCATAGAAGTTGTAGCATGCAATAATCATGTACCAATATCCGAAGGCACCTGACCTAAGTCGATGCTTTACTTACATATCAAAGCATTCGAAGATCTATGCACCTCGAAGTCAACAACAAAGAAGATCAATCCAAAATTTTGTAATCAGAGAGTTCCAAAAATAGTCCACCTACTAAGGAATTATCCTTTTTCAATACAAGAATATTGTTTTTCTTTGAACATCATATCACCTTATATGCTCAACTTTATCAAAGAAGCAAATGTTACAAGAAGATAGTTCATGCTATCAAGACATGTTTTCTACCTATGCTTTGCGGACAAAACCTTTTTAAGGGAGTAAGACTTGTAATATACTTAGGGTGTATTACTACTAGGGTTATAATGTAGTAATTATTATGTAATAGTAGTAACATGATGTAACACCTCGATTTTGACCCCGTTTGCATTAAAATTGTACATGATGTATATATTGTAATTAATAATGGCATGGAGCTAAAGGCAAAAGCCCCACCATCAATTTAGCGGTTTTATGTTTCGGCAATTAAAATCATTGTCGATGGTATTTCGTGCGAGCCGGCACATTATAGTTTCGGCATCATGTAAATATGCATTTTAATTAAAATACCCACAACCAGCGATGTCAATACAACATTAAAAAAGATGGGGGCATGATTTCCTAAGGATAAGGTGGAGGTTATTCAAACCTTTGGGGCCAAAGGGGAAAATCCAAATGTCAAGGGGAGAACCCATCAAACAGTCAACTACCTTTCTTGTCTCATTCACCCAATCATTTAATTCTGCCAGAAATTGTTGTAGTTATTGCATGGGGATGAGAAGAGTATGGGCAAGGAAATTCGAATTTGGGGAAAACCCATTTTTGGGGAAAAACGTTTTTGACTTTTGGGGCAAGTTAACACCCAAAATGCATGCCCATTTGGCCATACACCCACGTTCTTCTTCTCCTCACACAGTGGAAGCTTGGGAGTTGTTTTTACCTTCATGATTTTTCCTGTTGTGTGTTCTCATTCATGATTTTGGAGCTCCTGGGCGTTTTCCTCATCTTCATTCATCTACGTTGGGGCTCTCTCAAGCGGCTGGGATTTTCCTGTGTGTGGCATTCACGTTTTTGGGTTTTTTGTGTGTGTTTTCCCTCATGTGGGCAGTCGTTTCTTCATTTTCCTTCGATTGGGAATTCGTTTTTGTGATGATCTGTGGTTGGGTCTCTTCCCCAACGATTTCTGTTGCATTTCCCCACTATTTTCCAAGCTGAAAATCGTTTTTGTGTTGCCCAGCGATTTGGAGGAGAGACCACGTTCTCTTGGGTGTTGATGAATTCATTTTTGGACACGTTAGGGCCAAAACGTCCCTGGGATACGAATTGTTGTTAGGGGGTTGTTTTCACCCACCTTGGCAATTCATTTTGTTGCCAAACTGTTTTCCTCAACCCATAAATTGTGTATATTGCTGTGTATGCATTTGTGCTTTGGTCTATATTGAATTGGGAGTGGAAATGGGGCCTGACCAGCTTGATAAATCTAGTGTGTGAAGGAAGCTCACAGACAGACTGAGGGGGTTGGTTTTCTTCTTTGCACACCTTGAATAGCATTGGAAGGGAAGGCGTAGCCCGAGGAACTGTGTAGCAGAGAAGAGGATGCTTCCTTGTGTTGGGTGGGTAGATGTTCAAAAGCCAGGCTAGATTTGGTGCAGGTGTACATAGCTCTGCTGAGGAGCTCACTAACTCAGCAGTCAGCCTATCCATCTCATTTGCAGCCTGATAAACCAAACTGTGTTGGCTTGGATGAATTTTGTGGTATCCTTGGCTATGTGTGAGCCTGCTAGTGTTCCTTATTCCTTGTGGGAATCATGCCCAACTTAGGAGTGGCAGTGTCCTTGAGAGATTAAGGAGCACACTGGCTTATGGTTGGGTGGAATGTTGCAGCGACATAGCTGGTTGCGGGACGAACTTCTTCATAAGATAAGTATCTTTGTGTTAACCTCTGCATTGTTTTTGTTTAATGAATTACAATGAAAATGATGAATATGTGTATGCTTCTGTTGTATGTCATATATTTATGCATCTGTGCATGTATGAGTTCAATGCATTTCATTTTATCATGTGTATGTTCATGGGACTTAAATTTCCCGTATTAGATATCAGCATTAGTCGTGTCCTCTCTCCGGTAGAGGGGCGGGGACGTGACACATGACAATTATTGTGTAATGTAATTATTAATGATAAGTCATGCCCCTTGCCAAGGACATGATTTATCAGTCACTACATGTATTTATATACACGCCCACTATACTCATCAATAATTAATCTCTTAAATATATTCATACAATAAATAATTATATTTAATATTGTATATGAGATTCTTTTATATTGCATTCATAAATGATTTCATGAAGTGAACCACCAAGTTTGCTTTGGCTCTTCTCCTTTATGCTTGAATTATTAAATCTCAATAAAGGGCATATGCTCTTTCTCCCCACCACTTGAATTACTAGAACGTGTGCTTTCTCTCCTTACCACTCAAGTTACTAAACAATGAAAAATGGAAGGTGTTTGTCATGACCCCACACTTGTGGTGCACTAGTGTGAGGGCTTGCATGGAGAAAGGTAAGGGAACGATGCCCAATTTTCCTAGAGACTAAGTGGTGTTGGTCTCACAAAGGGAAAATTGGGCGCATTGAGTTGGGGCATGGACTGAAGGGCTCCCATGCGAGGGGGAAACTTGCGAAGCGACATTTCCTTAGATGGTACGCTACCACTTGAGAAGACAAGTGTGAGTTCGGTCGGGCAAACTTGGAAAGTTGGGCATCGGCTTGGGAGCACTCATAAGCAGGGGGCACACGATATATATAAGAGGTGGGTGCTAGGAAAAGGGACACATCAAGCAAGAGCAAGCAAGTGGACAAGCTCTATGGCCTTGTACATAGTAGGGAAGCCATAGTCGCAGTGGGCAAAATCGTGTGACATGGTTTCTAAGGTGTGTTGAGGCAGGTTTGGACATCGCACGGATTCTATGAAAGTGCATGGGGGTAGAGGGAAGGACACACAGAAGGCAAAGTCTGTCTTGGGTTCTAGGCATTTGCCTTGGTTTTTCCATGTAATCTATGTAATGTTGCAGGCAGTCGCCATGCACTCTCGTGTACATTGTAAACTAATGAATTAAAATCTTTTGGGCACTTAGTTGAGTGTCACATCATATATTGTGTACATTGTGTTGTGATTGTTATTTACTTATGAAGTTTACTTGATGCGTACTTAAACATAACTAGGTATAAACACACACATAAAATAACTAAAGTGGGTTGGGTCATGTTAGGCATACTTTGGCAACTTGCCTTAGACAACCACACCACTAAGTGTCAAGCTAGGTAGCGTCACGCACCTTCTAAGAGATGTTCACCACATAATTGAAGGGTGGCACTTGGGAGTTTGTGACAATGTTCTTTCTCCTCGCCACTCAAACCACTAAAAAATGAAAAATGGCGGGTGTTATTTCTCCTTGTCACCCAAACTACTAAAGTGTTAAAAGGGTGAGTGTTCTTTCTTCTCATCACTCAAACTACTAAAGTTTCAAAAGGGAAGGTGCTATTTTCCCTCTTCATTTGAACTACTAAATTTTGAGAAAGGGGGAGTGCTATTTCTCCTTGTCACTTGAATTGCTAAAGTGTGAGAAAGGGAAACTTTTGTTTCTCCTCATCCCTTGAATGACTAAATTTTGAGAAAGGGCAGTGTTCTTTCTCCTCATCACTCAAATTACTAAAGTGAGAGAAGGGTGGGCACACTTTCTCTTCATCATTCAAATTACAAAAGTGTGAATAATAAGGTTTTCTTCTCCTCGTCACTCAAATTACTAAAGTTTATAAAAGGGTGGGTGCTCTTTCTCGTCATCACTAAAATTACAAAATTGTATGCAATTCAAATAACAGAAAAAACAATGATTCATAATTTTTTTGTCACTTTAACACTTAATAAATCCAAGGATAAGATAGATCTATGCTAATGTATGTAATTCAAATTAAAAAAAATGGTTTCAATATGCATAAGTGAACTCCATTGATTTATAATTATATTAGTTTAGCTTCTTATGACCCTCTTTGGTATTTAGTATAAAATAATGTTTTTCATATGATGTATAGTATAAAACACCTTATTTTATTATTATATAAACCAAAATTTTTAATGAGTATTGAAAGTGTAAAAAAAAGCATTCCCTTATCTATTTCCAATGTCGTGGGATAGTTTGTGACAAACTTGGTCTAAAATGACATGGTTCTAAAGAACATATTCCCAACAAAGAGAAAAAATAGAATAACATTACAAATAAATTCCTTAGAGAGGGAACCTTATTCCATGAACCTTGTAAGTAAATCATGATGGACCAATTTTGTAAAATTCCTTATATATTTTCTTCTCTCTAAAATATTTTGTTATCAGGAGCTTTGTATAATACATCGTCACCACAACTAAACTTGACAACCTACTAATCATCAATAATCCATGTAAAAACCACAAACTTGGAGATGAACCTCATCACAGTTTGGAAATCCCTGCAAACATGATTTTTTAAAATCCTAATAGGGATCCTATAGATCAAACGACTTGTTTTCATGAGCCTAAAAGCAATATCAAGATACTCATTGTCACTGCATGATATGGTTTCGTTCATTTCAATCCCTGCTTCTAGTAACACAAAATTTATATTGGACTCTTACCTTGCTACCTTCATTTTCTTGTACAATGTCTCCAAAGTTGCATAAATTTCTCAAGTTTGGATGTGTGATTTGTCCTCCACAAGGAATTAATGAAACTTGTTAGTTGTGATTTGTCCTCCATAATTATTTATTGATGAAACTTGTTAGTTAGCTTTAACCAAATTCCCTTCAGTATTTTCAATCCCATGTCTCTCTCTCACTTTTGCAACATCGTCCCACTTGCTAGTAGAAACATAGATGTTTGAACACAATACATAAGATCCAATGGTTTTAGTCTTTGAGTCGAAAATGAGTTCTAGCACATGTTTCCCTGGATCAACCTTGCCATGAATTCTACAAGCAAATAAATTCCTTCACACACTAACATCGTGTTCTAGTAGCATATTTGTAATGCAATCTTCAACCCCACCAAGTGCCCAACATGAAAAAGGTCAACATTACATGCATTCTTGCCCCATCTTGGGTTTTATGAAATACTTTTGAACCATGAGAACAAAATATTCCTCGCCCTCTTTCACCTTTTATATAAAAGCACCTACATACTGAGGTATAAACAAAGGTATTGTGGTTTGGCTTTATGCTTCATTGTTGCATTTGGAAAATATGTGATAGGGAATTTATACCTCACCCATGCATTGTAAACCCACCAATCATTGAATTCCATGAGATTGGGTCTCTATTAATCATTTTGTCAATCATAAGTTTTGTAAGCACCATTCTTTTGCATTTGGCATACATGTCTATTATGGAATTCCTAACAAGCATATATGATTCCTATCCACTCCTAATTATGTAACCATGAAAACACTTTTGTTGGTTGCAGAGCTAATAAGTGAGCACATTACAATGGTCATTATGTTGGGTTCAATGTCTACAAGTTCCATTTGATTAAAGAGTGCCAATCACAAGTAGATTTCCCCATTTGGTCATACCTTACTATTATTGCACTCCAGGAAATAACATTTCTCTCAATAATTTTGTCAAACATAATATTTGAAAGCACTATATTGCTACATTTAGCATACATGTCTATTAGAGGAATCCCAACAAACATATATTAGTCATACCCACTCCTAATTGTGTAACCTTGGAAACCCCTAGTTGTAGAGTTGATAAGTGAGCACATTTACAATGGTCACTTTGTCACATTTCATGTTGGCAAGTTCCATTTGATTAAAGAGTACCAATGACTCATTAAATTTCTCAATTTGGACATACCCCACTATCATTGCACTCCAAGAAATGTCATATCTCTCAAGCAATTTGTCAAATGTTTGTTGTAATCTCTACATTCCCCCTACATTTAGTGTACATATCTATGCCATCGTTTCTTGAGACAATATCAAACTACAATCCACTTTTAATTACATATCCATGCATCCACATACCCTGTTGAAGAGATGCTAATATCACACATGTCGGAAGTGCTCTCTTTATAATAACCAAGTTCGGTTTCATCTCGACCATTTACATTTGGACAAAGAGCCTCGAGGCCTTGTCAACTCATCTATTATGAGTATATCACATAATCATTACAATGTGGAAGGCCACATTTCTCTAAAAAAAAATTATCAAACAACTGACATGCAACCTCCACACTTTCTCACTTAGAATTTATAGCTATGAGAACATTGCCCACAAAAATATCTTTCTCAAATCCATTGTCCATTGTCCCTCATTGTTCCTCATTCTTATGCATTCATGAATCCGCATGCCCTGTAATAAATCCCCAAAGTGCACACATGCTTGAAGTGTTCTACTTACAAGAGTAACTACTGCATTTTTAACCTAGGCTCATCATTTTATGTAAAAGTTGTAGGGTTTGATTAGGTGATATATTTTTATCTCAATAAGCCATCACGATGTTCTAAGAAGCCACGTCTCTTATTTTATACATTTTTATAAATAGTTCATGTTCAACCTTTGAGTTCCAACACTTAGTGTACATCCAAAGAAGGGAATTTCAAAAAGGAATTATGCTTAAAACCCACTTTTGAGCATGTGATCATGAATCTATACCCTCTTGCAAAGTCGATAGATTAGCACATGGATCGAAGAACAAGGGAAAGGTAAATTTTCCTAGTGAGATAATGGGTTTCTACATCATTCGAAAATGGATTTGAAGAGCCACCTCACAACAATTCTTGTAAGCATGTTCTCTTATCATCAATTACGTAAGAAAACATTTGGTTTCTCCACATTGTCACAATTAATTTACCCATCATGACATATAAGCTCACAAGTTTATTAAGGAGATGTGAGGTCCATATCTAGTTACAAGGATGTGGGCATGAACTTGTATAGGTACTCATGTTAGTAGATGCCTACGTCATGAGAGAAGTTTAAGTGTTGTGCACCTTACACTTCTACAACGTGTTATTGCTATATTTAGCATTGTTTTGCATGGATTAAATTTAGGCTTTTATATTAGTTAAGGTGGTTTAATAAGAATCAACATCTGTAAAGAAACATGAACATTGATAACTAATCTTAATCTTGGAAAGAGTTTTGAATTATTATCCAAAGACGAGGATGAGGATGAATAAGATATCTAATGTATTAAATCACATGGAGAAGGTTGAGGTGATAAGAATTATGTAGATAGATAAATGAATCCATGAAAAAAAATATAATTATTTTTGGCTTCAGATTCTAGAGGGTGTGCAAAACAAAGTTACTTTAACATAACAAAAGAGATATTAACCTTGCGCTTCTTTTAATTAGGCCCTATACTTTTACCAACTAATGTGTAAACCAGATACCAAATCTCATGGAATAGAGCAATGCCATAATGATTTGGAGAAGGTGAATAAGTAGATTAGAGTGGACAAGGAGAAGATTTTTCAGTCAATACTAATAGATGATACTATAGATTTTTAAGTGGGTTCCCCATCACAATGAAATAAAGGGAAAGTGGATATGGTATTTCTTGAACTTTTGAAAATCCTATAGCACCCCAAAACATTTAGAAATGATCAAAATAGTAAAAAAATTACACCTCTTCTAATATTCTTGTTCGAAATTAACTTGACTTAATACTAATTGGAATGCCCTAGAGTAAGAATGGGAAATCCATAGAAATTAACTTGACTCATTGCTAAAGGGAAAATCCATAGATATTAACTTGACTCATTGCTAATGGGAATGCCCTAGAGTAAGAGAGGGAAAATATGTGCTTGTAGAGGGGAGAAGGCCAATGTTTCTTCATGCGAAAGTTTTTTAATTTCTAATGTGCAACTTATTGCTACTCGTCACTTCTACTTTGATTCTAGTCTCTACTTGCTTTTTCTAATTTATTTTTTCCTTCTTTAATTTGTCCAAATCATCTATAATCTCCAAACTTTGTGCCAACTCCTTTCATTGGTGTTAACCAAATAATCCCAATGCCCTTGTCATTAATCAATACCTAGGCTCTTATTATATTTCCACTTTAATCATCTTTGTATTCAATGTATTTTCTTTCTTTTGGCATAACTCGTGATTCTCGATCTTAATATGCAACTTGACTATCTCAAGATCACCAACAAAGGTTGAAATAATTGTAGTTTAGATACAAATATAACACAAATCTTAGTTGTTATATGCCCACTATTTCAAGGAAATTAAGGGAATACAATATCGTTCACAGTTAATCCAATTAAAACTAGTAGTAATCTAGGTGATGAAGGCAAGCCCAACATAATCAATCATCACAATAAGGTAATGTAGATAAACCCCTTCTTATGGGATGTAATACTTTTTCAAACCTTCCTTTTGCAGCCTTGACAACAAGTAGTGATGGTAAAGTTTCCAACATGTGCCATAGATAAAAAGGAGAATGCTCATTAGCATCAAATTCCTAGATGGGGACGACAGGCCCTCTGACTTTTTATAACTTAATGAATGGTTAGTTGGAGCGGGTGTAACCGCTCCGACCACATCCACTATGTATAAATACATATCAAGAGGAATAACATGTTGATTGAATGTTTAATACAATAGTATATTTTTTATGGTTTGCAGTTGTGTGTTCTTGAATCTTTGCTTGAATGTGTGTTGAACCTGAGCGTTCAATAAGGAGGAAGGGACAATAGAATGTCCCATGAGGGTGTGTGGACAAGGAATGCAATGTGGTTTTTTGTTATGTTCATTGACCATAGTGTATGCTTCTATGGCTCTCTAAGAGGCCTCAAACCAAGTAATTGGGCATTGCATCGTGACTTATGCTCAAATATCCTCCTCGAGACCACTGGTGAAACATTCCTTCAAAAAAAATCAGTTTAGCCCTTTGTTTAGATTGTGAATTCCTTGAAGGCCATTATAAAGTCTTCTATCACATGACAAGATGGTCAAGGTGAATACTTCCATACCAAGGATGATAAATAAGACAAACTTAATTAGCACTACCTATAATCTTCCATTTCATCTAACTAGCATGATTATACATGGATATGGACTAGGGATTTTCTATACTTTGGTCTCCATTCTAGATACATGTTAAAAATTCATTGTATCCTCCTCATGGTCATGTTTGAACATGTTAGAGGACTCATTGGTTGATGAATTCAAGCATTTATTAAACTCGAAAGGGTTGTCAAGACATCCACTACATGACGCACACTATTACAAAATCAATCCTTTGCAAATTGTCAAAGGATATAAGAGAGAATCCATGCAAGCTTTATCAATGCCAAGATATTCCTTGAACAAAGTACCACTAGTTTTAATCTTGCAAATTGACAATGTTAGAGGCGACGACAAGAATTTTTACCTTTTTTCTTTTGCATCCATGCTCGCGACAAAGAATCTTTTTACAATTGTATATGTAATTTTTGTCTTGGTTTGCCATAACCGTGAAACTATACATGGACCCTATGATTGAAAAGAGATGACATGTGGAGAAGAAGAATTTGAGTTTACATCTCGCTTTGCATAACCAATTACCCTCTTGTGGAGCTAATATGTCATCTAGTGAACATCTACTTCTTCCTCACTAATTACTCTCATCTAGTAGGTTCTTGCTTGAATATGCATCCATCTTTGGAGATTAAACGTTTACTTACAACTCCACTACCAACCCATACATATTTTGTTTCCCCTTGGCTTTGATAGAACTACCAGCAATATACCTCCTTTCATTACACAAAAATAACAACTAAGTTGAACGTAGCAATGAGCAGGGAAAAGGAGCTCCATCTTCATCTTAATTCTCTATATCAATTTCATTGTTAACTACCAACATATTATTAGTTGTGTTGAAAAATAAAAATAAAACCATTTTTTAGATATAGAGAGAAATATTTCTTTCAAATAACAATTTTTTTATTCTCGATGTTTTTTAAAGTAATCAAGGTTGGCAATTATCACAATGTTTGAATTTGATTTAAGCAATAATCCTTGCAAAGGATTGATAATGAGCTCAAAACACTTTCATAAAAGCGCATAAGATAAGGTTGCCATTAGGATGTTTTATATTTTATTAATGATGAAGCTGATTAAAATACACATCCTTAAAATAATTGTTATTGGAAATTTAAATTTAAATTTATTATGAAATGAGGTCTTAAAGTGTGTATGTTAAAAATGTTTTCTTAGTCATAAAAATCGATAATTGGTTTGGATACCTAGGAGAGGATCAGGTTCAAATCCAACTTGTTGTCACTATAATTAAAGAGTATATCTGATAGTGTGCAAGTTAAATATACCAATAACTTGTAACTTAGTGAGGGTCAAGACATTAAAAGGCACACCCAACATGGGGTTCCCACTCAAGGGGATGCCTATTCTTATAGCCTTATCACAATGAGTCATTGGGAATTTGAACCAAGGTGGGGAGAGTGCAAAAATTACCTCTCTCCATTCGATTTATCACCCCTTAACTATTTATATTAGAAATCTAATATACAAGATGAGAGAACTTTAGAAACCTTACCCTAGTAAAATATACTAATAAATTTCTCACCACACATAAGTGAGGATTATCAATTACAACTTTTAATTTTTATTAGGATTTTTTTTCATCGGGGAAATAAATTATCATAGCAAAATGAAAAACGTACTCTTTAGATACTTCCATGCATGATAGATAACAAAGATGATACGTCCTCCACTTAAATCAAATGTAAATTACATTTATGAATTGAATTTATCACCACATGGTGACCATTAAGAATATTGAAGAGACACAGAAACTCACCACATGGTGACAATTAAGAATATTGAAGAGACATAGAAACTCACCACATGGTTCACCGCATGGTTCGGGATTGGTGACAATTAAAAATATTAAAGAGACAAAGAAACATATCTTTAAATTTGATAACCATAATTGAAAAGATGAAAATGTAATTTATATTTTAATAAAATGTAGATCAACACATTATTTATTTATTAACTTGTTAAAATTATTTATAAATTAATATTTAATTATAAAAAATATTAAAATTAATTATGTTTAACTATATATATATTTTTAATTTAATATAATTTTTTTATGATTAATTTATGTATACACATTTAAGTTTAAATTGATAAATGTTTCTGAACTTTTGAAGTAATGGACAGAGCTCCGTACATTATGGGCCACAATCTTGGAGTAATGGGGTAGAGATCCTTACAATATGAACCACTCCTTACATTATGGGCCACAATCTTGGAGTAATGGGGTAGAGATCCTTACAATATGAACCACTCCTTACATTACGGGCCGCAATCTTGGAGTAATGGGGTAGAGATCCTTACAATATGAACCACATATTGAACATTTTGTCAACTTTTAGAGTAACAGGACATAATCTCTTACATTATGAATATAATCTTGAACACTTTTGTTAACATTTGGAATAATGGGATAAAGTTCCTTACACAATGAATCACAATCTTGAATATTTGTTAATTTCCGGAGTAATAGGAAAGATCCTTACATTATGAATCACAATCTTGAACAATTTCGGAAACTTTGGAGTAATGAAGCATAACCCCTTACACATAGAACCACATTTTACTAATAAAATCCCGAGCCTAATTTTCAAAGTCATTTTGTAGCCTTGGTACTTGGGTTAAGTGGACATAAGCCTCATCGTCACAATCGTCCCTATTAGTAGGTGAATGTTTTAGTAAAAGTCAATAAATTAAAGTTGACCACATAATCAACACAATAAAATACTTTTCAACTATATTTAGATGTTAAAGTGCCATGCATCCTACTAACCATTTGTAAAAGCTTTAAGTTGACAAAAACAAAGATGATAGAATAACAATTATTGATCATTAATCCTCATCCAAATTGACTCCAATAATGTTTCGAAAGGCAATACAATACAATCATTTTGACTTTTTTTTCGATACCATTCCCACATAGAATACATATTAGTAAAGGCAATACACTATATTAATGTTGACTTTTTTTCGATATCATTCCAACATAGAATACATATAGGTGATGTATTTTTGTTATAATTTACTTTCTTACATAAAATAGTTATTGTGTTGAATACATCTTCTAAATGTGACATGACAGAAGACATTTGTGATATATGTCTTTGTCATAGGCATACTCAGATGAAGTGTGCTTTCATGCAAGGTTATTGGCCTATTTTGTACAATATAATTTATTTTAATATAATAGATTTTTTTTAGTGTAAAAAAATATTGATTGTTAATAAACTCTTATGAGAATTATGAAAATCAAGATTACCCAAACAAAAAGATAATAACCTAATCTTAATGACCACAAGTTTTATTTATTTTAATGTGAATCATTTTTATATCCTACATGCAAATTTCAATGATCATTATGGTTATTTGGTATTTGGATTTGGATTTGGATTTGGATTTGGATTTGTATTATTATTTTTAGTTTTAAGTTAAGTGGGTTATAATTAATTTTAAAATATATGTTTCTTTTTAGGAAATTATATATTAAATTCGAGAAAGTAAGACATATATACTTCCATACATGTTAAACTTAAATTATTATTATATAAATATTTTATTTAATTAATAATTGTTTTCATGTGGTTCATGGTCTCAATATCGGTTGCTAGAGGAGAAGACGGGGAAGCCAAATATTTCTATGGGGTGAAACAGGAGAAGACGGGGAAGCTAAATATTCTACGGGGTAAAACATCGACACTGATTACAAAACCTAACTTGGTGGGGACATCAAGTGAGACCCTAATACAATCTATGCAAGTCACCCATAGATTTAACTTTGAGACCTCTTACTTGTAAGAAACAACTCTTAACTACTAAAGTTAACCCACCAAATTCTCAAATGGGAGGTACCTCTATGCCTCCCATAGCTTTGCCAAATGTTGAAAGTCAGTTTTTACCTCCTACATCCCATACAGCTAGAGGATCTTATGTACTTGTTTTACATAATATTCCACAACCTGCCCCTCGAGCTGTTCAACATAGTGGTCATGCTGGTTATGATCCTATTGGTTATGCTTTGTAGACTCCCACGTCATCTTGGGTCCCTCCTTGACATCCCAATATTGGTAATCAATACCTTAGTGAGGCACAATACAATAAGTTAATTTTATTTAATTGATAATTATATGAATATTTTATTTAATTAATAAATATTTTATTAAATTTTAAGATATATCAATTCTTTATGATTTCATAATAATAAAGTGATTTGATTTAATTTTATAATTTTAATTTTGTATGATTTCTAAATGATATAATGATTTGATTTAATTTTATAATTTTAAATATAATATGTGATTTGCATTATTATAATTTTTATGTTTTAAACATAATATGTTATAAAATGGCATACTATTTTGGAATATATATTTTTCTAAAACACATCAAAATTATATTAATAAATGTAATTATGTGATTAAATAAATGTAATTAAATAAAATTGTGTTGACTTTATGAGAAGAAATATATAAAGAAATATGGTGTTATTTTAAATGTTCACTGCTCGAAAACAATCTTGTTTATAAAGAAAAGGGAGAATCCCATTTCTTATTTACATTTCACAGTTACACATGTATAATGATTCTCCAATAACCATTCCAAGTTAGAGAATAAAAGTATTTTTATCATACTTGGGTTTTTTATTACATTATGTATATAAAGGATTCATTTATATATAATTTAATTTGGAGATCTTAGATGTAGATATTTTCATTTTACTTATTTATTTAATGGCTTTGTCAAAACCAATCAATTATAAATCTATTTTTTTCCCAAGTTTTAAATGTTAATTTCGTTGTATTGGTTTTTTTTAACGTTTTAGGTTTAAACCAATCAATTAGAAATCGACTTTTACCTAGTTTTAAATGTTAATTTGGTTGTAATAAATTATAGCTTTTTATATTTATTTTTTTCATAATAATAACTTGTTTTATTTTGAAATCAAGTTTATTTTTATCATTTGGTTCTTCTTCTCCATAGTTCTTGGTTTTTTTTGTCAACTAAATCTCTACATCATAATAATTTTGACTTTTCCATTTCTTAAATTGACATGCTCACAACTTTAATAACCTTTAGATGCTATATGTTGATGTTTACAAACTTAGTTTTAGACTTCTCTTCATGGACATTCTTCCATGCCAAAGCTTCTCCCTTGCCAACATTCTATCCATGCCTCCGTTCTTTTATCACTCTGCATGCACACACTTTCTCAACAACCTTATGCACATATGCATTTTGACATCCATGGAGTGCTCCTCTACAACCTTCCACCAAGTAGGTTTATGTTTTAATCTCTTTTTGGTTGAGTAAAAAACTGAGGTGAAATGACATAGTTATTCTCACACTGAAAAATTATACACCAATAATGTATTTGCTACTTGCTACGATCCTCATATTCCAACAAATTTTCTTTAAAAAAAACTTTGCTAAAATCAATATGAATGCATATTCCAGCAATGTAAGGTACCAAGCCCACCACACAGACAGCAAGCCAACTAGCTCCCTTCTAGGGGTCTAAAGTAATGAACTTACCTCTAATATAAGTAATGGTCATGACAACTCTATTCCAAAGAGAGATAGAACAATTTTACCATGAACCTTTTTAAATTATCATTATGTACTTTAAAAAAAAATCACATCTATTACTACACAATTATAAGTTTTACCTAAATCATATCAATAATAAAATTGTAATTTTACCTATTAAATCGTACCAAAAGATTACACTTGTACTTAAAAAAAACTATTAAAATAAAAAGAACCTTAAATTTAGCCAACTCACATCAATTAGGAATAATGGGACTAGAGCTATTCAGGTTCCAATGGCTGGCTATTCCAGATTTATGTTCAGACCTCCTCATCAAGTTGCAAGCTTCAATCAAGTGTAAAGACCTACACGGGGAGTGCAGGTTGTAAATAATACCATACCAAAAAGGTGCTACGCTCTTTCCCGACACCCCGAACCAATCAATACGGGTATGGTTCCCCGGAAATCGTACTACTATTAGCTAGAGGTTATGGCTCTGCCTTTGGAGGGTTCAGAAACTCCTACACTGCCTCCATGAGGGGACGTATCAGCCTGTATACTTAGCAGAGTCTTAGAGAAAATCTCATCTTAGGGATTTTTCAATAGGTTTTACTCCTAGAGAAATAGTAGGCTGAGTATGAGTAGCCTGATCCGGATGGGTACATTCCATCGACAAACCCTTCGATGTAACATATTTTAAGAAAACTATTAAAAAAAACTTGACATTTTAAATAAAGAAAAAAAACTTATTAAATCTTGATTTTTAACCAAATAATATTATCTTAACCTATACGGGGTGGCAGGGGGGGCGGAGTTTTCTTCACTCCGGATGGATCACTGAATATTAAGTTCGCCTGGGGGCTTGGTATTGACTCCAACAATATGGCAAAAGCCTTGGCTTTATGGCAAGGTCTGAGGATAGCCAAGGAAATGGAAATCTCCGAGCTAACTGTTATTGGAGACTCCAAAATTGTTATATGTGCTCTAGCTGAAAACCTCATGCCCAATAATATGGCTCTGAGGCATCTTATTCACAAGATCGTGGCGCAAACCTCCTCTTTCAAAAAAATCGACTTTTACCATGTGTTGAGGGAAAACAACTCCAATGTTGATCATGAAGCTAACAAAGGCACCTCCCTTTGCCATGGGGAGCTTATTCTCAATAATCAAGGTTCTTTCTGCCCACCCCCATAGGCTCGGGGGCTTTTTTTGGGCTCCCCCTCTGTGGGCCCCAGTCCGTCTGAATGCCGCGTGCTGGAGGATTGCAAGGACAGGTGGTGCGTGCCTTTCACATGGCCATGCGAAGGATGGTTTAAAGCTTGGCTTGGACTGTCTCTTCATCTGGTGTGAAGACAGTGGCCTCTTCACAGCTTCATCTCGCGTCTTAAACGTTTGCAGGACAGGTGACCTCAGGCAGAATCATTGTTTGACATCAGGGGATATGTTGGTTTTAATGGTTTTCATGGATTTGGGCTTCTCTCCTGAGGCGAGTTCAGCAGGAGTCCTGTCGAAGATGGGTGCATCGAATGTTATCACGGTTGCATTTACTATCCGCACATTTGAAACTCGGATGATATCAGGTGGGAAGGTGAGAGGAGTCGCGTCGAATCTGGATCAAAGCAGTTTCATGATTTCTCGTGAGCTGGATTTTGAAATGGTGCCAAGCTCCCTGGGCCTCAAGGTTTTAAAACGATGGAATGCTGAGAGCCGAAGCACTCAGGATGCAGCTCTGTTTGGCTATCTCCAAGAGCTTTGTCGACTCGCTGCTCAAAGTTTGCTAATATTTAGGATGGAAGCGGGGTCCTCATCCGCGGTTGCGCCTGTCATCCCAAACCTGGTGGACACGAAGGTGAGAGAATTGAAACAAGAACTCAAATCGTTGCGGTCCCAAGTGAATGCTATCGATTATGAAGGCGAAAGGAGATTGGAACACATAAACAAGGATTTGGTCTTCCTACGCAAGAAATTCAAGCGAAAGGTAAAGCGGACTGAGAATTCGCTCACCAGGCAGATAGTTGAGCTGGAAATAAAGGTGAACAAGCTTGCTCTCAAACTTGTCAAACATGAAGCGTCCGGTAATGGAATGTCCTCCAGCTCGAACAGATAGAAATCGTCTGAGTGCTCTGGTCCGCTGTCTTGCATGTACATGCCTCTCAGTTTCTTTCCATAGTTATAGTTCTTTGTACTCTGCATTATGGTAGTTCTTAGTTTGTTACTCTATTAAAAATGGTATAAGGTCTCAGACTGTTCATGTTGCCGCTTCTTCAAGGGCGTTTTTTGTTGGCCTTATTACCTTTGTCGCTCCCTCAAGGGCACCTATGTCTCCTATGGTTTTTAAGTTTGATGGTTTTCAGTTGCCGCTACCATGAGGGCCTTCTGTAATCTGGAACCTTTTTTGGTGGTTACACCACCTCCTATATAATATAACCGACATTGTCTAAAAAATATTATCTTAACCTATAATAAATTACCAAATCACTCATGTTTTTATCCATCTCTTATATCTTCTTTTCTTGTTTATTTTTATTTGTTTTTATAATTGAATAATATTAAAAACACATTGAAAATTCTTAAACAATAATACAACTTCAATTATAAAAAAATAAAAATGAGTTCTGAAAACCTTCCCATATTGAAACCTAACAATGCAGTACTTCGAAAAAGAGACTTGCTCTATCCATGAACACGGGCCTACCTTATAAACAACAAAACCATCCTCTATCCAAATTCTAAAAAGAAAAAAACACGTCATAAAGGTGAATCAACATAGATAAGGTAAATTGAAAGGAGTCCATAGTCATAAAAGTGAATGTAATGGGAGAAGATTCTCTATTAAGACATTTTTGTTGAGTATCTAAAGAAAAAAGGTTTAAACAATATAATTTAGAAAATGTAATTTTCTTTTTTTAAAGAAATTTTGGAATTTGAGAGTGTAATGTAATTGTAGGGTTATAAAGTGAATCTATCTATATCTGTATTTTCAAAAAACTTAATGTTTTCTCGAGGTAGATTAGTTTTCATTAAAGCAAAGTTGTTAATTATGGAGGAAGGATTGGATGATACTTTGTTACGGTGTATTTACACTTGTATTCTTCAAAACTAATTGGTTTCTCACAAAGTGAACCGCTTTGGTATTGTAGTGGACTAAAGAATTCAATCATAGCCAAATCTGAGCAAACAATGCATTTTGATCCTTCCATGCATCGATAAATCCCACCCTTGGGCTTATTTTGATGGTGCAAGTCAAGGGGATTCATCCCTTGGTGGATCGTGGGGGGCGTCATTTTCTTATTAGAGGACATCAAGTTCTACATCATTGCTCCAACAACAAGGCAGAACTAGTAGCGTTATGGTCAATCTTAAAGGTTGTGCTCTCCAAAAGAATCAACCATCTGCAAATGTTTGAGGATTCAAAATGCTCATCAACTGGGCAAATAGAAAAAATCAAATCAACGCTTCTCATGTACAACACCTTCTCGCGGCCATCCAGAGGCAATTGGCATCCTTTGAGTTTATTTTATTTGCTCATGTGTATTATGAACTTAATATTGAAGTTGATTAACTCTCCAAGAATGTGTTGATCTTAGAGCCTTGTTTGCTAGAGATAAATGAACTTAGGGACAGGAGAATTGCCTCCATTTTTCAGTTCGCAATTTTTTTTTAGCAAATTCAGCGTTGCTACGTGATTCACAAAATAAAGCATCAGAGAAGGTTGAAGGCTCAATGTTTTTTTGAAAAATGTTTGTAAATCTAATGTAAAAAGAGATGTTTCAAGTAAAGACCTAAGAAAGTAAGCTATTTGAAGCTTATGAAACTAGTGATGTAAAGTCCTTTGAAGAGATTCTACATTTATTCTAATAAGAATGAATGAGTTTTCTCTCTATATATTTTTATATATAATTTAAGAATTTTATTAAAATATAGTAAATTTAAAATCGAGTTAATTTTAATGTTAAATAAAAAAACTATTTACCAAAAACATATGTAATTTTTATGCCTATAGTGTATAGGCAATGTAAAGAGATATATGATGATAAAACTTGGTTTAATGTTATGCGATTTTGATTATAATTAATTTATTTTTTTAATGGTGAAACTTTGAACTACATTATGAGAATACCATCACTATAGCAAAGTACTGTATGGGTAAGGCATCTTTTAATTGTGTAGTAGAAGTTAGAGTTATGATTGACCTAAAATTTTGATTGATTTTTAGAAGATATGGGTTGATTTAGAATTGGGTCAACTTTTTTAAGGTATTATTTCACCATGTACAAACTTTAATCATAATATTTTAATTCTTCTTAAAATTTCTACCAAATTTATGGAAGGGTTTTTTTTTCCATAAGGAAAAAAAACTATACCATTGTATTTGTAACATCCCCTATTTATTGTAAAAATAAAAATAAAAATATTTACCACATATAATAATAGAAAATTCCTAGACAATACTTAGAGAGATGTTATTACTTGCATTTCATTCCGTCTTGCATTACTATCGACTTGTTTTTAAGTTATTAGTAGCATGTTTAAAATGGTGATATGTCGATATGACATTACTTTACGACGTAAGAGAATTGTTTGTATTTAACTTATTGTCATACTTCAGTTTGGCGTAGTTGTTTGTTTGATTCTAAGCCGGAGCTGCACAAGGAATGGGTCATGGTCTTACTTAGTTGTTTACGACTAATGCATGAACTTCTTTTCTTCTAGGTGTAGACAGTGAGGTATAAAGGTTTAGTCGGTTTAAGGACCAACTCTGCACTAAGGCTTCTATAAGGACAAGGAAAAAGGTGACCCAAGGTTCAACCCTAAACCATTATTATCCTTCTTTAAAAATTATTTACAAGTATTAACATAAGGTATCAATTAACCAAACTTTTTGTCACAGGTTTATAAATTTATCAATATATAACAAAGTTGGATGACCCTAGGTTGTAAAACGAAGTCTAGAACTTCGTAGATTGAACTATATAAAAAATGATATGGATTTATGCACAGTCACTTACAGCAAGACTAATGTCCTTGGTACTAGTACGTCGGTTGACTTAAATATGGAAGTGAAAGGTAGGGTACACTTCATAATTTCATCCCCTCTCGGACCATGTGAATCTGAAAAGGATTCCAGCTGACATCAAAACATGGGATCTCAAACCCTAAAGTTTTTATGGTGTCTCGGTAACTACGCAAGTCAATTCATTTGGCTTTTGGAGATTGTTATTCGTTCTTTCATTTCCACCAGAGGGCTTCGGCTGCTCACCTTCGCTGCTTCACTGTCAGGATTCAAAACTGTGAGGATCACTAGACTCTGCCATTTTTACCTTATGAACCAGTCCATACTCAAATTACTCGCTAGAAGTGTTTCCAATCTTAAATTGGGTTATGGCAGGATACCTTCGAAAACTGAGGAGGCAAAGGAACTTCAACATTGTTGCTTACTCCTTCATACTAGTTTCTTTTCTCTTTCAAACTAAATTGTGACTAAATTTTCTATCGTTTTTGTGTGCAGGTCCTCTCTGCAGGGATGTGTGGCTGGAAACTGACTGCGCAACCTCCTCATTCAACTGGTAAGACCCATCCCATTTCCAGGTGAGGCTCTGGAGGAGATATTTGGGTTTTGTGGTGTGTAAAATAAAGCTTAGATATTTTAATTCGACTATGTTCTGTATTGGCGTCATAAACTTGTTTGGTACAAGGATAAATTATTTTGAGATGGTATTTATAATACCTGTAGAGTCATTTAAATGACTTTATCATTCTGTGTAAATTTTTGTTGGTTCTAAGAACCTTATCCATACTGGAAAATACCTGTGAGGGTTTTCGACAAAGTATATTTGTTTATCACATCCTTGGATTTACTGTGTAACTTCCAGATTTGTATCTATTGTGGAGTCTCACGACTTAAGCCACTTCTTGGGAATATAAGACAATTATAAAAATATTCCTAATTTTCTATTTGTTAAATTTATGTGCTATAATCTTTAATTTCTTCTTGTTGACCCGTGAGGGTTTTATAGTTTAGACTAGTTTGCAGAGTGGTGGCCTCAGGGCTTTCAAATCGATTTTTTGTTTGGTTTGGAAACAATGTTTAAAAAACAGTTTTTCTACAAAGATGGCAGGTCTTTAAAATAGCTCGTCGAGGTTATCAGTAATCAATGCCAAAGTTGCTTTCCTGTTTGGATTTTCTACAACAACTGATTAACATTTATTTGTTCCTGGTTTCTTTTATTGTTTTAAATTTACAATGGCATAGAGTCGTAAGGCTTATAGACAAAACTAGGGTTTAGGATAGGATATCCCTATCGAAAGTATTTCTTATTGCCTTAGTCTTTATACAGGATATAAATGGAAATAGACCTATGAGAGTTCTCTGCGTATATTCTTTACTTGACTTCCTAAGATTAGGCCTCGTTTAATTTATTCTTTAGTTGTAATACAATCTTTGTTATGCAGCCGTGTAATTGTAGCAGCTTTGTTTGGTAAGAAGAGAACTAGGTTTTACGATCTCTGCTATAGAAATATAATTTGTAAAAGTTGTTACAGGTATACGAAACCGTGAAGCTTTGTATTTATCTTAGATCTATTTAAGTTTTTCATCTGTGTTTATTTAAAGAATATTTTAACATAGTAATACTTGGCTATAAGGTATTGCCGCAGTTTTCGTTTGGGCAACTCCTGCGAGGTATTTTTATTAGATGGTTATGAGGTTTTATTATATAGATAGATCCTATGTTTGAACATCTTTGGTATTCTTATTTACAATCCAGATACTGTTTCTTCGATTGTAATCATCCTTTAAAAGGGCCCTGGAGCCATTTATTAATTAGCTAGGTATGGTTATTTTAGTTTATAAGTAAACTACTGTAGATTAATCGATTTATAAAGGACCTTAGGGTTTTACTGTTTGGTAAAGTTGTTACTTGAGTAGTTTGTTTTGTTTAAGTAATTTTTATGACTCGAAAACTGTAAGTAGCTCTCAACATTACGAAACATATTGTTTTGATCATTTAGAAGGTTAAGCCCTAAGGCTGCCTGAACTTTTATTTTGTAAATAAATACTGCAGAAACAATACTAGTATTCGGAAGCCTGACTCAATGCTATGAATTGTTGGTAACCTCAACCTAGTGTTAAATAAATAATTTAACTGTTAAGAGTTGGGCTTAAGGTATCCTTATGATAACTATCTATTTTTTAACTTGTTTATTTTGAACCAAATACCAGGTCATCTAACTAGAAGTAATTTGTATATAGAATATACATCATTTCTATACACTGAAATATCGAAACTACACATTTATTTATTGTTTCTCCAAATCACTTGCTTAGGACCCCTGAGCTTGCTCATTGCACCACTAGGGCAGAGACTTCTGCCACTCAGCAAACGTCTGCAGCTTAACACAGCTGACTTAACTCAACAAAACACTTTAGCTATCCCCTCAACAAATTCTTTGTATGCCTGACTTTTCAGTTTGTAACAATTACAAAGTTCATTCTCTCATAAATCAAAATGAGTGGTGAGACTCCTGCTCAATTTGATGGTTTATATATAAGATTGACTAGGTCTTTGGGTCAGTTTGGAATTTAATGAGCCAGCCAACTCAGTTCCCCCTCTCAGGGAACATGACCACTTTTTTAGGGATTATGCTCCTGCAACAACTAGAAAGTGAATGCTAGTGATGCCACTTGTCAACCAACCTTCTACAACTGCTCCTTCCTCCTAGTGGGCAGTGAACACTTATTTAATAGTATCCCTTAAATAGGTGTATCATTTTATTAGTTATTAAAATAAATAATTCTTCAATTACGGTCATCCTTGACCCACTTGGTCATAAACTTTACAATAAAAATTAGCATAATGTTTTGCTGAAATAAATAATAAATATTTATTTTTCAGTTTTGGGTATGTTACAGTATTAGTATATGTGAAAATGTATACAAAATATACAAAATATGACAATATAGGGCAAGGATAGCCCAAAAGCAAGATCAAAACTAAAGAGAATAGAAGTTGAACCATAAGATATGACAATAGTCACCTAAAGGCCAAAAAATAGAGCTTGATAGACCAAAGAAAATAAATATAGACAGAATGGCAAAAAAGAGACAAAGACACCATTAGCAAGAAAATATGTGCAAAAGTTCAAGAGTGGAATATCTGAACCATATGATTTATTACAAGGAAGAGTGTCCTTTTGTTACAAGATTAACTTACTATGATGCATTTTTCTCCGAAAATAGGTAGGATTTTTTTTATTTATAAATGGTTAAAACAGTGGGACATCCAAGACTATTTAACCCTCTCCCATGGCCAAAACCTAAAATTAAAAGTTGAAAATAAAATGTCTAAATTCATATGAAGTGATGAAAATATCAAATACAAAAGAAAAACATGTTAATATGAAAAGATCAATAGTTGTGAATATAAATATGGTATTTTCCTCCGAAAAAAGAAAAGACCAATAGTTGTGCATTGCTTAAGACAAAGATATTATTAAATATTGCAGTGCATGTAACCATTAAAGTATTTTTTATATCCTTTACCATTAGACTCAATGCACACACTTTCTGTAATACACCAAAGCAATTGTTAATTATTTATTATTTGGAATATTTTATATATATATGTTTTGACAATAAAGTCAAAATGAATGTAATGGATTATTATTATTATTGAATAAGTAAAATACTGATAGGAAACATAACTGGAGTAGTATTTGAAAGAGTGTTTGTTGACCCACAAGGGGAAATGACAAATGGTGAAAGCTGATGAGTGAGAACTCAAGTGATGCATGAGGCATCTTCCCCAAAATCATGTCAAGACTCCTTGTGGAGTGCTAAAGAGCAGGAGGCTCATAAATGACCAAGTCCTAGGCAAACTACTATAAAATAATATGTCCATTGAATAAGCAAGAGGCTGACGATGGATGGGGAAATAACTTATTGATGCAAAGAGATGGCACATTGACCGAAATTTTCCCTTGTGGTTCAACAAACATGATCGGGGGTTCTAGAGCAAGTAAGATTTGACTGCTCTAGGAGTTGGTTGGGAGGAACGACAGCTTCAATTCTATTTTCTCGACAATGGTGATAGGTTCCTTACTAAATTTATTAACTTTTCAATACTGTTAATCATAATCTGAGTGTAGATTGAATCCTAAATGCATTTTAAACTGAGAATTAAACGATGCGTCTATTTCTAAATTTTTATTTCTTTCAATAATATGTTTTTAGTATAAGATGTTATTTATTAAATTTTCATGTACAAAATGTAGAAAATTGTTAGTGATAAATAAATATGTTCTACCATTTTCCTATGTTATGCTACATTACTATAAATCAAACCCCATAATGTAAACAGTCAAGGTTTAGCAGTAAGAGCCGAAAGTCTCTTTATAGAGATCTTCTCCCTAATCTTTTAAGTATATCTAGATATATTTACCAATGTATTATAAATGTATGTATATCAAAGTAATAAAACAAATATAAGCAAGCATAAACTATCATGTTCCTCTAGGAGTCGAAGGTTTCTACACATAGTCCATCTTTGTGTGTGTGTGTGTGTGTGTGTGTGTGTATTCTTTGTTTGGGATCCCATAGCCAGATTAGGGCGGATCTAAAAATATTAACAAATAAAAGAACTGAACGAATGAATCACAATCTACCAACCGAGTATTCAGTTAACGAGATCAATGCCCAAACCGTAGAGCTGAGTTTCCAAAATTGGCGGTAATCAAATCGAGTTAAACATAGAATGAGATTTGTCCACAAATCAAAACAAATAGTAAGATCTACAAACATGTCCATGGGATTTAAGCACATACTCGAATATGAATGCTCAGTCCTTGTTTTCGGGTTTCCATAACTAGACATAAGCAGATCTGGCTTAAGAAGCAATTAAAAAATAGAACCACAATATCAAATAATTAATCACAGTCTTTCGATTAAGTTCTGAGCTTCCAAATTGTAGCCACAGCCAAATCAAAGTTAAATATCTAGTAATCATGACCATAGGGTCAAGCTTTTCCCCTAAATCGAATGTAAAAATCAGTTCTTAACACATAAACATTACTGAACATTAAAATTGATGTTGGCAATGGAACCAAATCACAAACCAAACTACTGTAAAATCAACGCATCACGAGTGGTGAGGCTACGAATCCCTCATAAGCAACCATTACATCTAAGTACAGACCCAATACGGGTTATGGCTTAACAACAAAACTTATCTTAGTAGCAGTTGTAAAGCCTTCTCCTTCCATCGACTGCAAGTCAAATAAATCGGGGAACCAGTTTAAACCATGAACCCATTCAAAGAGTCTTACCTTATGACTGATGGATTATCTGAATGTACAATCCAAGCCACGTCGCATCGGTGTTCACATGCACAAGACCTACGGGCGTTAGTATAACTAGGATTATGGATTTTTTAAACATATTCTTCCTATAACAGAGTACATGTGAGTCGCTCACCTCTGGACATACAAGGTTGGAGCTCGAGAGAAGGTGACCCTATTGCCACTCTCACTTGGAAGTGCCTTGGCAACCTGCATTTCACAATTGCGTATCGTTAAAACAATACATTATATAATGTAACCAGTGTAAAAAAAGGAAAACACATTCTTTGTAAACCCTTACCTTGCAAAGTGAAGATTAGTCCATAAGGATGAAGCTAAGCTTATCCAAAGCTTCAATGGCAACCTAACCCCGCCTGCAAAACACCTGCAAAATGGGATACGAAGTTATTAACAAACCCCATTATATAAACGAAATATAGTTTTTATAAGTTTTGTAGACAAAGAGATACATTTATCTTTGATAGACGCGTAGAGGGCCAAGGGTCGGTCCTCCTGGATTACCTTTTTCCTTCTCTGCCCGCAGTGACAGGAAACATTTAATTTAATTATGTAACCAACTAAGGAGTCCTTAAAATGAAATTGCATAGTGAGCTATGAAGAAATCCATTTCTTGCATGTTAAATCGATCCTTACAGGCTGCAAATTCTTCACCAAGACTCAAAGGAAGGCAACTAGGCATCCTTCTTAACCTTACGACGAGCTAAGAAGGTTGAGGTTGTAATGGCGACCACATTGTCATTAATCCATTGATAAAACCTCCAAACAACTCTAGATTACAGACCTGAATGCTAAACTTTCATTAACAGACCAGGAAGGGCAAAGACTATTGTAACATAGCCATGGAGCGATAGAGTAGCATCAACAAAAATCAAACAGGCCAAATGAATGGAACAAATACCCTCACAACAACATAAAGCCACATTAAACCCTACAAAAACCCTTGAACCAGATCATGTGATTAAGCCAAGTCATTAAATGTGTCTAGTTGCGTTGTCAACTCGTAGCCAGGGCTATGACTTTAATGTCTCATACGAGCCATTTAAACCTTCATCGTTGGCATCCACTTGTCTCCCCCCCATCATATTTATATTCAAAACTTTACATTATTACTATCACCCCATGATATGTAATCACGTGAGCTAGGGCCTTAAACCATGGCTTAATTAATTACAAGCTCCCAACATAGTTTAACATACCACCACCAAACTTTTAAAACATTTATGCAACCACCGAATGTCTTGAAGGGTGGGTTTAACACAAGCAAAACTAATAATAATAACTAGGACTAAGCCATAGGACCAGGATTATGTCCTAAGTAACCAAACCTTTATAATAAACTCAAAAGATTAAACATCACCTTGGTAAGGTTGCGACCAAGTCGTCGCTACAAATGGAGACCATGCCAAATGAAAGACTCAACCTGTCATTCAATCATTAACATGTCGAGTTAAACTTATCCATGCATGTGAATAAAAATACGTATCAACGAATATAAATGTGCTACGACCAATAGATACATGTTACAACAAGGATGAATAATAAATAGTAAAGCAATTTTTTGGGGGGAAATTATGGGTTTGTGACAGAATGGTATTAGAGCATGGTTACAACACTTGGCTTGGACAAGCCCAACACTTGAATTGATAGAAACAGAAAACTCTCTTGCAGACATGAGAGGAAAATAACCTTTTTTTGAAGGAATCATGGCAAATGTGGGAATGTCTGTTGAAGAAGAATCACGTCCTAAGGATCCAATAAACAATGAAGAAGGTAACATTAGAGACGGGAAAATATGGGTAAATCTAAACAAAAGTAGGAATGATAACGCATCTAAAATCCAACAAATAGTAAAAGAATTAAGGGCATAACTAAAACAAGTTAAAGAATATAATGAACGTATCTTAAAAGCACAGGAAGAGTTAAATAATATTATGTTGTCTAAACTGCACAGTAATAAAAAAGAGAAAAATAAAGAACCCAAACTTAACATGGCAAGAACTACACCTTACAAACGTAACGTAAGAAAACTAAAATTTTCTAAACATGAGACCGAATCTTCAAGCGAAGAATCACCTAAACATAATACTGAAAAAATATAAAGATTCTAGTGAAAGTAGTGATAGTAACCAAAAGAAAAAGAAATACAAACTGTATGAAGAAATTTCTGATGAATTAAAAAAGATCAAACCTCCTATGTTTAACGGAGAAATCGAAAAAGGAGAAGAAGCAGAAGCTTGGTTATCTGGAATGAAAAAGTATTTCCAGATTTATAGCTATTCTGACGAACTGAAAGCAAAAATGACAATCTATAACTTAACAGGAAAAACTAATTTCTGGTGGCAAGACATAAAGAAAGTCAAAAGCATAAAAGAACGTTATGTAACGTGGAAAACTTTCAAAAAATATTTCAAACGAAAATATTTATCAAAACATTATTACGAAGAAAAAGCTAAATAATTCTACGAATTAAGATTAGGTGCTATGACCATGAAATAAATTTGCAACAAATTCTTAAGATTATTACGCTATGTGCCTTATATCATTAATGAAAAAACAAAAATACAATGTTTCCTCAACTATTTACCTCTTATGTTTAAAGAGAGAATTGAATACGATAATCCAAAAACTATGGAAGAGGCAATGAGAAAAAAACTTCTGCTATGATCAAAATAAATAAATAAATGAGAAAACATACCTGGCTAGAAAAATAAAAGATGTGACAACTTTGAACCGAAAAAGAAAGGAACTAAGTTTTATAAGAACATTGGAAATAACTATCGAGGATACCAAGGGAATAATTATAAAAAAATTAAACAACTGAATCATGCAACAAGAAAAGAAAGGGAAACACCCACTGCCTTTAATAACAATATTGCACAAAGGGAACCACCAAAATGTTGGGAATGTGGTGAACCACATTACTTTAAGGATTGCCCCATAAGAAAGACATTTTTTTAATAATGTCCATTCAATTCAAGAAGCTACTACGGTGGGGGATATAGCAAGAAGCATGCCCATAATCAATGCAACATTGGAGAACCGACAGGCAAATCATCAAACATCTATGGTTGAAATCAAATGTATGATAAAAGACAAACTCATTTCTATACTGATTGGTCCAAGTGCAAGTCTAAGTTATGTAACACCTAGAATTGTAGAACTATATAAGTTACAGCAAGATCAGTTTGAAAAATCTTGGTTATTACAACTTGCTACATGCACAAAGTGAAAGGTCGCAAGTTTCATGAAAAACTGTGAATTTATTATGAATGACTTAAAAACACATGCCGATTTAAATATTTTACCTTTAGGGTCTTATGATTTGCTAATAGGAATGGAATGGTTAGATAAACTTAGAGTTATTTTAAACTACTATGATAAAACATTCTCATGCGTGGATGATAAAGGTAATACCATGGTCGTAAAAGGAATTCCCAGGAAGGTTACCATAAGAGAAATCTCTACCTTACAAATGGAAAGGTTTGTTCGTAAGGGATGCAAAGTTTTTGCAGTTTACATAATGGACGACAAAGAGAAAGATAATCAACTTAAAATAGAAGATATACAAATTTTAAAATATTTTAAAGACATATTTCCGGAAGAAGTTCTCGGACTACCCCTGAAGAGGGATATAGACTTTACAATCGATTTGGTATCAAGGGTGGTACCACATCAAAGTCTCCTTATCAGATGAATATAGTAGAGCTTACTGAACTAAAATCACAATTACAAGAACGAATAAAAAAAATACATTCGCCCTAGTGTTTCCCCTTGGGGAGCACCAATTTTATTTGTAAAGAAAAAGGATGGCACTCTAAGATTGTGTATAGATTATAGACAGTTAAACAAAATGACAATTAAAAATCGATATCCTTTGCCCCAGATTAACGATCCATTCGATCAGTTTCAAGGGGCAACCATATTCTCAAAAATAAATTTAAGTTTCATATACCATTAGCTACGGATCAAGGATGAAGACATCTTTAAAACTACTTTTGGAACCATATACTGTCATTATGAGTTTGTCATAATGCCCTTTGGGTTAACAAACTCCTCGGCAGCTTTTATGTGTTTAATGAATAGTATATTAAGTAAATACTTAGATAAATTCGTAGCCGTCTTTATCGACGACATAATATTCTAAAAATAAACAAGAGCACGAAGAACACTTAAAAATAATCTTGCAAGTGTTAAGCGAACAACAATTGTTTTCTCAGTTTGGCAAGTGTGACTTTTTTAAATACATAATTCAATATCTAGGGCACGTGGTGTTTAAAGATGGGATATCGATCGATCCCGATAAAATTAGGGCTATCACTAAATGGTATGTTCCAAAGAATGTAACCAATATAAGGCCATTCATGGGGATTACTGGCTACTACCGAAAATTCATTGAAGGATTTTCTAAGATAACATACCCTATAACTTCATTACAAAATAAAGGGAAGAAATTTGATTGGAGCGAAAAAATGTACTAAGAGGTTTAATAAATCAAAACACTTGTTAACCACAACCCCTATTTTAAAAATTGTTGATCCTTTTAAATTTTTTGTTGTATGTACAGGCGCATGTAAATAAGGTCTAGGCAGAGTACTAATTCAAGAAAACTATGGCATGGCCTATGAGTCTAGGAAGTTAAAGGAACATGAGAGGAATTATGCTACTCATGACCTAGAATTAGTTGCTATCATACATGCGCTAAAAATGTGGTGACACTATCCCATGGGAAGAAGATTCTTATTAATGTCTGATAATATAAGTCTAAAATACTTGTGACATAGCCTATGAGTCTAGGAAGTTAAAGGAACATGAGAGGAATTATGCTACTCATGACCTAGAATTAGTTGCTATCATACATGCGCTAAAAATGTGGTGACACTATCTCATGGGAAGAAGATTCTTATTAATGTCTAATAATATAAGTCTATGAGTCTATGGCATAGCCTATGAGTCTAGGAAGAAGATTCTGATAATATAAGTGACACTATGGCATAGCCTATGAGTCTAGGAAGTTAAAGGAACATGAGAGGAATTATGCTACTTATGACCTAGAATTAGTTGCTATCATACATGTGCTAAAAATGTGGTGACACTATCTCATGGGAAGAAGAGTCTTATTAATGTCTGATAATATAAGTCTAAAATATTTGTTTGATCAACACAATCTTAACACTACACAAGCTAGGTGGTTATCATTTCTAAGCAAATATGATTTTGAAATAAAACATATAAAATGAAAAGAGAATAAAGTTGCAAATGCCTTAAGTCGTGATGCAAACTTGTTGTATGCAAGCAGTAACTATGAATCAGATTTAGAAAATAAAATTTTAGATGTAGAAAAAATTGACAAAGAATATAAAAAACTAAAGGAAGGGACCACAAAAAATAAAATGAATCAAGTAAAAATAGATCTTAGTATGAATGGAAGAGAGTTATTACTACACAAAGGTAGATTATATATACCAAATTCAATAGATATTAAATTAATTATTATAGACGAATTACATAAAATACCTTATTCAGGACATCCTGGATATAAAAAAAATGATTACCATGACAAGAAATTATTTATTTTGGCCTAATATAAAAAAGAAGTAGCATAATATTTAGCACGATCCATTGAATGTCAACATGTAAAGGATGAACATCAACATCCAACACGATTATTACGGCCATTACCCATTCCAGAATGGAAATGAGAAATTATCAGCATGGATTTCATAACTGGCTTGCATGAGAATGTTAGACAACACGACTCAATCATGGTCGTAGTGGATAAACTAAATAAGGCATCTCACTTTATTCCGGTAAAGTCTACCGATAAGGTTGTTAACATTGTTGATATATTTATGAAAGAAATTTTCAGGTTGCACGGTGTACCTAAGGTAGTAATCTCAGACAGAGATGTAGAATTTACAGGAAAATTTTGGAAAGCTTTATTTAAAGAATTAGGCACTCAATTAATTTTTAGCATTGTATATCATCCCCAGACTGAGGGACAAACTGAAAGGCTAAATCATATTTTAGAGGACATGCTTAGAATGTACGTAATGGATAAACCAAGTAAGTGGGAAGATTACTTGCATTTGGTAGAATTTGCGTATAACAATCATTTCCAAATTTCAGCTGGATTGAGTCCATTTGAAATTCTGTATGGACGAAAGTGTAACACTCCAATTTCTTGGAGCAGTCTAATTGATAGATTAATGTTAGAACTTGAATTATTGAAATATATGGAACTAATAGTGAAACAGGTACAACAAAATTTGAAGGTTTCCCAAGATAGGCAAAAGAGTTATGTCGACTTAAAAATAACTCCAAGAGAGTTCCAGGTAGGAGAACGTGTTTATATAAATGTGTTTCTCCAAGAAAAACTCCCTAAGATTGGGAAAATACTCAAAATTGGCACCCAGGTAGGGCCATTTGAAATTTTGGAAAAGATTGGACTGGTGGCATACCAAATTCAGGTCAAGACTTCTTGTGGAGTGCTAAAGAGCAGGAGGCTCATGAATGACCAAGTCCTAGGCAAAATACTATAAAATAGTATGTCCAACGAATAAGCAAGATGTTGGCAATGGATAGGGAAATAACTTATTGATGCAAAGAGATAGCACATTAACCAAAATTTTCCCTTGTGGTTCAACAAACAGGATTGGAGGTTTTTGAGCAAGTAAGATTTGTCTGCTCTAGGAGTTGGTTGGGAGGAATGACAGCTTCAATTATTTTTTCTCGACAATGGTGATAGGTTCCTTACTAAATTTAATAACTGTTCAGTACTGTTAATCATAGCCTGAGCGTAGATTTGAATCCTAAATGCATTTTAAACTGAGAATTATACTATGCGTCTATTTCTAAACTTTTTATTTCTTTCAATGATATGTTTTTTGTATAAAATGTTATTTATTAAATTTTCATGTACAAAATGTAGAAAATTGTTAGTGATAAATAAATTTGTTCTACCATTTTCCTTAAAATAGTGTAATCTGTGTAAAAAAAAGGAAAACACATTCTTTGTAAACCCTTAACTTGCAAAGCGAAGATTGGGCCATAAGGATGAAGCTAAGCTTATCCAAAGCTTCAATGGCAACCTAACCCCTCCTGCAAAATGGGATATGAAGTTATTAACAAACCCCATTATAGAAACGAAATATATATTTTTATACATATTGTAGACGAAGAGATAAATTTACCTTTGATAGACGCGTAGAGGGCCAAGGGTTGACTCCTCCTGGCTTCCCTTTTTCCTCCTCTTCCTAAACAACAAGAAACATTTAAGTCAATTCTGTAACCAACTAAGAAATCCTTAAAATGAAATTGCAAAGTGAGCTATGAATAAAATCCTTTCTTACTTGTTAAATCGATTCTTACAAGTTGCAAATTCTTCACCAAGACTCAAAGGAAGGCGACTGGGCATCCTTCTTAACCTTGCGACAAGCCAAGAAGGCTGAGGCTATAATGGCGACCACATTGCCATTAATCCATTGATAAAACCTCAAAATAACTTTAGATTACAGACCTGAATGCTAAACTTTCATTAATAGACCACGAAGGGCAAAGACTATTGTAGCGTAGCCATGGAGCAACAGAGCGACATCAACAAAAATCAAACACACCAAATGAATGCAACAAAGACTCTCATGATAGCATAAAGCCACATTAAACCCTACGAAAACCCTTGAATCAACTCATGACAAGTGGAGGGTCAAGATCTATCTCTGACTACAATGCATGCGATTAATCCAAGGTATTAAATGTGCCTAGCTGTGTTGTCAACTCCCAGCTAGGGCTGTGACTTTAATGTCTCATACGATCCATTTAAACCTTCATCACTGGCATCCACGTGTGTCTCCCCCGTCATATTTATATTAAAAACTTTACATTATAACTATCACCCCACGATATGTAAGCCCGCAAGCTAGGGCCTTAAACCATGGATTAAGTCATTACAAGCTCCCAACATAGTTTAACATACTACCACTAAGCTTTTAAAACATCTATGCAACCGTCGAATGTCTTGAAGGGTGGGTTTAACACAAGTTAAACTAATAATCATAACTAGGACTAAGCCATAGGATTAGGCTTACATCCTAAGTAGCCATACCTTTATAATAAACTCAAAAGACTTAAACATCACCTTGGCGAGGCCGAATAAGTCATCATTACAAATAAAAACCACTCCAAACGGAAGACTCAACTTGTCATTCAACCATTAACATGTCAAGTTAAACTTATCCATGTATATGAATACAAATATGTATCGACTAATATAAATATGCTACGACCAATAGATACATTTTACAACAAAGATGTATAATAAATAATAAAACAATTTTTTTTTAATTTTTTTTATGAAAATTATGGATTTGTGACACGTTGTAATATTAATTTTATTAGTACATTTAAAAAGTATATTTAAAAATAAAATAATTAATAAAAAAACTCAACCTTAAATTTAATAATCCTTCCCACTCGGATTACAAACCTAAAAAAAGAAGAAGTAATGATTAAAATAAGATATAATTCACATGCATTGTATAACCAAATGACAAATAAACTTTTGAATTTCCATTTATACAATTTGGAAAAAATGAAGAATAAAACCCTTATTACTTAAAATGACTTTACACGCTAGATTAGATATATCATCATATCATAATTATCATCGAAAACAATCTTTAACTACATGATTAACTTTCATTTTTTCTCTGTCTGTTAATATATGTTGGATATGGCCACATCACTTTCATAAATTTAAAATTTGATATTATAAAATTAATCTGTTTTTATTACTCCATGTAATTATATATATGCTATTACTTCGTGTACACCCCTTTTTGACCCTCGGACCAAAAGGTATGACTTAATGCCCATATCGGTAAAATTACCCAACCTCTCTTTTAAATTTTGGTCGTTGGAATTTTTTTTGAGTTGGTGGGTAATTCTTTGGGTTCATTTGTGGAGGTGGATATGTTGCTTTTTCAGTCTGGTATTATGTGTTTAGTGAAAGTGTTGGTTCTTTTGGATTTAGGTAAGGGTCTGGCAGAGGATTTATAGGTTGTTTATGGGGATAGTGTTTTTAGCCAACCTTTAGATTATGTTGGGGTTCCCTTTCGTTGTAATAGATGTCATCAATATGGACACGTCTTTTCTCGGTGTGGGTTACCCTTTAAAAAATCTTTTAGGCCTGAGGAGTCCAAATGGATCTGGAGGGTGAAAAAAGATCTTTTGAGTCCGGTGGTGAACTTTGTGTGTTCTTTGTCAGAGCCTGTGGAGGTTTTTTCTGTAAAGGATTCGTTTGGTTCCGGATTGGCTATTGATCCTATTGCAGTTCCTATACCTCTTAAACCTTTATGTTTTTCTTCCTCATCACCTTTTGATAAGGGTTTTGACTCTTTGATAAGGAATTTGAGTGAGCCATTAGTCCCTTTGGATGGAGTATCTCTGGATTGTTTTTCTGATGACTTTAACTTGGACGTACTGGGGTTTGTCTCACCTAATATTCATCCTAAAAGGAATGAATATTGTTTACGCTCCTGTTCTAAAAATTCTTCGGTGGGATTGCTTGTCAATAATGGTTTATCAATTTTTGGGACGCCTTTGAAATCTGGTATTGATTATGGGGTTGTACGTTCTTCTGGAAGTCAGTTTGGGGTTCTTAGAGCAATGAACGCCCCTTCAAAGGGTTCCATATGATTGTGTTGTCCCTCAATTGTTGAGGGTTAGCTAGTTTACCCAAAAAACTAGTGGTGCGGCGGTTGGTAGAGGAACATGCTCCTGATATTTTGTTTCTTCAAGAAAGTATGGGTAGGGGTGATGTTATAGTGGCAGAATTGGAAACTATGCTTAATGGATGGTCTTTTGTTTCTGTGGATGCTTTTGGAAAGTCAGGTGGCCTTCTATTAGGATAGAAACATAATTGTTTTCTTTTCCAGAATGCCTGGGCTGTTGTGTCTGGTCTGAGTGTTACTTTTTTCTCTTATGAACTCAAAGTATCTTTGTGTTTTGTCAATATTTATGGACCATATGTTGAAAGGGAAAGTTTTTGGAATAAACTTCTAGATTTGGAGTGTCTTATTAATAGTAAGTTGATCTGTGGAGGAGATTTAAATGATTTAAATTTTTCTATAGGGGTTTCTGAAATTTGGGGGGGTCGAGATCGGGTGGATCCTCTATTTGATTTTTTTACCTTGAAGTTGGATGCTTTTGGACTGGTGGATATAGCCCATGTTGTTGTACTTCCAACGTGGTCCAATAAAAAGGTAGGGTGTGATATATCTCTAAACGCCTTGATCGCCTTTTGGTTTCTGCCAATCTTTTGGATCTTGATTTACATCTTCGCTAGTGGGTTAGGTGTGGTGGAGATTCGGATCATCATCCGATATTCTTACAGATTAGTAATGGTGAGGTCAAACCAAGAAGCCCTTTCAAGTTCAATTCACATTGGTTGATGGATGAAGGTTTTGTTAAAATTTTAAAATATTCTTGGAAGGTTTATGTGGAAATTTTTTTGGTTATGCCTTCCTCACATATCGCTTCTAATCTTAAAGGATTAAAAGAGGTATCTATTCGCTGACCTGTTGAGAAAAATACTCAAGATTTGAAGGAGTTAGTGGACATTGAACTCAAGTTTATTGAGTCTTTCAATAAGTTGGGGTTTGGGTTTTTCTCGGAAGAGGATAAATCTGTGTTGATAGGTCTAAAAGCCCGTAAAAGAGTTATCCTTACATATCATGAACATGTTGCTCGGCAAAAAAGTAGGGTTGTTTGGCTTACCTGTGGTGATGATAACACTGCTTTATTTCATAAGTATGCTAGCCATAGGAATCATATAAATTCCATCTGGAAGATTATGGATGATGAGGGATCTCTGGTTGAAGGGTTTGAAGCTATTGCAAGGGTTGGGTTTAAGCATTTTGAGACCCTGTTCAAGGAGGATAAACATCTTTATCTTCCTGAAATTCTTAAAATTGTCGAGAATATCCCAACTTCTATTTCTGATGATGTTAATGATGAGTTGATGGCTCCCGTTACTCTTAATGAGATACAGGTGGTCATTGTTTTATGTAAAAATGACAAAAGTCCAGGTCCGGATGGGATCCGTGTTGAGGTTTATCAGGTGTTATTTGATGTTTTGGGCCAGGATCTTGTGTGTGTTGTGGATGATTCTCAAAGAACTAGCAAAATTCCTGTTGTGTTTAATATCACTTTGATTGCCCTTATTCCAAAGATTGACCTTCCAAAATCTTTTGAAGATTTTAGGCCTATTTCCTTATGTAATCGTGTTTATAAAATCATTGGTAAGGTCATTTCTGTTCGTATTAAGAAGGTTTTATGTGGTACTATTTCTGGAGAACAGTTTCGTTTCCTTCCAGGGAGACAGATTCACGATGCAATGGGGGTCATTCAGGAAGGATTGCATTCTATACATAGTAAACATATAAAATCTGTGGTTTTAAAATTAGACTTATCTAGAGCCTATGATCGAGTTAGTTGGACATATCTTTGGGTTATCCTTTCTCAAATGGGTTTTGCAGTGTCTTTTATTACTCGGGATATGGGAAGTCTTTCTTTTGTATCATTTGTTATCCTAGTTAATGGAGCTGCATCCTCTTTCTTTAAACCTGGTTGAGGGCTGCGTCAAGGATGCCCTTTAGCTCCTTTGATTTTCCTTATTGTTGTGGAAGGTCTGGGTAGAGCTATACTTGATATTAAAGTTCGTGGGGTTTATCATGGTCTTTCTTTTGGCAATGGGGTCATTTTAACTCATGTACTTTTTGTTGATGATATTATCTTGGTATCTGATGGATCATAACAGTCGCTACTATCTTCACAATAGGTTTTGATTTGTTTTTGTAAAGCCTCTGGTATGGTTGTTGAGGAAAACAAATATTCTATTCTTTATGCTGGTCTGGAAGATTATGAGATTCTTCTTTTATGTGATGTTTTTACTTTTCCATTAGCCAAACTTGAGAATGGTTTAAAGTATCTTGGGTTTACTCTGAAACCATGCAGATACCTTATCAAGGACTGGGATTGGTTGATTGCAAAAGTGGAGAATAGGGTTAAAAATTAGAGTTTTCGTTGGCTATCTAAAGGTGGTAAAATTATTTTGATAAAATATGTACTTGAGGCTATTTCGGTATATTGGATGCATTTTTGGATTCTGTTGAGTGTTATTGAAAAGATCAGAAAAATATGTTTTAAGTTTTGATGGGCTGGTATTGATCTCTCTGGTTTACCTTGGACTTCCTGGAGGTCTTTGGCTAATCCAAAGTTTATGGGAGGATGGGGTCTTAAAATTCCAGTTTTATTTGCAAAAGCTTCGGCTGCTAAGAGTGACTGGAACATCATTCATGGTACTAGGCTGTGGGTTCAAATTGCTTTTCAAAAGTATATAAGTCCTTTATCGCTGCTTGATTGGATTTGAAGTTCAGTCAAACAGAAAAGGAAAATATATACCTGCTGGAAAGCGGTTTTATGGTCTTTTGATTTAATTGGAAACAATCTTATTTGGAAGGTTGGCAATGGGGCTGAGGTACATATTGGTTTGGATCCATGGGTTGGTTTCCTTTGGAGACATCTTCTACCTATTCATTTGATTGAAAGGATTAATTCTTTTGGGTTTTATTTTTTGAAGGATATAGGTTGCCCTGGTTTGAATTTATTTCAGGAGCAGGATTGGTAATTTGTTGATGTTGTTGGTATTGTGGATGTACAAGATGTGGTTGCCTATAACAGGTTTGTTGCTATACTAAAAACCAATAATACAAGGCTAAAAAATTATGTGGATGAGTTGGTATGGATTCAATCAAAATCTGGAATTTATTCACCAAAAGTTGGATACATGAAGCTCATAAATGATAGGAATGAAGTGGAGATTTGTTGGTGGTGGAAGGCAATTTGGAAGTTCAAATGCCCTCTTAAGTCTAAAATTTATGTTTGGCTTTTATTATCTAATAAGGCTTTAACTTGGAATGTTCTATGTAGAAAAGGAACTGAAGGGCCGAGGAGGTGTTACTTATGCAAAGAGGATGGAGAGTCAAATCTTCATTTAGGTGTGGAATGTCCTTATACAAAAAGTGTATGGAAGGAAATTGAATCAAAGTTGCTTTTAATTTTTTTATGGATGGGTAATTATATGGAAGCATGTCTTAAAACTTGGTGTCTTGGTAAGGACTTAAACGAAATAAGATCTTTACCTATCATTGTCCTTTGGTTTATATGGAAGGCTAGGAATCATAGCTGTTTTGAGGATTTTCTCCCTCTGCCTATTCAGGTTTCATCTTTCTTTTTTTTGGGTATGTTGAGATCCATTCCACAGGGAAGCATTGTTATAAAAACCAGACTGGTGATGGAGGAAACTATTGACAAATCTTTTCGTTGGGGCTACTTTGATGGATCGGTTGCTGGTGATACAAAAGTCTGTGGAGCAAGAGGAATCTTAAATTTTTCTGAGGATTGTTTTATTTCTTTTAAAGCTGGTCTTGAGAATGGATCTAATAATTATGCTGAACTCCTTGGTCTAAAATTGCTTCTAAAACTGGCTTTGGATAACTAAATTAGTAAATTATAAGTTTTTGGTGACTCACAACTTGTTATTAACTCGGTTAATGACTTATACATAATGCAAAATTTGTTGCTTTCACCACTACTTTCTAAAGTTTTAAGATTTTCTGGAATGCTGGATTCGGTGGTCTTTGAGCATATATAAAGGGAAAGAAATTCTGTAGCAGATCGGTTTGCAAAAGATGGTTCTTTGTTTGGGAAGGAGTTTGGCATACTATAAAACAATGGAATTACGAGATTTCAAAGACTATGCCATCTTTTTAAAAATTTTGGGATGATCATGATTCACTTTGTGGAGTTTTTTTTTCTTTTGATCAAAATTCTAAAATGAAACTTTTAGCAGTTGAACCCAGGTGGTATGGTTTTGGTTTTTTGATTTGATGTATGTCTTATGACAGTGATTTTGGAGGCTTATTGAATTAAGACTTTGTGTCTTTTTTTTTTCTTCTGAATAGTGGTTTACTATTATTCTGATGCCTTGGGCAATATGTATTTTTTTGGAAAATTGTGTATAGTTTTGCCAACTTATGAAATCCATGAAGATTCTTTTTGGATGATGGACAATACTATTAATTTGGTATTTGTTCATACGATGAATGTAACTTTTTTATTTTTATATATAAAGATTAAGATTTTTTATGTGGAAAAAAAAATTACTCCATGTAATTATATATGTTTGAAGTGGCCAATCACTTTAATAAATATATAAATTAAAAATGAGGAGTAAGAAATTAATTTTTGAAGTATTTTTTTGGTTGGTTAAGTGTACTGTGATTTGTTGGGCAAATCTGAGAAACCGCCATCTAGGGGCATCTAAGCAGTCAAAATCACCGGGCAACTCTTAGCATGGTTGGATTTAAATGTCGCCTTCCAGGAGCAGCTGGTTTTGATCTTGGCCACAAAGCAAAAGAAACCCCTCTCGAGTGTTTGCTTATTTTGGAAAGGAATACTCTCTCTATTCTAGATTTTCTACTTTAAAGTAAGTTTTGGTTAGAATCCGGTCAATTTTTGTTGGTAAAATCTAAATTTGGAAGTGTTTAAATTGTGTTTTTCAATCCATAAATAAATTAAGCTTCCTCAATACCCTCACCACACCCAAATTATGCTATTTACATAGCCAATATCTATGATTTTAAGATTTTCTTAAAAATTTCTCATTGAAAAAATGGAAAATATGCTCCAAAAATGTTGAAAATATAGAATATTTAAACCACACATGTTCAAAATGTATTTTTTAATTTATAAATAGATTTAGCAATTAACACCTTTAATTTTCAAATACTCTCATAATATCTAAATTATGAATTTTGATAAATAATATATTTAATTCTAAAATATTTTTAAAAATTTAGAAACAAACCCAAACTAAAAATATATTAAAAAATATTGAAAACTTAGAATATTTAAACTATGAAAAGCTTTAAAAAAAATATAGAATAAGTAAAATACTCTTTCCCTCCATACATACATATATATTAAACGTGGCCTAACTTAAAATTAATAATAACTTAAAAAATATGAAAAAAAACTTTTATTACATAATTAACTTACCATTAAAAATTAGTAATAACTTAAAAAATATGAAAAAAATCTAATACTACATAATTAACTTAACATATTAGTACATCTGTATATTTTTTTATTCATAAATAATATATTTGATTCTAAAATATTTTTACAGATTTCCAAATAAAGCAAAACTAAAAATATATAAAAAATATTGAAAACTTAGGATATTTAAACTATAAAAAGCTCAAAAAGAAATAGAATAAATAGACTACTCTTTTCCCACATTTATATATTTATTTATATATATATTAAACGTGGCATCGCGTAAAAATTAATAATAACTTAAAAAATATGAAAGAATTCTTTTACTGCATAATTAACTTACCATATTAGTACATCTGTATATTTTTTTGACCATGGACTTTACTTTAATAAATGTAAATAAAACATGTCTATATATGTTTGACCATGGACATTACTTTAATAAATGTAAAAAAAATTAATAATAATGAGTCGGTGAAAATGGGCAGTCGGTGCTATGACTGATATTATTAAACAAAATTTCCACTACTTTTAAATGACAAATAAAATAATAAAAGAGTTGTGCGTGCACAAATCGAAAGTGTCCACGTCATCAAGTTGACATCCAATAGGATGAGGGGATTGTGATGATCAGTTCCCACTACGGACGGGCCAAGGCCTCTGCCCCTCTGTTGCAAACGGGGAAATTTGGCCGGGCAGTGGGCGGTCAGCCCGTAGGAGCGGAAGAAATTATCTTTCCGTGAGTTACGTCTGTAATAGTTTGTTCTAAACGTACTGTTACTGTTTAGGGATGCAGTTTTGTCAATGGTATTTGTTTTTTAATTTACCTTTTAAACAAAGAGGTGCGGTTAAAGTATGGTTAGGAAACCCTACCGAGCGAGGCGAGCCAGTGAGAATCGCATGAAAGGCAACAGGGCAGGCAGAATGTACAGAGATACGGCGATGATAAGCTGGAATTGTTTGCTTTACTTACTGCTTCACAGAATTATTGCTGCCTGCGAGTCCCCACCGCCATTGACAGCCTACATTGATTCGTCCTTTTTTGTCCATTCTTGACCACTGGGAAAACTCCTTGGAAACGGCTTACGGGACGTCGAGGAGCTTAAATTTGTTCTGTGGAGCAATCTATTATTTTAATTTGCCCGTCGCATAAGCTTTGGCTTCATTCGAAGCATATAAATTCAATTCGGTTGCGCACTGGTGCGTCACGAGGTCAAACCGGTGCCTTACAGTCGAGTTGTCAAGCGGCGTACTAGGTTCGAAGTTGTCCAGTGTACCGGGTTCTGAGTTTTTGTCCCAGCGATGTTAGGTTTTTGGGCTTTATAAACGTTGCTCACAGTGGCCAGGGAAGCAAGCAGGAGGCGGTGGATAAGAGGAGACTCGACTAGACGCGCTTTTGTGTTCCCGAGAGTCATTTAACGCGTTTGCGTTGAATTCGAGAAGAAGTTTGAAGGAAACAGACCGGTTGAACCAAATATCCTCGTCAAAGAAACTTCTCAGGCGCGGTAAGTAAGCGAAATCTTTATTCAAGTGACATTAGAGGCTTCAAAGTCTTTGTTATATAGTTATTTACATAGGCTTTAACTTAGCGGAAGGAGGAGATGTAAATCACGGCCGGAAAACGGCACTGTGTTTTTGGCATTCGGTCTTTTGATTTATTTTGTGGAGAAATCTAGTAAAAAGAGCAGGATTTTATTAGAGATTGTTGGAGCTCAGAGTTCAAAGTTTAAAGTTTGTTTCGTATCCCTCCAGTATGTAGACTTGAGGTGACGCGTTCGAAGCCTGTTAAAGAACAGTTTGTGAAGTTAGCCAGATCGAACTTGAAAGAATTTTGAGAAATGGTTGCCTGAGCTGATGCATGTCGTAAAATATACGGGGGTTTGTGATCTTGAAGATTGAAGTGTGTTATTTTGCCAATTTATGGCTAGGATACTGAATCACATCAACAGCTGCTGAAGCCTGATAAGAGCTTTTCTGAAGTCAGTCAGATCGGATTTTAAAAGGATTTTGAGAAATGGCCGCCGGAGCAGATGTAATGCCGTAAAATATCCCGAGGTTTGAGCTGTAAAGATTGAAGTGTGCTTTCGGCTAAATTATGGCTGGGATAATGAATCAAATCAAGGGCAGCTAAAAGCATAGGCATCCAGAGAGTCTCGACATTTATGTTGTGTGTGTTTTTGTCTGAGAACCTGTTGAATTTTTTTTCTCTGTCCTTGTGAATATGGACGGCAAAGCAGGGCCACAAGTGGCCTCTCCATTTTTCCAGCATCAGCTCCTTTCGGGTCCATTATACGAGCCTCCATTGGCGGCCAAGCGTTGCGTTGAGCCAGCGGATTCTTCATGGACTCGAACAAACTGGCAGAACCAGCAACAACAGAAAAGTCCGCCTGTTTACGAAGCGCCGAAGCCGAATTGGAACGTCAATCTTTGGGATTGGGACAGTGTCAGGTTCATAGCAAAACCTGCTGATTCGGGAAACCATCGCGAGCCAAGCCATAGCAATATTAAATCGCAGACTTCTTCCGAAATCTTGCGTCTGGGATCCAACGACGCAGGGTCGAATATCGTAAATGCTTCGCTTCCAGATCAGAAAAGGAAGCTTGATGAAGCTGTGAAGCCTTTTCCCAGCAAAGATTCGTCCGAAAACGATCCAGGAAACCTGACATTGAAGCTAGGAGGAAGTTCATACTCGTACGCAGATGATCCAAATCCTACCCGACAAAACAAACGTGTAAGATCAGGTTCACCTGGTAGCGCATATCCGATGTGTCAAGTGGACGATTGCCGCACCGATCTTTCCAGTGCCAAGGACTACCACAGGCGTCACAAAGTATGCGAAACCCATTCCAAGGCTTCCAAAGCACTCGTTGGGAGCCTTTTGCAACGCTTTTGTCAGCAGTGCAGCAGGTGAGGGTGAAGTTTGTAGTGGTTCTGTGTTGCAACTGGTTGAGAATTTTAAATCTTTTATTGTTCTTTAGATTTGCCTTTGAAATTGAGCTACAAGTTTGACAAACGGTGGCATGGTGCAGATTTCATCCGCTTCAAGAATTTGACGAGGGGAAGAGAAGCTGTAGACGGAGACTTGCAGGGCACAACAGGCGAAGGAGGAAAACCCAGCCAGAAGACACATTGCCCCGGGGATTGTTAGCTGTTAGCCAGGAGAACGGTAGTTTGGGGAATTTAGACATTGTGAGCCTCGTTAGCATCCTGTCCCGGTTTAAAGGTGAGGATTGTGCTACCGTGAATGTATCCTTAATGAATTTAGTCTGTCTCCCTTTTAAGAAATTTAACATGATTTTGTATTAATTTATTTTTCCAGCAAATAACAATTCCATGGAGAAACCAATTGGGCAGTCGTCTTTGGACGAGAATCAGGTGGTCCAATTGTTGAATAAGATGAACTCGTCGCTCCCTTCCTCTCAAAAAGTTGCTGCACCTTCTCAGGGTTTTGATCTCAACATTGCCCAAAGCATTCAATCCCCTAGGTCAGACATTCCCAAGGCAAGCAGCAATTCATCTGCTGGTTTGACTGCAGAACTAGTGGCTATCCTTTCAGCCTTGACAGGGCCCTCTCATGATGCCCTCGCCTTGCTCAGAAACAGTCTCGCGACTAACCTCAATGCTAGTCTCAAACCACAGCATCAAACCCTGCTGCCCTCTGCTCCTCCCGCTGCTGCCCAAAAACCTCAAGAACGCGACATACAAAACCATAAAATAAATTTTACCCTAGACGCCGGGGCAAACAACCGCAAGATTAATTCCAGTGCTCAAGACAACCCTCTCCCACCTCATTTGCCGCTTCGACTGTTCAATTCTCTGGAGGAAGACAACCCTCCTCCTCATGGATTCACGAGGAAATACTTTTCGTCTGACAGCAGCAATCCCACAGAACGATCTCCATCTTCATCTCCTCCTGTTGTACAGAATTTGTTTCCTTTGCATTCTGGAGATGAAAGCAAAGAAAATGATAGTGTTTCTGTCTGTAAGGAAGATAACTTGATGCCAGAAACAAGTCCTAGCAATGAAAGGTGTTCGACCTACAATATTTCAAAGCTTGAAAGTAAGGCGCATCACCAGAATTTCATGTCAAGATTGATTCATCAATCACCAGAGTCTAGGTCTGCTCTTGTGCAGCCTGGTTATACTTCTTCTTCAGGATCGGATCAATCCCCTGCTAGCTCCAATTCGGATTCACAGGTATTGTTCTTCTTACCAATTGTTATAGGTTTCTTACTATGGCGTACAGACTGCAGAGTAGTAAATAGATTTCAGTGCCTTTTTTGGTTTGGAGTGATGTTTTTGTTCTCCATTGTAAATCCAGATATGTTGAAAAATGATTTTACCTGTTTTCCTCAATTGTCCAACTATTTGAGCTATTGTTTTCTTCAGCCTGCTAGGTAGATTTAGGTTAGGAACGGCTTGAATTGAAATTACTGGGAAATGTGTATCCCCTTGTAGTTTATTTACTATGTTTATTGTTTCTTTTTTTCTCCAATCTTGTGTCTAATATAATCAACAGTTGTGAATTCTGTATTTCTTTGCTTCAAAATGAATTCTCGAAAAATAATGCTTTAACTTAACAATGGCACATCAAGGTTTAATCTTTGGAGTCCTTTCTCAAACATGATGGCAGGAGCGAACGGGGCGCATTATTTTCAAGCTTTTTGGCCAGCATCCAAGCAACTTTCCCGTGGCGTTGCGAGCACGGGTAAGCTATCTGGGATAATTTGTTATGGAAATTTTGATAAAGTATATGGTTCTTTGAAGCTTGTTTATACTAAACGTGGCGGAATCATGGATGCAGATTATGGAATGGCTCTCTCATAGCCCGTCTGAGATGGAAAGCTATATAAGGCCTGGATGTGTGATTCTCTCTATATTTGTGTCCATGCCATCTGTGAGTTGGGATCAGGTATGTGCATGTTAATCCCATTTGGCTATTCACCTTCGCCATCACTATTTGCAAAAATTGATTCAAACTACCATGGAATCACATCAGATTTTGTGATTCAATGACATGAGAAAGACCTGTAACATAGAAGAATTAGGGAATCCTCATACAGATTATGGAAGAGTGGAATGATCAAATTAATAACTAAGAAACAGAACATGAAATTAAATCCAAGATTGGAAGCATACTCGTACATGGGCTGTACTAGGATTAAGAAAAGACAAGCCACAAGGATAATCAAAGTCTTCGAAAGGCTATGCAAATAAATCTAACAAGCCACAAGGACAATCAAAGTCTTCGAAAGGCTATGCAAATAACTCTAACTTAAAGAAATGATAGGCCTGTCGTGTAAAAAGAGTGTAAAAAGAACACAGTAACTTTACCTTCACATATGGGAAATACTAATTGCACGAAGGAAAGGGAAGTAGTAAAAAATGAACAAGGAACATAGGAACATAGGAACAAACATTAAACATGCATATTTTCTTACCAAATGATTCTAAATGATTCCATACATGCGAATAGGGCAGAGTTGAAGATGATTAGGCTCTTGCTAAATGATTCCGTTCACCTGAATTGGGCAAAGTTGAAGATGAATACGATTCTAAAATCGTATAGGCTTAAAATGTTTCATGGAAATAGTACCGTTAGGTAGGAAGGGCATTTCATCAAGGAAACCTGGTCGGGTATGACAAGAAATATTAAAATTAGAGTTTAAACCATTTATATTATTTATTTTTCAGTGTTTTCTTCAAGCTCCAATGGAGATTTATAAATTTCATCTAATTAATCGATGCTTGACAGAAATGGCTATTTGAAAATTTTGCAGTTACGAGAAGATTTACCACAACGCCTGAAACTACTTGTTGAAGATTCCAGGACTGATTTTTGGAGAAGTGGTAGAGTATTAGTGCAAGCTGAGCAGCGATTAGCCTCTTCCAACGATGGTAGTTAACCAGTGCCGAGTCGCGTCATGTTTTCTGTATATGCTCAAGTCATTTCCATTAATGTCTTCTAAACATTCACCTGCCATATTTTATTATAGGTAAAGTTAGGTTCTGCAGCTCTTGGAGGTCATGTGATGCTCCAGAAATTTACTTTACTCAGCCTGTAGCTGTTGTAGCTGGCCAAGAAACCACTATTACGTTGAGAGGCCACAATTTGACTACTCCTGGCACAAAGTAAGCTTCGGAGTTACAGTTGAGATGGATAGGAATCACATTGAATAGTTAGACTTATATGTTTTGTTGTGGTCTGGTTGCAGAATTCTTTGTGCTTACAGAGGGAAGTATACCTCTATTGATGTTCTTCCTGAAGAAAAGACTTCAATGAGCTACTCAGAAAGTATACTGACTGATCACAGGGTGCAGAAATTTACATTTTCAGGGGGGGCACCTAACGTTTTGGGCCGCTGTTTTATAGAGGTAGATTGAGCTCGAATAATATCTTTCAGCCATGTATTTTTTAGGCTTCGGCATTATTTTTGGGTGTGCACTTAATATGATGTCATTATATAACTTCTCTGACAGTGCGCCTGTTTGTGGCATTGTGAAGGTGGAGCATGGGTTCAAGGGAAATTGCTTTCCTGTTATTGTTGCGGACCCTACCATCTGTAGAGAGCTGCAAAGCCTTGAACCTGAGATTGAAAATGAATTCTCGAATGACAAAACATGTTCCCCAAAAGTTGAGCGTTCACAAGAACATTGTCAAGGTTACAGTCAAGTGACAGCCAGGGAAGAAGTTTTCAATTTCTTGAATGAGTTAGGATGGCTCTTTCAAAAGAGTAGCGGGCGGCAAGTGGAGTCAAACTTTGTGAAGGAACCTTTTTATCTTGAATTCTCATCTGCTCGCTTCAAGTTTCTCTTCATATATGCTGTGGAAAAGAACATGTGCGCTCTTCTGAAGAAGCTTTTGGATATATTTTTTGAAATGAATGACGAGCAGGAAGCTTCAACTCAGGAGTTATCCAAAAGCTTGCTTGAAAGTAATTTATTGCACAGGGCAGTGAAGAGAAGTTGCAAACAGATGGTGGATTTGCTACTCAATTATGTTCCCTCATCAAGGAGTATTGATTTCCAAACGAAATCTTTCATTTTCCCTCCCAATTCGACAGGTCCAGGTGGCCTTACACCATTGCATTTGGCAGCCAGCATACAAAATAGTGAGGACTTGGTAGATGCATTGACAAGTGATCCGCAAGATGTGAGTAAATTTTGGAATTTCTGCATCTAAATTATTATTTGTTGTTTCCATCTTTTGATGATAGAGATGTGGCTACTACTTTTGCAGGTTGGTTTGCAATCTTGGAATACATCCTTGGATTCAAGTGGGCAGACTCCTCACGCATATGCTTTGGCCAGGAATAATCATTCATATAATAGGTTGGTTCAAAGAAAACTGGCAGATAAGAAATATGGTCAGGTATCAATAGCAATTTCCAACAATGAAGCATCATTAGATGAGATTGCAACAGAAGTAAATGAGTCGCACACAGACAAAGCTGTGTTATCTTTTCAGAATCTTTCTCAAAGTTGTGCTCAATGCATGATTATAAGCAACAAAAGAGTGAGGAGGACATCTAGTAGTCGAGGAGCGTTATATCGTCCATATATGCATTCTATTCTGGCAATTGCAGCAGTATGTGTATGTGTTTGCCTTTATTTCCATGGTCCACCACGTGTTGGTTCATCTGGACCATTCAAGTGGGAAAATGTTGATTACGGCCCCTCTTAAGTTGTTCTAGTTTTAGTTCTATATATAGCTTCATATGATTACCCTCAGACTGCCTTGCCGTCAATATGCTTGATGCTCACACCTTAGATAGCTGTACATAATGTTGTGCCATTGGTCTCAATGTCTAACCCATGAAGGTGCTCTTGTTTTTCTTCACAATGTGTTATCTTGTCAAAGACGAGGTAGACTGAAGAGGCAGCATTATACAGTACTGTCTTTTGTCTGGATACAGCAAAACAAGGCACCGCTAAAATATATATATTTTATGGAATTGCGTATCCTCTCCGGGTTACAACTACCAAGAGCTAATTCATATTCAGTTGTTGGGGATTGACAAGCGCAGGGCTTGGAAGTCTTAAATCCATATGCATAGTAAAGTATTTTGTTCCTCTACAGAGAAAAAGTGTTCTGACGATAGCCAACGGGTGAGCACACAACCTAAGTTCTGCTTTCTCATTACTATGGTGGACGATACTCTAAGTGCTCTGCAGGTATATCTACTTTCCTTGTGCAGAAAATATCTTTTACACGGTGACCATGGCAACATTCACAGGCAGATGTTTCTAGTTTCCAAATGACTGATATCTATGTACTACTAGATGCTGGTGCCGAGCACATTGGAAAATTTTGGCTAAATAAGCGTCTTGTTCCAGTATATAACCAAAAATTGTGGCTAGTTTCATAGATCTTGTGCTTTTGAGAAAATATTCTTTGTGATGTTAAAATAAGCGCACCCTCAAATCATCCTATATAGCTGTTGCAATGTTTTGAGAAATGTTTTCTTTGAGAGGACAGACTGGTCCAATCTAAACGGGGAAATTGTATTGTATTATTTAATGCTGATATTAAAAATTCTTCAGTTATTTTATAATTTGAGCAGTTTGTTGAGTTGAAAATCAAGGTCATGGATTATCATAGTATTAGCCAACTCCAAAATCAAAGATCAAAGTGAACAGTTGTTTTTCTGTTTAAAATATTTGTGATTTTCTTATGATAATTGGAAGTGATGGAAATCTCTATAGTAACATTTATTATGTATAATTGGTTAAATACTAAGCATTATGCAGAAATGCACTCCTTTGGGAAATAATTTAATAAAAGATACGATTCAGCGATCTGTCAAAACATACCTATCTGCGGTGTGAAACTATGACTAGATGGCATTTTGAGGAGGAACTGCCATTAACGGCGGTATATTAAAAAAAGTGTATTTGGAATAAACCTTATCGAAAGCTCCAAAAGTTGGCCTTATGACGAGGGCACACACGACACAAGATCATCAAGTGACATCACAAGATATTCCTTTAAACTTTTAAAAACGCAATGCTATAATGCCTACGTTGATGTAGCCTTTTTTCGAGACGTTGACATAGCTAATGGCATTAATATTAAACATTAAAAAATTCCGGGGTTGGTTAAACGGTACATGAGACTGTTAGTTTAGCCTTTAGGAGATGAACACCTGGAAATGTCATTGAAAAAGCAAAATTCCAGGCGTAGATGTTAGGCGTGTGGCAAGTTTGCAAAGAATCGCTTGTCCATGAAGAAATATCCTTAATTTAAAGCGAGAGAGCTCATATGCTTAGTTGTAAAGTAATTAAGATTGTTTTTGTTATTAGCCGCTTACAGAACAGCTAATACGAGTGTAATTCCCCAATAAGGTAAGTGTTACGTTTCCCTTGAACATTGATGGACTCCACTTTTGTGTAATTTTGTCGGAGTCCTAAATGCAACCTTGCAATGCCGTGGACTTTGATTCGTGGCGTTAGAAAAATACATGCAACAAAGGTTGGGTCGGTGACTCAGGAGGGATGGAATTTGACGGGTAAATGCCCGTCATGGGTCAATTTACCCGTCAAATACAGCTAAGATTTTGCCAAAACCGTCAAAATCTGGCTTAGAATACAGAAAACTTTTCAAATTTTGTTTGTTACCGGCAATTTTGACAGGTGTCCATCATTTGAAATTCCAACCCTCCAGGACCAATCTTGAACCGGGACCCCGTTACACGGCGTAACCTCCTCTTGAAGGCATCTTGGTACTTAACCACAAATAAATTTGGTCGCTACGACAAAGCGATCTCGTTACGGAAAGGATCAGAATAAACAAGGGTTGTCAAACGTGCCGTCTGGTGCGGACGACGGTCCCACAGTTGTCCGTCCAGTTCCCGAATCATAAGGCGGACTAGACGCGTTAGCCGGATGCCCGTTCATTTTGAACTCGAACATAATTGTATCCATCCATGCGAGAAAAAAATGACACGTCCCGCAAGAAAGTACACAGTACATACTGTAATATTCAATCGGCCAGCTGTAAATCTTTTCGTGCAAAAATCAGTCACCCCAACCCGTCGGCGCTAACTGCTGCTTTCCGTACGAGTCCTTCCTTGCCCTTGGGCGGGAACTTCGTAAGCCCCATGGCGCCCATGTGACCGTCTAGCCGCCCATGTGACGATATGCTTTCCTGCGCACCGAGAAGATGCGTGTATTTACGCGTCAACTGGCGTACGTAGCTGGCAATGCCGTACTGTCACGCCAAAGTAACCAACGTGGAAGGTCAGATCTGAGGCAACAGCGAATTGGCGGTGGGTCGTCCCATAGTGGAACAAAATTGATTAGCTAAATGCACGTAGTACAAGCGCTTGCATCAGTATCGGACCATCGGTCCGTCCGTATTGTGCGCTGTCAGCGTCGTGACCTTTCTATTTAATGCTCTCGATTTGAATTTAAGACGATCAGAATCTCGCCCTGACGTTCACTCGTGGTGGATGGTTCTGTGTGCTTTTTTGTATGGGCCGCGCGCCCGTGCCCATGGGCCCACTCCAAGTGACCATAGGCTATGCGAGTTTAGGTGCGGATTAGCTAAGTTTCCAACTTTGGACACATCATGGGTCCTTCAACATATGTACTTGAGTCTATGCGAGGTTAGGTGCGGGTTAGCAATGTTTACAACTTTTAACTCATCACGGCCCACGGGTCCTTTAACATGTGAACTTCGTGCAAGTGTAGGGATAGGAATTGCATCTTTGTACAATCGGGACTTATTAAATGGATAGAGATGGATTGGGACCCATTTTCGTCATGTTGTCCTCGTAATAAGCAAATGTAAAAGCCAATTTAGTGGGCGTACCTCATTTGGGCGGGACTTGAATTCCTTTGTCCAGCCCTGAGCCGGGTCAAGGAAGGGAAGAATATGAATATTTCACTTGGGTAAGCATCATTGGCCAAACAGATTTCTGACCAGAGTTCTGAAGTGACTGCTTTAGTGAGTTGGAGTCATTAAAGTATGATCCGTATTTTTTTGTTTTTACATGTTTCGCGTTGTTTAAACGCTAATAACTTTTGTTTTGTCAATTTGTGGTTATAGGTGCGGCGGCGGCCGAAGGGATAGAATTTGACGGGTAAATGCCCGTCATGGGTCAATTTATCTGTCAAATACAGCTAAGATTTTACCCAAACCATCAAAATCTGGCTTAGAATACAGAAAACGTTTCAGATTTTGATTGTTCGGCAATTTTGACGAGTGTCCGCCATTTGAAATTCCAAAAGGTCCCTCCCTTTTTTTTTCTTTCAAGTGTGTTGATATAGTTATCAGTAAATTGGGGTGTTATTTGTTTGATAAGAATCTGTGATAAGTTTTAGTTCAGTTTATTGTTTTTCTTTTTCTTTCTATTTGTCAAATGGGTTATAAGAGTGGTTGGTTATGAAATAATCATTTTTTGTGGTTCATTATGTCTTTAAATTTTGGTTTAAAGTTTTTTAACTTGGAAGTCTTTTAGCCAATAAAAAGTGGTAAGAAGTGGTTTTAGGTCTTACTCTAAAATATAAGTTTTATATTTTATGCTTTGGGAAATGATCTATTTAAAAAGTTTTTGCAAAATTTTAACATAAACCATATTATTAAAAAATTCATTGAATCAATTAAAATTTCAAATTTAGATTTATAAAATAAATTGTTACAAGATTTAAATAACTTTTTTAAAAGTAAGCAAAGAAGGTATAATTTAACTTTAATTTCAACTTTTACTCCATTTTAACTTTATTGTTTGAAGTTATTGGAATCTTTATACAAATAAAAGTTGAAGATAACTAGCCATGTAAACACAAACTACTTGAACCAGAAAACCATAAGAGGGGATTGACATAAGTTAAGCTAAATAATTATGTTTTTATATACAATGAAAATGATAGGTGCTTCTTGACCATGAGTAGGTTTGTGTTCCTCCTTAGCCAATTCCAAGCTTGTGGTGGCCTTGAGGCTGAAATCAAGTGTGGAGTCCAAGGTGCGAATTTGCTCATGGGATTCATATGTTGGATTGCGAAAACCCCTCATATTTAAAGAAAAAGAGCCAAGGGAGATTTAATTGAATAGTTCATCAGACACAATACTTGCTAAGGTTTTGCAAATTGGGTAGCGAGCTAAGTGAGCTTGATTGTGGGGAAAACTCCACAATTAAGCATGCTTGAGCTAGAGGTGTCTTGATGGGTGACCTCCTCGGATGTCCTAGTTAACGGATGCAAACTCGAAAGATGATAATTGATGCTATGCGACATTCCCACTTCTTTACCCATGTGAGCATCACTCAATGCAATGAACACTAAGGGGACTATTTGAAAACCATGAGAAATTGGTTAGTTGCAACTACACTTTTGGGATAAGGGTCATAGATTAATGAATAACATTATGCAGATAATCCCAAAAATGATATATCAAACAATTCTTATGCTTTGCCTTATTGTCATGCATTGCTTTGGCAAGAATATTTTTGGAAGTAAATGCACAAAAATACTTGTGCTATCTACAAACTCAATAGTTCATCCTTGTGCTTTAATTAAAGAATAAGATATGTGCATTGCACCTTTCCCAAATACGATTCCTAAAAACCATTTACGAAGCATGTAACATCTAAAGTAGCCAATGAAGGTTACGATGTCAACATGATCTTCTTGGAAATTATGGTTCAATTTATTTAATTCAATAAGCATATCAACGAGTAAAATGATGCAAAATTGTACTTGAAATATTGTTTCCAACTCATACATTGTTTTCTCCCCTAACTTTCAGTCATTTAGCAAAGCAGACATGCAGAGTTTGACAAGTCTTTCCATGACCATTCTTCTAGAGGGTCACCTAATTTGGTGAATTTGTAGCACCTTTAACTTAGTGATTTGAAATGACCACATTATCTTTTTCATTTCTCTGTTTTTTAGAAGATTTTCCAAGCCATGAATAAACTATTTCTCAAATTTGTCAATACACTGCACTTCAAAAAAATGAGATGAAACAACATTTGTTGTTGATGATTTTCTATGAGCTATGCAATCGATATTTAATAGATGAGGAACATCATGACGAAGCTTAGTTGATAAACCTTCACGAATATATTTCATGGATGACACCCTATCAAATCCAAATCAAACTAACTTCATCAAAGATAGATCCATCTCTGTTAAAATGGTTATCACCGCATCATACATATATTGAGATGTTTTGTCATTTATTTGAAGAAAACGTATAAATTTTGTTACACAATGACCTCTTCCTTCATTTGTCAAATATGTATAATAAATATTCAAATATTGTTCCATAGTTTGATTGGTGCTTTTATCAACTAAAATAGAATATAATGGACTATGAAAAATATCATCTTTTAACTTTTTTCAGTATACCTTTTTAGTGGTTTGAAGAAAGTATTTTTCAGATGATGTTTTTGTGTATACAGAGTATTCATCTATTAGAGACATGTAGAGTGCATTTACACCTATTCAAGTCACAAATTGACTTATACATTTAAAAAAGTAAATTGTATCTGACAACAAAATACATGTTTTCAATCACTAATATGATTATCGTATTTTCATCGTCTATTATTAATTCTATATGTTTAGGAATTGGAATATTACTTCGTTTGGTTTCTCCCTCCAAAAGTTACAAAGAAAATTTATGAGCTTCTAAATTCACATGGACATTTAGACCAATAACTTGAAGGGTGGTACTTTCATTTTTAGCCAATGGAGTGTCTCTTTGAAATTTAACACACCAAGAACATTTTACCATTTTATTGCCGTTACAATATTTTAAAACATGAGCCAATGGAAATCTTGTCTTCCAATTATATTTGAATGTTTTTTTGCATTTATGTTATGGTTGTTTTCCTTCAACAAGTTATACATTATCTAATTCATCGCTTTCAAGTGAATGTCTATTAACTTCATTTCGAATATGATATGGTTGATTAGAATGTTGTGGGATACCAAATGCATCAACAATTGATAATTGTTTTTAATCCTTGTTAGGGCAACTAATTGGAAACATTTTTTTGAATTTACACTTATCTAAACAATTCAAATGTTAAAATAAGTAAATGCACAAAAAATCAAAGAAATATATATAAAGAGAGAAAGACCTAGTTTTACAATAAAGCAATTAGAGCATTTAATATTCTTTTTTTTAACATAAACAAGAAAGAAGATTATATAAATAAGGAAAATAAGTTGCATATAGGCCGGCCTCAGCAGGTACAACAAAAATGTTGAGTAATCAAAATTTAAGGATTCACAATCCCCCACCATTTCTTTCAAAGGTCCAAAACAGTGGAAAAGTCCATAACCTAAACCACTTCCTTTAACGGAGTAAATTCTAACAAACTGCCCACAAAGTTTTATACAAAAAAACATTTAACAAAAATAAGAGAAGAATCTTTGAAAATCATTCATGGGCTTGGTCTTCTGCAACGCCTAGGTGAACAGTGGAGGCTTCTTCCATGGGGGGGGATTCTATCGTGTTGCATTGGATCATTATTTTCCCTGATCCATCCGACGATGTCCCTTTGAAGTGTGCTAAGCCTTTTCTGGAATTGCTTGAACCACCTCTCATTCCTTCTATTGTTTGTTTGGAAGTATTGGTTTTGTTGGGGTTTCAAGCATTGATGGCCCTCATACATTCCTCATGCCTTCTGAGCTCAAGCGACTCAACATTCATAACCCTACGCATTGTTTTTTCAATCTGTCTAACTTGGACTCTAACATTCCCCTCGATGTCATCCAGACAAGAGGAAATGTTAGTGATATCCACCCATGCTTTCTTATTCTCTTCGCATACCACCGTGGCTATCACATACACCTCAACATTTTTTTGTAATCTGCAAAGAAGCTTTTCAATTTTGAAATTTCATTGAAAATTTCATCCTGGGTGGTGGAATCTATTGCAAAAGACCAGACCCCTTATGTTTCCTCTTCCTACTTTCCTTCTTGGCATCTGGAGGATGATATCTCACATCGGGATCCCTGAACTAAAATCCAAGAGTTGCCTCCCTTCTCGAGCTTTCCAAAGATGAAGAAATGCAAGATGAGCAAGAAATGGGTTATGAAAACCTCCTTAAAAGCAGTCACCAAAGCCCGTAGCGCAAGGATGATGGGAAATACTCTTACCATCTTATGTTTAATGCTCACAAACACCAGCGATGGCTTGCATCCACTATTTGACCATCGTCTAGTATGACAAGGTTCATCGCATGCTGAGACTCCCTAGTGATGGAAAGTTGAATGTGTGAGCGGTCGAATCGAAAGGCCTCCATAAATGCTATCACATGGCCATCAGTCAAAACACAACTCGTGAGGGAGGGTGGATGTGCTTTGACCATCATGCATTTAATACACACAAAATTCGAAAGGGGGGCAACGCCCACCTACCCGACCATACACTATCTTAACGAGGTCCATACTTTCTTTATGGTTCAACTATGGAAAATGGGTTGAGTTCCTTCCATAACAGATCCAAGGGGATCTTCTAACTCTTCCCCCAAGTCTTAGCCCAAGGGAGTTGTTGGTTATAAGTGAAAAAAAGATATCCATTTGGTACGAAGACATTGGTTGTTGATCAAGAGTTCACCTTGCTTGAGACATGAGCCTTTGTTTGCTTCCCTATCTACTTATGCATTGTTCTTGCACTTTATGTGAAAGAAGTGAATATTTGATACGTCATGGATGAGTACAATAATTCTTTTTTGGACTCTTTCATCAACTTCTTCATTACCTTGCCATTTCTTCTCATCTTTTGTATGACTATCTAAGAATCGCCAAAGACTCGATAATTCCTCAAATATAAAACATATCATTATCCAAAACATATCGTTATCAAACAAATTATGTTTTGAATATTGAGTAAAAAGGCAAATAGAAAAAAATTAAATTTTATAATTGTGCTTACATTCCTTCTGTGCAAGTTGTCAACGTTTTAATTGATATGTTATGAACATTGAATAAAACAAATTTAAAGAAATCCAATATTGATAGGTCCTCATTACATCCTTTTNACCACTTTTTATATATTAACTTAGTAGGTATTATGAGGTCTTAATATTAAGTGGTTTTTTCGTTTGACTTAAATATTTTATTTTAATTAAAATGTAATGATGATATAATTATTATATAACAGTGTGATTTCGTTTTTTGTTTGTTTTAAATATTATATTATAATATAAATTTAATGATGATATAATTATTATATAACCATGTTTTTTATATACTTGTAATGTTTAATGTAAATTGTGATGATGATATTATTTTTAAATTTTGATAAATTTATAATTTTAGCTTAATTATTATAATGCTCATATAATTGAAGAATTATTTTCTTAGCTTAGAAATACATAATATTTGGAATTTATGAATGGGAAACATTTTTAGCTTTTTCCACATAATATTCATTTAGTTGTTACACAAGGAAAAAAAAAAGGTTGTGTTTCTCATTGGAACTCAAATTATATTTTTAAAGATTGAAGGTTCCTCCAACACTGTGACTATTAGTTTATTAGGACCCCTTTTGATTTTGAGGCTTTTGTGTTGTAATTAAATCCACAAGTTTTCTTTATCTAAAGGTTAAGTGGAAAATATGACTGGGCTTCCTTGGGTCCCCAAACTCTCCAAATTTGTGTGGAGTTGATAGTGTCCTAGTAATAAGCAACATAGTGCTTGTTCTGGGTGAGGAATACATTGTGTTGATCTTGAAATTCAGAGTCATCTTTGGATTTGAGGAGATGCTACTAAGAATCATCCAAAAATAGATCAACTTGACTGTCTCCAATTTCCAAAAAATTGTGTTATTGGATTAGAGAATTGTTGTTCCAAGCATTATTCTAGATGAGTGAGCCTGATTTGTTGCCATCCATTTGAATTAATTCATGGCTATCAACTTCTAGAGCATACTTGTCCTTCCAAAATTGACCCCATATCTCATATTTAGTGTTGATCCACCTCAATTGGAAGGTCCGCCAAGAAAACAACCTCCAAATTAGGGTTTTAAAAGGTATGTTATTTTAAAATTTGCATAGCTTTTGATCGGAAGATCTGCTTTAGGTGATTCAAAAACCATTGCATAGAAGAAACACATGACAATATGTTAACAAATATATATTATCAATTTTTTACACTATTTTCAATATATTGAGGTTGGAATTTGAGGGTTTTGGTTGGACTTTGGTTTAGAAACATGTAAATATCAATCTTTAGTGGAGATGAAGATATGGATAAAATCAAGCCCAAGGAATTGTTGAGTATAATAAAGGAAAATGATTTGAGTCCTTTTAAATTAGATTTCTATCTTACTGATGAATCTTCTAGGTGGTGGAATAGTATTGATAGAAATACTAGACGAAATAGTATAGATCAAAAGTACTTGAAGAATTCTTCTCGAAAAGATGGATAAATGACTCAAACATGGAAGAGATGAATTAAAAGAGAAAATAAAGAATAAAATTGAGGAGTTATCCAAGATACAAACCCTTAATTGAAGCACTCATTAAGGAGGGTCATACATTAAAGCAAGAAAATAATAGCAAAGAGAAGCGGGAAAAGGATGAGTAAGGGAAGAATTGAAAAATGATGAAGAAATTTGTAGATGAAGAAACCGTAATAAAAAGATATTGGATGAGTTCAAGGGATTGAAAGAAGAAAATAATCATGTTCAAAATCAAGAAAAAACAAGCCTTGGATGGAGAGACTACCAAGAGACTTGAAGAGGAAATTTGTAAGAAGGTTGCAAAATATCGAAATGCATATGATGTAAAAGCAAAAATACAATCCAAAATTTAAGGACAAAAAATTGATGAATGGCATCACATTGCAATTTCAAAAGGAGAAGAAAAGATTCTAGAAGGATAACAAAAAATACTTGAATAAGTTGAGTTCCAACTTGAAGATGTACACATAAAAAATGAGGGTAGTATCTCAAAGGTGAGAGTAATCAAAGACAAAGCACGGAGGATAGAGGATGTCATTATCTCAAAAAAATAATATTGATGATATGGGTGTGAAGAAGGAAGAGAAACCATCAAATGTGAAACCATATTGACATCTTCATTACTAAGAAAGAGTTCAAGAAAGACAACATGATATATAGCGACACTATTAAGGAAGAAGATGGAATACTCGACAATATACACAGAACAAGGCATTAGAAAACTATTATTAAACAAGATATTATCAAAGACCATAAACACACAAGGTCCACCAGACTTTAGTAGTATTAGAGGAGTATTGTTCATATCATATTCATAACGTGTTAATTTAAAAGTTGGCACGAGGATAGATTCAAATAGTTATACAAAGCTCATGGCTTTGAAATTTCTTTTTAAATATGCTTTTTAGAAATATGTGAAAAGTATTTAGATTTTTGAGGATAATATTTTTGTCATAAATGAGATGACATGAAAATCTCAATTACATCATATAATGATAAAAAAGGACTAGCTCAAAAAATTTGCCATTTTTTGAAGAAATTTATTTCTCTCGTTTCTTTATACTCTTTATCAAAAGAGGGTCCATAGATAGTTGAAGGATTCATTATTCGGAAGAAATAAGGAAAAGAATCTGTGTTTTATATTTAATTAGATTTTCTGAAAATTGTTTAGGTTCTCTTTTTTTTTTTTAAGAAGATTTTATAATTAAAAAAAAAATTCTTTTTCTTTTGTTAAAAAAGGTTTTTGTTAAAAGAAGTATTGGCAAATTATATTATAAAAAGAGTTACAAATACTGAGGTGATCGAGCTACCACTGGAAAGTCAGACGAGTCACATTTCCAAAGTTTAGAAATTAACATTCAGTTATCATTGTTGAAGTTTAGAAATCAACCTTCAGTTATCATTGTTGGTACTAAAAAAACATACAGTTTGAGACTGTAACTAGTATTCCTAACCGCCATAAAATATAAAACAGTTGAGCTTATAGCAAATACCAACTATCATTGTTGCTACTAAAAAAGCATACAGTTTGAGACTGTAACTAGTATTCCTAACAGCCATAAAATATAAAACAGTTGAGTTTATAGCAAATACCGATTGACCAGATATACATAGAACCTGCCTAGAGCGGCAGCAGCAGGAAGGATTAGGATTCATAGGAGATTGTAATAATAAGGGTTTGAAGTCGGCAGCTTCCGTGTCTACATTCATCTTGCTTGATTTCCCTGTGTTCATATGTCGACAGAAGCTGAGCCCAGTTTGATTAGGAGCAACACTTCTATGAAAGAACTTGCCTGTGACCTCGCAAGCTAGGGCATTTAGCTTCGCATCCAGTGCCAAATGGTCCATCCTAGCCGAGAGACTGAGGCCATTGTCCTCATGTTCGAGCAAGCCATTGACACTGGATTGAATCCTTATCTCGATTATCTCAATTGTTGACTCTACTCCTTGTCCATCCAGAAAATCAGCAATTAAGATAAAATCAGCAATTAAGATAAGCTCAAGCATATGGGAGTTGATTTTACTCCTTGTCCGTTGGATAAAGAAAATCAGCTATCAAGATAAGTTCAGACATATGGGAGCATTTGCTCCACCCTAAGCCCTAGGCCCAGTTCTCTTCATGCGCGCCCTTTGAAGTCGGGGAATAGAAATCGGTGTTACCCAAAAGATGCAGTGCGAAGGCGAAGGGGAGAGCCAACCAAGCGAATGAAACATGCAGACCATTGCTTGCCAAGTCTATACCTTCTTTTCTTGACCTGCCGGTTGAAGGTTATAACGTCAAACCGTGTTATGATGGCACACCAAGCATACGCTCTGAACTAGGGTATCTTCGCAGTAGTGGAAAACCTAGTTCCCACTATCGAAATTGAATCCATAAAAGAGAGTTCCAGGCGCCTGTGCTTCCGATGAACGAGAAAGATGATGCCAAGAGCTGGCGTAATGAGCTCAAACCTGTCGACATTAACCTTCTTGAGGAAGGTCTATATCCATGTGCTTGGGGAAAAGGCCGAATTCCAGCTATCAAGAGAATTTCATGGTAGTTTCGTTTTGTGGTGGGGCCAGTTTAAGAGATTTTAGGAAGCAGAAATTGGGTAGGTTTTTCTCCAATTTGTGGACCATTTAGGATAGGAGTTAGCTTTTCATTTGACCATTTGTATCAATAGGACGACCAGCAATGCGTGATGTGAAAAGCCAAGTCGTCCGATTGGTGCAAATGGTCAGGTGGAAAGGTAACTCCTTTATGATATAATCAGTATAGATTCATTTCAAAGGGGAATTAGGATGCGAGAGATCAAATATCTTTAAGGTGTAAGCATTTTTTTAGAATGGAAGTGTTAAGTAAATGTGTAATCCAATGTTTATGATTTTATTTTAACAAATTTATATTGTCTGATATATATACAATTCTAAATTATTTAAATTTAATTTAAGTAGACAAGTTATTTTTAATAATATATATATAAACAACACATGTCAACTCTAGGATGAGTACGGAAGGAGTTACATATCTCTCCCATACTAGAGTGTATAATGCACCTCTTGGATGCAATTATGTCCTGATGTGTAAAAAAATGAAAACAAAAATTATGTGATAGAAACCGGATAAGTTTGGTAGAGATTAGGGTATTATATCCATGATGTATACAAAGTGTAGAATGCATCTTAAAAAATGTTATTTTGGTTTTATAGAAATAAGGAAATTTTATTTGGAAAAAAATATAGAAAAAGTTAGATAGAAAAAGCACTAAATGCATATTTGTTGGTTATTAGAGTGGAGAAAGAAAACCTATATTAAGTATATTTCATTATCATAAAAAAGTATTGAAAAAAATGTTAAATTTAATAAAATAATAGTGCTTCTATTAATGTGCCATCCACTATATCCACTAGATGTAGAAGAGTTGGTGGCGGGGTATGGTTAAGATGCTCCCTAAGCTGAAATGTCACCGGTTCTAATCCTGTCGGATACCAAAAATCCAACCATTTTTAAGGGTTGGTGCGGTTCAGGCTGGGTGCGATCACCACTTTGCCAACAAAAAATGTGCCATCCACTACATTGAAAATGAAAGCCATCTAAAAAAAATGACCATATATTAGATTTTGTTGAACCTAAGAATAAAAGGTTGCAAATGACAATATAAGTGGTGATCCTTCTATTTTGAAATTAGTACAATTGTCTCTCTATTTCGAAAATTGTCTCTCTATTTCGAAATGAGTAAAATTGTTCTTATGACTAAAATTATGGAACATCCTAGAATCTTAGAGAAAACAAAAGACATTAAAATGGGTAAATACTCTGAATGAAGAAATCCATGCATTGTTAAAACTTGGAAATTAGCTCCATACAAATGAATATGCAAAACTAAAACTAAGTTTTACTCAAATAAAAAATTGAAAAGTTTAAAGACATGCTTGTAGCTAAAGGTTTCATACAAAAGAAAAACATTGACTATTCTAAAACATTTTCTCATGTTGCAAATATGACAACTATTATAATTGTATTGTTTTTTTTGTTGTTAACATTGTATTTTCAATTCATCGGTAATTTCTTTAAATATATTTATATGAAACAATCTCCACATATTATAAAATCTCGTAAAAAAATCATGTATTGAAACTTAAGAAACCTTTGTATAATCTACAACATGCTCCTAGAGCCGAGTACACAAAAATCAACAACCATTTTATATTTATTGGATTTGTGCAATATTACTCTAATTCTTACTTGTATGTTCAAAGTTATGGAAATATATCATAATTGTTGTTCTTATATGGATGATTTGATCATTACTAGCAATTATAATAACATGAAAGATGAAATCAAAATTTAGATTTAAACCCACTTTGATATGATTGATCCAGGCTTTTTGTGTTTCCTTCTTCGTTTGCAAGTATGGCAAGAGAAAGATAGAATCTTTGTATCCCAATCCATATTAATATTATGTCATCAATTTTTGCCAAGAAATTTCAAATGGGTACTTCAAAAATTGTTGCAACTCCTTTGAAAACAAGATTTAAATTGAGTGCATACACCACCACTAAAAATGTTGATAGTACATCTATATACAAAACTAGTTGGTAGTCTTTATACCTTGTAATCACTAGACCCAATATGAAAATTGTTAAAGAATTGATATCAAGATTTATTCTAATCCTCTTGTTGAGCATTGAAATTCTACAAAATGCATTGACATATATGTTAAAGGAACAACAAATTTCGGTATTGAAAATAAAATAGATTGTGATTTCAAGCTCATTGCTTGGATTGGGTTTGATTGGGTCCATAGCTACAATGATAGGTAAAATACAACTAGCTATATGCATTGTCTTGAATCTAATGCTATCTCATGGAGAAGGGGAAATCATGATTATCCTCCACAGTGGTTGAATATCATAGTTCTACCCTCGATGTTTGAAAATTTATTTGGCTAAAAAGAAATGAAAGATTTACACTCTCCACGGATAATGCCAATACATCATTTTGTGATAATCAAAAGTGTCACCGCCTTCCAGAAAAAAACTACTTCATCATCAAATAAGAAAGAACATTAACATTCAAGATCACTTCAATCAAGAGAATCCCAGATGGCTAGATCATCCTACAATATTGCAACACCAAAGATAGAGGAGTTGATATATTTACGAAAGCTCTGTATAAAGTAAAATTTGTCAAAGTTCGAAGAAATGTTGGGTTTGAAGGAGTTGCCATCAAGGGGAATTAGTGATTATGATACCCTCTTTGTAGGGTGCACTACAACCAGCCTTGAGCTTTTGAAAAGGGTTTCGAGTGTGACCTAAAAGATGAGTAACTATTTCTGAGCAGAGAAAATCCAAAGATACTTTGGTGGAGGCCCATATCAATATTGCATGCAAACCATTTGTCTGGATTGGTTATAGGGATGAAAGACTAATTAAACCATCTATTAACTAGTTTCTTCCTAAGTTTCTGTTAGGATAGGTGGAGGTCATATCCATTTTGTATCGAGTAAAGAAAATAATTAGAGGCATAGGGGGTGTAATTCCCTCAACCCATTCTCAAACTTTAAACAGGTAAGACCGTGTAGCTACTCGGGCCATGCCATTGAAATGACAGCTCCAAGTGGGACATTTTTGGTAAGTAGAACTCATATACAAGATTAACTAAAAGTCATGTTATTGTGCCAAATTGTGTGCTAACCCAAATCCCGTAAATGGTGTTGGTTGAGTAAGATAGCAAGATGCTAGTCATGGACATTGAAATTCATTGTGTGTAACAACTCACCCATGGATTCAACTAGCACTAAAAATGCATCCTTATACGACTTATACTAGAGTGTCAAAACAATTGCCAAGGTCCAATGAGTAGGAGGATGTGGGGGTCATTAAGAAACCTTGGGTGTGATCTTGGGCATACTAGCCCTTGGTGCCTATCTTGGTGGTAGTAGCAATTATTCAAGTGAGGACTTCAAAAATTGGAGTGGGGAAAGGTTCCTTGTGAACAACACTTGGAGATGGGTTAGTTGATGTTAAGAGACGAGGAAACCATGCATCAAAGGAACACTCTATGTGAATATCGAAAGTGAGTTAGGTTAATATTCATGATCCTGGATATTGCAACAAGGAACAATAAATCCAAAGATGTCATAAGTGGGCCTTGAAAGAAATAGATTTTCTCTTTAACAACTCGCCCACCCTGAAATTGATTCAACCAGAGATAGGATCTAGCCGCCTCGAGAGAACTGTCAGGGAATCACTTTCCTTGTGGTGTATAGTACATCATCAATGGACCTTGAAGACTTGGAGGGTTGGGTACCAATCATACTTGGTTTCACTCATAATTGCATCATGTCTCCAAGGTGAGACCTTTGTTCAATAAAGCAACGCGGGTAAGGGAAGTAGGTAAAACAAATCTATAACTTTGAAAAAATGATTTCCTTCCAAGGTTGGACCTAGGAATCTACACCCTAAACCCATTTGTTGTCAGTATTAATCCCAAGTTGTTATCGCCATGAGGACAAGTAAAGGTGTGCCTACTGAGTTATGACTGTAGAATCCCCCCTCAAACAGGCTTTCCTTATACAACAAACAATTGAATCAAAACTAGTGCAAACAAGGGGAATTTGGATATTTAATTAAAACAGAGCATTACAATGGTCCCTAGAACATTAATGCAATGTGATTTCTAACCAGTGATATGAATGTCAAAAGGAAGAAATTCAACCATGAATAGGTAAATGGAAGTAATAACTATGACTCTCTTTAGGTATCCAAATGCCTCCTCATATCATTAATGGTGTGCATAAATGGTTTAGAAAGATTCTCATTTTCCTTATCTACTATCTAGCGAAACCATAGCCAAGGGAATGAGATGGCAAAATTCAAAGGGGAATAAGACCTTATTAAGCTTGATTCTAGTTCAACATTATGAAATGACTTGAGAGGTGTAGAATGGAAAACAAGTAAAATACCATGAATTTTAACATTATTTTTTAGTTATTCCATGACACACAGAGGAGGCATTTCCCTAATTTTGGGATTCGGGCATGCTTTGGTGGGTCGATCCAGGATAAAGACATTGTTAGGTGGGGAGATTGGCTAGGGAAACACGAGTGTTAATAGGTAACACAAGGGTCCTAAGATGAGGTAACCAAGAACAAAAATCACATGTGGAACAAAAGGATAAAAGCTCATTTGATTTTTGGAATGTTATTTCCAAAAAGATATATATTTATTTATTGAATGATGACGTTTACAAGAGTACAATGTGGCTTTATACAAATAAAGGGTCACCATTAATTGGTGTGACCTATCAAGCCATCATTAATTAATAACTAACTAGATTTACTAACTATTCAGTTTTATTACAAGTCATCCCTCTCTGGAATACTTTGTCCACGAAGTATTGGTAAGGATGGGTGGCACGAATGAAAATATTCATTCTCCCATGTAGCTTCATCACCTGGTAAGTTTCTCCACTTGATAAGGTTTTCATTGACTAATCTGAAGTGAAGTGTTCTGGTTTTAATTTCCAAAATGCATTCTGGTTCCAACACTAATTTTCCTTCATCATCTAACATAGGCAATTCAGTTTGTATGTGAGTGGTTGAGCCCAATTTCTTCTTTAGGCATGACACATGGAAGACGTCATGTATTTTTCCTTTATTTGGGATGTCTAGAGCATAGGCCACTTGTCCCACTCGGTTTCGAACTTGATATGGGCCATAGAACTTGGGTGCAAGTTTATATTTTTAGGGATTTTTTAGTGAAGTTTGTTTGTATAGTTGAAGGAAAACAAACACCCAATCACCCACTTCAAATTCTCGATCGGTTCTTTTTAGTCTGCTTGTTGTTTCACGCGGTTTCTTGCTTGTTCGGGGATGGTTCTTCAAAATGTGGTTGACCTCATTGGATGTTGCTAGGTAATCTCTTGTTGCTGGGACTTTGAAATTGTTGATGACATATTCTCTTGTTTTAGGGGTGGGTACCCATATAAGGCTTCAAAAGGTGACATTTTTGTTGATGTATGATATGTACTATTGTACCACCATTCTGCAAGGTGTAGCCATTGTACCCATTGAGTTTATCAATCATTCACAAAATTCCTCAGGTATCATTCAAGGCATTTATTTACTACTTTTGTTTGTCCATCTGTCTGGGGATGGTACGAGGTACTCAGTTAGTGAATTCCCAACTTAGTGGAACAATTCTTTCTAGAAGCTGTTGGTAAATTTGGGGTCCTTGTCACTAACAATAACCTTGGGAAACCCATGGAGCTTAAATATATTCTTTACATAACTATCTGCAACTTGGCTTGCTTTTGATTTGGATGAAATACCAATGAAATTAGCATATTTTGTTAATCTTTCAATGACTGCAAATATACTATCCTTTCCTTTTGATGTAGGAAGGTCGATGATAAAATCCATGGATACCTCAGACCATTTTTGGGTTGAAATATGAAGGGGTTGTAGGAGACTGGGAGGATCCACCGTCTCGAACTTCTGCCTTTGACAAGTATCACATTCAACCACATATTTCTGGATATCAGTCTTCATTCCCTTCCAAAAGAAGGATTGTCCAAATATTGTTGTATGTTTTAAAGAAACCAACATGGCCTGTTGTTGGGGAGTCATGGTTCTCTTTTAAGACTTGAGTTTTGAATTTTGATGAACTGGGTAAATATATTCTTTGATTTTACCATAGTATGTATTTTTCCCATGAATATTTGTATTTTGTTGCTTTGTTGTTTTCAACTTATTCAATTAGCTTCCTTGTCTTTGGGTCTTTCACATACTCACTTTGGAATTATGAAATCCATTCAGAAACAACTATGGATATGGCACATAGGGAGGCATCACTTTTATGTTTTCTTGATACGCTTTCTGCAACCCTATTCTCTTTACCCTTTTTATACAAAATGTTGAAATGAAAGACTTTGATTTTGCTTACCCATTTTTGTTGTTCGGGAGAGAGATTTTTTTGAGTTAGAAAATACTTCAGTCTATTGTGGTATGTTTTAACAAGAAATTTTTCCCCGAACAAATATTGTTTCCATTTAACAAGTGCATGCATTATTGCCAACATTTCCTTGTCGTATGTGGATTTTTTTTGCTCACTTGGTTTAAACTTTCGAGTTTCGAAGGCAGTGGGATGTTTATCTTGCATTAGAACAACTCCTAATCTTGTCCCTGAAGCGCCACACTCAAGGATGAATGTCTTCATAAAATCAGGAGCTGCTAACAGTAGTGTGGATGTCATTAGAGTTTTCAATTGTTAAAAACAAGTATCTGCATCCTTATCCCATCTGAAAACATCCCTTTTTAATAGTGATGGACACTCTGTGATTGCCCTAATTTTTTGGGGATCGACCTTAATGTCGTCGACTGATACAATGTGCCCCAAAAATTCTATTTCTTTTGGCCCGAAACTACATTTTGATTTGTTAACATAAAATTTGTTTTCCTCTAAAAGCTTCAATATTGTTTCTACATGTTTGAGGTGCGAGCTCCAATTTTTACTATAAATAAGGATATCATCAAAAAACACTAGTACGAACTTCCTTAGGTAAGGGCGAAACAAGTCATTCATTACTGCTTGAAATGTTGCCGGAGCGTTGGAATACGGATTTGGTAATATCCTAATTTTAAGTCTAGTTGAGAAAAATATTTTGCACCATGTAGCTCATTGAGCAGTTTGTCAACAAAGGGAATGGAGAATTTATCTTTTATGGTGACTTTGTTGAACGCTCGATAATCAATGCAAAGTCTATACGATCCATCTTTTTTCCTAACTAGTATGACTCGTGCAAAGAAATGACTCTTTCTACGTGTGATTATTCCAACGTCTAATAGTTCCTGCACCAAACATTCAATCTCTAGTTTGTTCCTATGAGATTATATGTATGAATTTTTTCTAATTGGAGTTGAGACTGACATCAACTCGATGATGTGATCCCTAGAACATGGGGGCGGTAGACCATGAGGAGGGTTTTGGAAGATGTCTTTATTTCCCCCCAGGAGTTGTTCTAATTCACATGGATCGGTATTTTGTCTTTCGTCAGATGTTCTTTCCATAGCATAGCAGTGTAAGAAGACGGCTTGAGCTCCCTTTTTTATCGTCTTTTCCATTTTATTGGATGAGACAATTTGGGGAGGGGGGAAATTAATATTGTAAAGCTTATATTTCCTCCCATTTTCATAGAAATTTACAAATTTTTCTCGTAAGTTTAATCCGATTGTCCCCAACGTTTCCAACCATTATGCACCTAAAACAATGTCAACCCCTCTGATTGCCATAACATACATTTGTGATATTAGCTTGTAGTCATTTATAGCTAGTTCTACTTTATGGCATTTACCGTCGCATGGTGTGGTCTTGTTTCCTGGTATTGATACTTGGAATCCAACGGTAGGGTACATGAATATGTTTAATTGTTTTGCTACCCTAGAGTCTATGAAGTTATGTGTACTCCCACTATCGACCAACGCCGTCACCTTAGTGTTTTTTATATGGCCAAACAAATTCAGGGTTTGGGGTTGAGAGATGCATGTCATTACAGCCACTGAGAAAGTTGGTGTGATGTTAGCCTCCTCTTTGCCAGTCTCATCGCTATCTGACTCTGTGTCAAAGGAAGGTGTGTCACTTGATTCTTCATCATTATCGTCACCCGTATTGTTTTTTTCACACAAGAATAGATTCTTGTTTTTGCACTTATGACTTGGATGCCAATTAGGGGCATTACACTTACGACATGGATTGTCATCATGTTTCCCATTTGTTCTTAGGTGGGGTGGTATATAAACTGATGAACATTGTGATTTTTGTTTTTCTTCAATTAATTTTTCTTTTTAACGGGCTTGTTCTACATCGTTGACGTCTAATAATTTTATCTCACTTTGGATACTTTATCTTTTCCCACCAATGGCAATTTGCAGGAGTCATTCTTCAGTTATATCTTGGACACTAGTGGCCAGGACCAATAGATTGTTAAAATATTCATCCATAATTCCTTCTTGTTGTAAACGAGTAAGCTTGTTGTAGATTTCGACTTCTTCCATGTCTTGAAATCATTTAAAGAAATTTTCTTGAAGGTGTCCCAGTCTCTAACTAGTCGTCCTCCCTTAATTATTTAGTCCCACCATAAGAACCAGTCACAAGCGGTTCTATCCATGTACATTGCTGCAACATTCAATTTGTCGTCGTCGTCATAGATATTGCACATTTCAAAATACTTTTCGATTTTGTTGATCCATCGAATCCTGTCCCGATTATTTGTGCCATCGAACCTTGGTAAGTCGATCTTGACTTTGTGAACGATGTCGTAGGTTGGGCTTGTATGTGAGTTATTGTCTCCTTTAACTTGGTCTCTCAGTGAGAGAATTTCAAGTTTTAGGTCACGAATGTCCTCATCTTTTTGCTCAAGCTTGCTAGTATCTTTTGAAATGGATCATCATCTAAATTTATGGATGCATCTTTGTTCTCGGAGGGTTTCTCTGTGTATTTCGTCTATTCATGTTGGTAACTTTTGGATTGAGACGAATGTAACTATTAAAATATTAATTGTAATAATAATAATAATAAATTTATTAAAAAAAAATTAATGGTTTTTTTAAATGTTGCAAGTATTAATAAAAATATGGTTATGAACTTAGGAAGAAAACGTGGAGCGGGAAGCACGCGCAGAAGAGGGAAGTCGCGGCGGGGAGCAGGTGGAGGTGGGCGCACGAGGGGTAGGGGGGATCCCAACGGTGGAGAGCGTGGAAGCGGAGAGCAGCGCAGAGGAGTGAAACAGAGGCGGAAGAGTTGGGTGCAACACGGGATGGAGCGTGGGGAGGGTGTGGAATGGAAGAGGGCGAGAGAGTTGGAGCAGTGCGGGATGAAGTGCGTGGCAGGTAGGAGAGCAGTGAGGTTGGAGCATGCAGTGGAAGGGAATGAACGCCCGGCTTGGAATGAGCGCAACGGAGGGAGTGAGCACAGTGGGAGCGAGTGTGAGATGGCGTAGGTGTGCACGAGTTGGAGAAGGGAGTGAGTCGGAGATGGTGACATCGTGAGCGGAGTGTTGGGTTTGGGGAGCTTGGGCGAGTGCAACGAGTGAATGGAGTGGAAGAGATGTGTGAGGTATGAGGGGTGAGTGTGTGGTAGAGACGAGAGGTGGGAATCGTGGAAATGAATGGGAATGGCAGGAGAGGAGCTGAATGGAGAGAGAACCAATTTAACCAGACGCTTTGATACCAACTTGGATTGTGTTTTCCAAACATATATATATATATTTATTTATTGAATTGATGAAGTGTACAAGAGTACAATGCTGATTTTATACAAATCAAGGGTCACTATAGGTTTACTAACTATTTAGTTTCATTACCATTTTGATTTTTAATATGAGTATCAACAATGAAAATGTACTCTATCAATCCAACTTTCGAAACTTGAAGTTAGAAGTGTCAAAAACAGGGATAACCAACTTGAGGCATCCAAACACTCATAGTGGCATTGCTTTTAGATCCATTGATGTTGACTCTTCCTGTAATTTTGATGCAAAATTCAGCAAGTGCTGGATTATTCTCCAACCAATAGGGAACCTGAGTTAGGTTTAGACCATCGTGAGACAACTTACTTTCACCCTGCTACTAAATTTCACCGCAACAAAAATTCAACTTTGTATGAGAGGAACCAATGTTTCACACAATTACTCATCACTCTTGGTTGAAGAGCTAGTGGCACAAAGCTACCTTTGACTATATCATGACTATACAATGGAAGGGTTAGCTTTGAGTTTAATTCCAAATGGTTGACAAGAAGAATCCTTCGCAATGAGGTATTGTAAGTCGCAAAGTGGCCTTGTAGCCATGATCCACTGCGTTGTATCCCTTGGTGGCCTCAACTTTGAGTACAACTCATTTCAAACTAATTCTTAATTCCTTTCCTTCTCCATTGCACTCTTCATGAATTATTTTGTACATATTTTACATTTCAAATCTTTCATGCTAGTGCAAGAAATGTGGGGTTCCTAAGTTGATTGGTGAGGAAACCATGCAAGAGTGGGTAATTTGGGGTTCTAAGTATATCCAAATAGAAACATGGCTAGAAAAGTGGGTTTCCAAGTCCACCTTGATGGAAACCATGCAAGTGTGGGAAATTTGGGGTTTCTCAATCAAATCCATGCAAATGTGGGAAATTTATGGTTCCCGAATTAACACAGAACATAAGGCATGTAAGTGTGGAAAATTTAGGGTTCTGAAGTTAGCCAAAACAAAAATGATTGAAGTCTAGGTTGCAGTGCTCAATTCAATTAGATAGAAACATCACTAAAACTTTGGGGTTTCCAATTCTTGCTAGACATAAACCATTCAACTATGGAAAATTTGGGGTTTCTCTATCAATCAATGGAAGCCACAAGTGTGGGAAATTTAGGGATTTTGAATCGATAAATGGATAACATGCAAATGTGGGAAAATGGGGATTCCAAATTCAATGAAGATGGAAACCATCCAAATGTGGGAGATTGGGGGTTCTTGATTCAATCAAATGTAAACCATGAAAATGTGGAAAATTTTGGTTTCCCTAGTCAGTTTGGAGAAACGATTCGAATGTGAAAATTTTGGGGTTCTCCAATTTGGCCAAATGAAAACATGATCCAAAATTTGGGGTTTACAAGTCGAGCTGGATGGAAATAATACATGTATAGGATATTTGGGGCTCTTGAGTCAATCAAGATAGAAAACCATGCAAATGTGGGAAATTTGGGGTTCTTGAGTTAGTCGAGATGGAAACCATGCAAGTGTGTGAAATTTGGTGCTTTTGAGTTTATCAACAAAAACCATGCAAGTGTAAAAAATTTAAGGTTCTCAAGTCAATCAAGATGAAAAACATGAAAGTGTTGGGAATTTGGGTCTAGAATTAGCCAACATAAGCCATGGAAGTATATGAAATTTGGGGTTCATGAATCAAGTAATGAAACCATGCATGAGATTGGGTTTCCAAGTCAACCAGGATAGAAACCATGCATGAGATTGGGGTTTCCAAGTCAACCAGGATAGAAACCATGCATGAGATTGGAGTTTCCAAGTCAACCAGGATAGAAACCATGCAAGTGTAGGAAATTTGGGATTCTTAAGTCAACCATGATTGAAACCATTCAAGTGTGGGAAATATGGGATTCCCACGTTCAACAGAAAGAAAAGGCAACAAAAAAATTGGGGTTTCTAGGTCGGCCTAGAGAAAAATGATGTAAGTGAAAGGAATTTGAGGTTTTCAAGGTTTGTTGGATGAAAATATGGTCAACAAATTGGGGTTCCTAAGACTACCAGGCAAAAACAATGCACAATTATCTCACAGATGGTTATATCTAAATCTACTTCAAAATTTCAATTGCGAAAAAGTGGGCAAGTCCACCTTTTTAGGCATTGAAATGATTCAATCACGTCCCAAACTGCATTTCCAATCTTTTTCAATTTTCCAATCAATGCCTAAGTGTGAGCATTTGGGGTTTCCACAAGTTCAACAAGGTGGAATGTTGGGTTTAAAGGAGTTGCGATCAAGGGGTAATGAGTGATTGTGATGTCAACCCCTTTCTCTCTTTAAAAAATTTATATTGCATCCAAAATGGCATTCAAATTGTAGGCCAAGTGGCATTTATATTATAGCACAAGTATCATGTATGATGGAGATCACGGGGCGCTAATTTAGTAATCCCTGGAGACATGAAAACCCAAAAGGTATGAAAATTGTAAGACCGTAGTGGATCATGTTGTGAGAATCAAAGATGTATTGTAGGGCCATGTAAATATGGTGCACCCACATGTTGAGGTAGATCCTCCCCTTATGGAAAAATCCATACATTGGATGTGAATATGATCATACTTCATGTCATGGATCCTCCCCTTGTGCTTTTGAATATGATCATACTTCATGGCATTGATCCTCCCCTTGTGGTGACAACCCCAAGAAGATTAGGCACTCCCATCTTAATGATAAATAGAGGTGTTTGTTGTTTTAATATTCCCACCTTTATGGTGATAAGGGTTGGCCATTGATTGTATTTTTGGCAATCCCATTCTTGTGGTGATGAGAGATGGCAATTGGGTTTTGGTGCTACTTCCTTATTGAAAGTAGGTGATCCTATGGCATATTTGCTCTTGGATTATAAGAGCACTCCCACATTCATGAGTATGGAAGGTGGCCCTTTGTTCACTACTAGCCCACCTAAGAGGGTGCAAAAATATCATGTCAAATGAGCTTAAAGCCTAAGTAGATGCTTAAGCTAACAATCACTTGATCTTCAAACAATTAGTGTAAGAAAAAGAGCATTGTGTGCATTTTTTACCAATACAAAATAAAAAGAGAAGAGTTTCAAGAGTGGATTTCCCCATTAGTGTTTTCCAGTATAAACCTACCTCATGACATAAATGCTCTTAATGAGTCAATTGTTGATGAGCTATATATGATCTAATCATGATTTGTCAACCTAGAGTTGTGCTCTAAAGAATCTAGAATTTAACATGGCTACCATCCTTAGAATGGGAAAAGGGCCTAAGAGGTTTCCTTAGGATATATTACTTTGAAAGAATATATATATAAACCCATGTCCTTAAAGAAATTGATAAGTAAAAAAATGAATGTATCTTGTTGACATAAATAATAATAAAACAGCATTTTTCTTTAGATATACAAATAATTTGGAGAAAAAAAAACTAATTAATAAATTCTCTTTAAATAAGAATTAAGGAATGAATAAAAACATTGAATAATTACATTAACTAAGCTCTCCCTTTAAATAAGTAATTAACTACATGAACAAGAATATTGAAAAGTTGAATTCCAATTTAGTATTATTTAACAAATTTTAAATTGGATTTAAATAATGACAGAAATTTAATCATATTCCTAGTTTTTTCTTTTATAATTTCATTTTTCAGCCAAGGGTTAGAAGTCCTTCGAAGATACCAATGGCTAGTGTGGTTAGTTGTTAAGCCACCCTACATCTAGATGTTTCAAGGAACAAAGTGGATCCTACAAGGTTCCCTTGGAAGAGCTAAAAAGGTTCACCATACTATAATTATAATCTTCACTAAAACATATGTTTTCAACAATGATCATTTACTCTTTTTCTTGCAATTATAGCGTTTAATGAAATTTAATTTAACTAAAAATATCCACTAAAAATTTAATTCAAACTTTTAATATCCCAGAATATAAGGGTTAAGATTAGTTAGAGTTTGAAGACCTTGATGAAGTCCAACTCAATGACATGACACAACATATCTTTTTTGCCTTGCCAAGCCCAATTAGCCAACCAAATTGAGCTACCCAACAACCCTAGGAGTACTCTTCATCTAGAGTCCTACCACACTACTTGGAGCATCCAAGCAATAGTATAATCACCAACTCCAAGTATTCGAGTGAAAATTTCACCTTCAACTAAGCCAAGAAAGTTGCAAGTGGAAATGCCACCTACACCAAACAAGCTTCAAGTGGTTGTCACTTCCACTTACATTTGCAATTAATATGATCTCAATATCATCTTCGTGTACTTTAGAGCCTAGTTGATTTCCTAACTTTAGCTTATATGGCCTAAGAAATGCTTTCGCAAAATGCCACCTACACCAAACAAGCTTCAAGTGGTTGTCACCTCCACTTACATTTGCAATTAATATGATCTCAATATCATCTTCATGTACTTTAGAGCCTAGTTGATTTCTTAGCTTTAGCTTATATGGCCTAAGAAATGCTTTCACAATCCCACATCGTACCTTCTTTTTTCTGATATACTCTTTTAAGCTCTTTAACCTATTTTTGAACATATGTTGACCATTAAAATATTTCTCTTAATCTACCTTATTCCATCTCGTACTCCCTTGCTTTCTCCTAAAAAGCAATTAATGTCACCTTCCTTCTAATCCACCTGCATGTTGCCAGCTTACAACATACAAAATGCTTTTTATTTTTTAAATCACCTAGAATTCTTCATAACGTATGTTCCTCTTTCAATTTCTCATTTATTTCGTTTCAGAATTATGATTATTTATCCTACCATGCGTCCATTTACTGTGCCAAAAAGCATGTTCTTTCTTTCTTTCTTTCTTAATTAATTATACTCCCTACGCACTCTTAAATGTTTGCTTAACCAATTAACCTTTAGGTTTCGATTAAATACCATAATTAGTTTTCATATTAATCATGATTAATTCTTCCACAACTCAGCACCAAAAAAATAAAGGCAACTACATTAGACCAAAAATCAGAAGTAGCTATCGCATCTCCACCCCTTCCATCAATCTAACATTCGCTTAGCAAGGAGAAAACTTATATCACACATGCTTATTCACAAAGGTGGCACGGGTCTACTAAATTATGCTCATAATAAAGTACTCATTTGTCACGAGGCATCATAGTCTCCAAACCATTGGCAAGGTCCATCACAAGTCTCATATCCACATACATGTTCACAATTTTCATCATGTCCAATCATAATCAATACCAAGAGGTTTTACTCGTTATCTTGACAAGGACATCATATTTCCGTCACATACCCCGTTCCTTCGAAAGGCACATCATATTTCCAAAACATACTATATTTAAATATTTGTAGAATATTTTAGTAAAAAGCTGTTTCAAGGCATCAATCCACTTCAACTCACACACATCATAATCACAAAACATATATCATGAACACATCACACATCAAATCACATTACATATATCATGGCCACAGCAAACATCATAATCATCAAGCATGAGGCATCATTGCCCCCAAAACCCCTTACAAAGTAGATTACCCTTCACAAATCAAATTGAGACAAAAGAAAAGTCTACACAAATCAAAATATGCATACCCATTAGCATTGACATCAAATGTAATCATATGGCATCACACTCATCACTAACATCATACGTAGTCATGCATAGTCACTTCAGTGATATCACAGTGGCCAGATCATAAAAATATGAGTACAAACAAGGGAGCTAAAACTGGGGCATTACACAAAAATTGTGTGCGCTTTTAATCTTTTTTTTAAGCAATATCGTAATGGTCGAAGAATAGACCCATAGAAGGTTCAAATGAATAACATGGTGCTGATAATTACCAAGCTAATGGTGTCAAAATTATATCGTTTTGCACATCCATTATCCAGAGACCTTGAAAGATGTATAGACTACATTGAGCTCTTTGTACAAGAATTTCAGTGTAAACAGTGGTATGGCTCGAGAACTGAACAAATGTGAATCTATACGTAATTTTGTTCATCACTTGATTGTAGTCGATGAAATTGAAAAGTGTCCTGTGGTTAATAGTTTGTCTCTATCTTGCGAAGTGTTCATTACAATTGAGTTTACTCTGAAACTTGAGATTTGAGATTTAATGTTTGAACGAACTCCAGAAATAATTTTGCAGTAGCAGGAGAGAAAAGGGAGCTCTAAACATATGTTTGGAACACAGCAGAAGATTAAAATAATACAAAGCCTTCGGTTTCAAGGAAATAGAAAAGAGAGCAAGCAAAAATGGTATGTGAAGCAATTTAGATAAGGGTCGCATTCGTTAAGAGAAGCAAATTCTTCTTTTATGCTCATCCTAGTCATCTTATAAATGTGTAGAAAAAGACCTGACTGATCAAAGATAACAGAAGATGCATGCAAATAACTGTGTTGAAAAACAAGAGGGCAATGATGAAACAAGTGTAAAATATTTTCTACTTCACACGAGGTCAACAATACAATTATGCATAGATCTGAGTGTCACCAGTTATATGACACATAATGAGTGGTTTGAGACAATAGTGGACGTCAGACTGAAAGATGCTTTTGAAAATGACCATTTAAACATAATAAAAAGTTGACCCCAAACAGAGTTCCTAAATATGCATGATTTGAAAATTAAAGATATAAACAATCAATTGAATGCTGGGTTTGAAAACTGATAGACTTTCAAGAAAATATATCACAAAATAACACTTCAAGGTTAAGTTTAATTAAGACAAGTGCCTCATAAACGACAAAAGTAACCATTGAAGAAGTTATGTATTTTATGCAAGTTTATCGTTAAGTGGAGGTTGTGTCCCTTGTCCAACAAACAACGGGGTTTTTTATGTCAATTTGGTGATTGAATAAATTGTAAATTTACATTATTATTATTATCATAGCAGCCATGACACAAGGTTAACAAGCTTTTACCATCCAAAAGTTTTTCCACCTTGGCCATCAATGCTTAACTTTGAAGAATGTGGGCATAGTTCATGGTTTGCATCTTATTCAACATGAAACAAGGGTGCAAAGCTTGTGTGTTCGGCAAGCAGCATGAAGCAGATTCGCCAAAGAAGACACAAGGAGAGTAACCAGGGATTGGAAGTTGGAAAACAATGCTCTATGTGGTACTATGAGTACTACGTCCTGAGGAAGTGCACACTATTTTACAGCATAATTTCTAGGTGAATTGTGTACTTTTGCAACAAATCCAAGGCTCTTGACATTCAAAGCCTTCATGGCTGTGTTTGAAAGGAGAAATGGAAAGAAAAACAATATTGTAAATGGAGGCAATTATAACTCCAATGTTAGTTGTTACTATAAATCTGATGGCATTTGGAGACGACCAACTTGCTTGTATACTGCTCAACAGAATGTGTTACGGAGAGAGAGCAGTACCATCGTGGAGATGGCAACTTGCAAGGAGAAATGGAAAGAAAAACAATATTGTAAATGGAGGCAATTATAACTCCAATGTTAGTTGTTACTATAAATCTGATGGCATTTGGAGACGACCAACTTGCTTGTATACTGCTCAACAGAATGTGTTACGGAGAGAGAGCAGTACCATCGTGGAGATGGCAACTTGCAAGAACACTCAAAGGTAGTAATTTGACAAGTAACTTTGGCATTAAGCAATCTATACAGCAATGCCTCTATTGAATAGAAACCCAACAAAAGTAGTCAAAACATCATACCTAAAGAACCATGTGTTGCAGTAAGAAACTACAAGTGAGTCATGTCCTGAACAAGAAAAAACACATTAGTGTTAATGTCAAGCAGCGAAGCGATCAGACTGGTATTTACATGAAGACCTGGATTCAAATCCTGTGGGCATAGCTGTAAATATTTCCTTATAAATATATGAAGTATTTCTCCAAAAAAAAACAAGTAGACTTTTTTAGGCTATAGCAACAGGCATAAAGCATCCAAGCTATTTGATTGGTAAAAGAATGATATGTTGTCTGCAAAGATGTCATTTTCAAGGATCTATAATTAGTGATTATTCAAATCTGTTGTGTCCTGGCATGTTGAAGAGAAAGGTGAGGCTGGGTAAATCCAAGACTGATGCAGAACCCAGTGCCAATAAAGCAAATGGCGAGAAGACATCAGCATTGCCCAAGAAATTTCGAAAGTGGTGCTTGTCCACTGAAAGACTCAAAGCTATAGGAATTATCGCAAACAATGAAGTCTACAAAATTACAACAGACAACTTCAAAGCAAGCACGTATAGCCTTGATGATTTTGAATTTAGATAAAGCTGTCTCCTTTCAGAATGCACATATGAAAAGAAGGAATGGGTCAAGGCAATGGAGGAATATAATTTCATACCTAAAAAAAGTGAAATGGTTTATGGGGTTTCCTAAAGCAAAACGTGTAATTGGATGCAAATGATTCTACAGATGAAGTATAAAGAAAATAGTTCATATGACAAACGCACAAGGTTAGTGGCAAAATGTTCTGCCCCTGTGGTGAAGATGAACACAATTAAAATGGTTTTAACTATTAATCAAATAAATGTCACATGTTCAAGTGTAAGTATAGGGGAAAAAATGTATACATAAAACAACCCCAAGAATTCCTGTAAAAGAAGGGTCACTTGTATGTTAATTGAAAAAGGCACATGACTGGGGATTAGTCCTCAGTAGTATGAACATTCAATAAAGAGGACCTACACCCCTGTATAGAGAAGTTTTCGGTGTAAGAATAAAAAATGGTCATGAGGAAAGGGCATTTCAAAAGTAGTAAGTATAAAAATTGGTCATAAGGGGGAGCATGTCAATAAGTATACATAAACCAAGCCCCCAACGCTTACTGCAAAAGAGGAAGGACTGTTAATAAGTAGTATGTTAAGTTGAAAATGGCACATGGCTGGGGATAATCCTTAGTAGCATGAACATTCAATAAACTGGACCTACACCCCTCTAAAGAAAAGTTTCAGGTGTAAGACTTAAAAATTGGTCATTATGGGTGTGTCAAAAATGTAAATGCCTGTTTGATTAGAAGCCCTATTTTTGGAAAAAATAAAAAGTACAGTTAATTTAATAGAGGGAGAAACAACAGTAAGTAAAAGATATTTTTACAGGAGGTCTCGTCCTCAACAACTGAATTTGAAGCTAATTGTGTACTATATAACCTGTGTTACTCCACAGTATGAAAGTAAGTCACTAGTGTTCAAAATTCTCTTTGGTCTCATATGTGCCCTCAGAGAAACAAGAGTCATAGTGCAAGAACAATGCATGAGGTGGAGTTCCTACAGTATATTTTTGTTTTCGTCGAGCTTAATCTCAAATGTGCATCCCAATGAAAGACACCGATGTGCAACTTTCAGTTAAATAGATATACTGCTTCACTTAGCACAATTAGTACAAGGCATATAGATGTTTGTCAAAGTACATGAGAAACCAGGCTCTTTTGGTAGAGTAGGGGGGCATTCTCTCCCTCAAGACCGAATTATGAATACAACAGATAATTGTATGACTTGGAGTTTCAACAGTATATGTGTGTTAAACTCATAATATACATCCTAGTAAAAGGCAATATTGAACAATGACAAGGATTTCTAAAAGATGTATCTTTACATGCCAATTTAAATAAATCTTGAAACATGCAATAGTCCCTAAACATTGAGAAAACATGCATAAGACAAAGATAAGAAAATAAATAGATTTACAGGCATTGTTCACGATGTTCTCTCTGTTCTTTAACAAACAGACATTTTGGGGAGTAGACCACTCAAAACCAATGCGCTACATCCCCCAAATTTACTTGCATCACTTCATCCAAAGACATCATGTCATCAATAAATATTAAACCTATAACACTTTTAGTAGTCAACCATAATATTTGGTGTTTAATTATATAGACAAAATTTGAATTATAGAGGAAGCAAAGGTATATATTCTGAACAATAACTCCATAGAATAATGCCCTAAAAAAAAGATCACAAAATGACTTCTACCTTCTCCTCTGAATTGATTGGTTCATGGTTGGAAATTTGAGTGGGACAGGGAGTGATATTTTCAAATTATTTTGTGTACCATGACCTTTACAGCCCAATTCTTGGTAATGAGATTTAATATCAGGAACAGTCATTTTCAAATCTGCTGCAATATCTGATGGGCGAGTTTCAAAACCATCTGCTATAAGGGTTAGTACAAGGATATAACTGATAAGTAGGTCTGTTTTTTCCCTTGATCGCGTGCTCTCTTTTGAATCTGAAAATAGCTTCAAAAATTTAGCAAGAATAACACCAGGAATTTTTGATGACTCCATTAGACGTGCCGTTTCTTTGTCATCTGTATCATGCTCTAGTGTAGTCCTTGCCTTCAATAACCTTTTAATGGCATGCAGTGGCATAGCCTTAAAGTTCAAAAGATGGGTTATATATGACAATATATGAGCAAGCCTATCCTGTGCTTTACCACTCTGCAAAACATAAAACGTGAGTTATAAATAACATCTGGATATTATTGGCAAATATGTAGTACTGCATAAAGCATAGAAGAGCAAAGAATAATACCACAAAGCATATTTGTACAAACAGAAATGAAGTGACAACAAATAGATATCCTCCACCATTAAGAATAGAACTGGAACCAATATACAACCAGAACTACTACTTATCATAACTCCCTGAAGGATGATAGTAAATTGCAGTGTTACATGGGGATGTGCTCCCCGGGGTTAAGGACACAACCCCCATTTCCCTTGCACTCCTCAGGGTTGGGGATGAGCCCCCCCACGTATTCTGCACTCCCCAAAGTTGCGAATGTGCCACCAGGATAGCAAGATGCCCTGCAAAATATTTCACAATTTCCCCTAAAATGTGAAATGCAGAGGAAAAGTTTCAGAGGGAAGGGGGCTTCACTCTTGAGGGGGATGCCTAGGTATTCCCCTCTTGAAAAGTAAAACGCCCTAGGCACTCCTGCACCCCCTTACCCCCAATATGTCGCTAGTCGTGAGCAGATTATTAAGCACTGAAATTGAGATGAATAGTATTAAGGCCATTGAAAAGCCAAGACCTATGGCTAAACTAGCAGAAAAGAAGCATGTGAGTCCACACCAAGTCTCCATTGTGCCTAACGAAAAAAAAATTGCAGGATAATGTCAAAAAAATTCCTCTCAGCAAATAAAGAAAAACCAAATATACTGCCCCACATCATTGTGGGGATAATAGGCAATGAACCCAGTGACCACAAAGAAAGAAATAGATGTTATAAATGTTGCTTTTTGTAGCATCGGACAGGTACTTCCAGGTGGACAATGTCAAACAGGCAGAAGTCGTCATTAATGACTCTCAGACTTAGGAGATTCACTTTAGTAAAGTGAACTATTAAAGTGAATGTACTTTTGTAATTACTTTATGTAAAGTGATCTAGAGGGCCCGCGGTATTTGGTAGTCCACGGTATTGACCCAAGGTATTTGCATATTGTAATGTTATAAAAGGCAGCCTAGTTGAGAGGACACACATAACAGTCACACAGAGTGAGAAACGGAAATCTTACCGATTGGTTGAAAACAGACTTTCAGCCAAGTGTGCAGGTGCAAGGAGCAGAGGTCAGAGGAACAGAGCAAGATCAAAGAACTGATCTTGAGGTTTGAAGGTTAGCATTCTGTAATTGTATTTTCGTCAGTGAGCCATCATCTCAAGACGGAAGCCCGAGATTTTATAGTAAAATAAAATCGAACTGTTTGCTGGTTTTTCCCCAGTTGGGATTTTCCACGGTAAATTGAATGTGATTTTCTGTGTTTGAATCCGCTGCATATTTTTGTCAAGATTCAGTCTATTTCTGTTTAATAATTTACTGAGGAAATATTCGAAACAGTAATCAGGTCTGGGCCTGAAAATTAACATGGTATCAGAGCGGGTTCAGCTCTGAGATCTGAAAATTAACATGGTATCAGAGCGGCTCAGCTCTGTGCAGAAATTTTCAGTTTGATGGGGGTTTACGAAATTAAAAAATAAATAAATAAAAGGAATTGTACAGTCATAAGGTACAACCTCCGTACAGGTCGTACGGCCGCACATACAGCTGCATCCTGAGTAGAATGTGCCAGTTGTGTGGTTGCAAGAAATGGGCTTGCAGGCACATGCTAGGCGGAAGCTGGAAGCTGATCGTGAAAGGAGTAAGGAGAGGAGTAAGGAGAGGCAGCCCATGACAAAGGTAGATCAGGCGCTTGAGCCAGCAGAGGGCGAAGGATTGGCAGCCAGCAACCGTGCAATGAGCCAAGATCAGGCACTATGGGATCACATGGTGCACAGGGTGAGAGAAGTGTGCAAGCGAAGAAGATCTACATGGAAAGCAACGAACTCAGCAAAGGAGGACGTGGAATTTTTAGGTTGTGTGGACAGCGGTATTGTGTGGGCAATCAGTCACAGGCGGGGTCATGGATATCGAGTTGTGTGATAGCTGCCGACACAGAGCAAGCACGGGCTGAGGCGAAGTAAGCGGATCGACAGCAGGACAAGTGCTGGGCGGAACGATGATGGCAGTCATGCGCTCAAACTGGGCAGATCGGGCCCAATGGAGGAGGTCGCCGCTATCTCAAGCAGGAGTTGCGGGGTTTAAGAACGCCTGGCCGTGGGCTCCACCATCAGCAGGTGGGCGGGTGGAGGAAGTTGAGCACGGGCAGTGGAAGGAAAGTTGATGGCGCAAGGGAAAATGCTACAACTGCATGGAGCAAGTGATGGCAAGCAAGCCACCACAGCAACCGCCAAGTAGCCAAGAGAGCAGCCGCCAGACAGCCACCAAGAAAAATCAGTCGTCGAGCAACCACAAAGGCACTTGGGCATTTGGTGACACTAGCCATCATTTTGATCCACCTAGCCTGGTCGGAGATGTTGAATTAGAAAGAGCTATACCCTGTGATGATCTAGAGCAAAGACTAGAGGTGGTCAGGCAGCATGGGGATACACCACTAGAAGATCTTGTTCCTCCCCCTAAACAAAGAAGTTTTCGAACAGTAAGGGAATACATGGTGAACATGGACATGAATTAGAATTGAGAAAGAAAAGGTTTACCTCCAATCTATTGGTGGGAAAATAACCATGATGAATCAATCCTTCCTAACAACCCACCTCCACCCCCTTCCATTCCAGCTCATGATCTTCAGAATGAACCAACTTCAGGTCGCTTCTCTAATGTAAGACATTTTCCAAACTTCTTCGTTTTCCTCTTACCAAGAGAAACACCTGCCCTACCTAGTGAAGGATAAAGCACACAATTAGACATGTCTCGTTACTCAGTGCTTATCTCTTCAAGAGAAGGATGTAGTTCGCAACAGGACAAGTCCCATAAACTTTCTTCTATGTATGCCAATTTGGATAAATATTTTAGAAATTTCTAGAGTGTGAATGAAGTTCAAAAGGATATTATACAACCACAGTCCAAAGAAATTAATATTGAGCCCATGGAGAGAAATGAGACCCCTGAGGTCTTGGTCGGCAGAATTGCCCTCCCACTTAGTGGTGGACCTGCTAGGTTTGATGCCATTGAGCCTAATGAGAGTCGCGGAAGTGAGCATCCTTATCCACAGGGGAATGCTAATGTGCCCATATCTTTAGCCCGCGACAACATGTTATCCCTTCAACGGTGAATCAGAGACAATTCACTTTATGGTCAAAGAGTTATTTTGCAAACTCACGCGTACCATCATATATCGCGAGGACAGGATGACTTATGGATTGGCCCTTTCACTGTGGAATGTTTTGAGGGTTGATATTAATACTTATCCACTGATGATGGGTACCTGCAGATTATGTCCCAGGCATGACTTAGCAGAATCAGTCCACCCATAGAGCTTAGAGTAGGATTTGAATAAACTCATTTGAGCAGTAGGATTTGAGTTCCTCTTTTTTTTTCTGAGGGTCGTTTTTAGTTTGAGTCTTTTCAGTCTCCTTGATTGAGTTTGCTTGAGTAATTAGTTTAGATGTTTATTTTATATCATTTACTTTCAGCATTTAATTTCACCATTTGGTTTCAGTTTTGATTTTATACATATATGCCCACTGACATTTGGTCTGCAGAGATTGGTAGAATGTTTGTTTTGACACAAGAAAAAGTACATTTTGAAGATGAAACGGATGTTTGGATGCATGTTCGTGGATTGATGAGAAGGGTATGGAGGACCAGATATTTCTGAGGTTCTCAAGCACTCTCTCCCTTAGAGCACTTATCCCAGCTGGAGCCAAATGTTATCACATCAATAGTAGCGAGGCTACCATGATACAAATCAAGTTGTCATAGGCATGACTCAGTCCTATTTACATGATTAAGGATGTTTCCACACACATGATGATCAAAGGTGGAGCTATGTTCCACAGCTATTCAGATTATTCGGAGCAGATTATCCAGTCCCCTTTGTTATGATCGATCCAGCATGACCCCATTGAGATTATTTTGGTTTAGTCATGGCTCATTTTACGGATTAGCAGAACAGATAACAGATGTATTTCCTTTTCCTATGAAGTCAGAGACAGGTATATGGTTGAGGAGGTATAAAGGTTGCATTTGGATGTGTTATTTATCTATATTGTTTATATTAATAGCCTTGATTAGGCATGATTGGCTAATAGTGGTATTGTCTACCTTATGTAGGCTTACCTATATCATTGCTATGTTGGCATCACCTTTCACTTCTCTCCATACATCCAGTTTACTTCCGTCTTGATTTCTATCCTTGACTTGTGACTTGGACCTGTGAGATTGATGAGCCTTTTCCCACTTTGACCTCTACCTATGCATGATGGCATCCAGCTAATTTTCGTCTTGATTTCTATCCTTGACTTGTGACTTGGACCTGTGAGATTGATGAGCCTTTTCCCACTTTGACCTCTATGCATGATGGACCCCATGTTTGCTTGTGTCTTCGTTGAGGGGTGTAAAAATATCTCTGTTAGTCCTCAAAGCAAGTTATTCTTTATGAAATTAAATGCATCGGAATGCATAAATGTTATATCTAAAGGATGCAAGGCCAGCTGCGATTAGTTGTGTTTTCTAACACAAGCCTTTTTGTAGCTAGTCAGTGGCCAAGGGATGAGTTTTCATCATTTGTATGATGTAAGACCATTTGCCCCTACAAGGCAATAGAGGGGTAACTCCATCGCACCTATGGATGGTGGGGGGCAATGGTGGTAAGACCGAATCATTATCTGCAGCCCGCAAGACTATCCAAGGCATCTACCCTTGGAGGCCGACTAGTGAAAGAAAAGTCTTCTTGTGAAATGTGAAAAGTTGTGAAAACTAAATCAATTGAATTGTGAAAAGGGTAATTGTTAGAGTCTATTGGAGATCTTCTAAGCACACTACCCATTTGTGAGACACCTCTTTTCCCTAGTGTTTTCTGTCATGATTATTATCACTGTGGTGCCTTGTATCCCTTGTTACTCTAAGAGATCATATGGTTAAAGTCTAATAAGTCAATCCCTTTGAACTTAGCCATGTTTTTGTCCACCTCACTCAAGTTATATTAATATTTGATCTTTGGTTACCGCTATTATGCTTGATATGCTTTAGTTTGGCTATTAACATAAAGTCATGAGCATTATCATCCCTTGTGCATACAGGATTATTCAAATTATTGCTTAGCTTTCAATTTGAGTATTTTGACTTGGTCAAGCCTAGTTTGACCCGGTCAACACGGTTCCCGACGGAATTTGACTACAATGTTCAAGACTGTACATTTGTTACCCATATGTATTCAATACACCATTTCCATATTCATTTGGCGATTATTGGCCATTATACAGAATTATTATGGTTTATTATTATTATTATGGCCATATTTTTATTATTGGATATGGTGTTGGCTTCCAAATGCATATCGAGATGGATCTATGTGGTATTTGTAGTCATCATTAGTGTTTTTTAGGTCTCTTGTTCACTTGGCATACTCAAATGATGATTCAAGGCAAAGGAAAGAGGACTTATGGGCACTTTTATTCTACAGCATGGTATACCGTCATTTTATTTCCATTAAAAAATGACCATGGCTAATCCAAAAAAATCAATTTGGCTAATGTTGGCTAAAGAAATGACTTGGGTATGTTATTTTGTGATATGGCAAGGCTCTACACACATGTTTCATCTACTATATCTTCACACATGACTCCACATGTTGTACTATTTGTCTTAGGGAGGATGTCTTCCATGGGGCGCATTTTACTATGGCCTTGCCTATGATGTCATGTTATATCATATGATTTTGTATTGAGGGGGACCTAGGATGATTTAAGCCCTTAGGCAACCCCCCTCCACTATGTATCACATGTTATATCTTATTATTATAGTTTATCCAGCTTAGCTTGGGCGCTAGAGGCAAAAACTGTGCCCCCCCTCTCTCTTGATATTGATCCATGTAATGTTGTAAAATGGAATCTCCGTTTGTGACGATGTTTTACTCTCAATTGTTGGATGGAGTTAGTTAGAATGTAGACACCACTCTCTTTCATGGAGTTAGTTAGAATGTAGACATCACTCTCTTCCTATTTAAGAAAAGTGACTCCACCATTGTAAAGGGACTTTGGCTCTTAGAGAATTGGAATAACGAGGATTTTGTTGAAATTCTTGGCTCTTCTTTGCAGGATGTTCTTAAACTTGATTGAAAAATCTATTTCTCTTAGAATTGGAGTGATTGCTTGTGGTTACAAAACTATATTGGAATAGATAGTGTTTGCATGCAGGAGGGCGACTTCAACTTGGATGTTTTTGTGGGTCTCCCCAACTTGTTCCACTTGAAGACGTGATACAATCATGTAATTTTCAATAGCATCATTTGAACTTTGATATGCTCTCTATTTCTTTTGCATCTATAGGTTCTTTTCACTATCTATCAAATCTCACTTCGGTAGTTTGATTGTGTAGGGAGAGGGGCGCACTACCTCCACTGGGCAAATTGCTTTCACTTGAAACTTTATCCAAATTGCTCCAAATTGATCGAGACTGGATAGATCATCATTTGCAAGGCATCTACAAGATTTCTCGGGTAAGATATACTCTATATCTCTTATTTTAAATTTATATTCCATTAGTCACAAGGTAAGATCTACTCTATATCTCTTATTTTAAATTTCTATTCCATTAGTCACAAAAATTAATTGTTAAAACCCTCACTTTAGTAACTAGGAAAATCTTGGGGCTCACACCACTTGGATAATCAGAATCTGACAAGAGTATTTTTCGCCATCTCGAGAAACCCCAAGATCCTCCTAGGCGTCTTCGTTGGACTCCATTTTCCCATCCAAATTAGGCAACTGGCTCTTTAGGCAATTCGCCCTACATTGGTTGGAAGCATGTTTTCTGTTTTGTGTTTGTCCCGTTGCTTGTGATAATCAAACAGTGTTAGATCTATCATCCAAGCTAATCAATTAAGTGTTAGAAACCTTAAATTGCTAGCTAAATCACCATTTTGGGCATCCATTAAGTCTATATGCTATCAAATCCCCCAGGGTAGCGATTTGTCATTTTTCAAGTCCAACAATTAAAACCTGAGATCACCATAATTTAATCATCTATTGAGAATTATTCATTGGAATTGTATTTTAACATTAATTAACTTGTCCCCTAAGCCTCTCTCATTAGTTATCCATTTGATCTAGGGTTTCACAAGTCAAAATATCCATTTTCTCCTTTGGTGTATGTCTTTGGGTATTTTGGTCTTTCAGTCTTTCCCACAAGGTTAGGCCAAGGTCTCCCCCTTAGCCATACACATTTTTGGCTTAAAGCAAAGAGAATCATGATCAAACTGACAACTGATCCATATCTAGGGGTCAAGAACCTCTTGTATAACCCCTTTTGTTGCCCATCCCCTCTATCGTTTTGAAAAAGGATATCCTTGTGGCGCAACTACAAGTTGTGTGATAACAAGTCCACACTATCAATTCCTAGAGGTGTGACGGTTAGTCCAACACCCTCCCTTTGACGTAACTCGAGGGTAATAGATTTTATAGATATAGTAGTCTAATTCAATTGCATCCAATAACCAAGATCACTACAAGAATAACCAAGCACAAAAACAATAGACACAGAAATTTGACCTGGGAAACCACAAATGGAGAAAACCCAACAACCTTCTAATAGAGATAATCAGTTCAAAGATCAGTGTACATCCAGATAGTAGAAATATAAACCCCAAGAATATAAGAGAAACTTCTCCAATGATAGAGAACCCAAAAATGTCTTCTACTATCTTGAGCAAACTTTTCCTTGTTTGGAGCGAACTTGCTTACTTGCTTGATGAGGAAAATGTGTGAAGGTGCCTTCTATTCATACTTTATCATGTTGACCTTTTACTTTCCAAGTGGGGCCAACTTCTCTTCTTTGTTGGGTCGACTTCTCTTCTTCTATTGGGTCGCCTTGTCTTCTAGATATTTCTTCTGGAGCCAACTTTGCAAGGATACCTCACGCAACTACCACATCAACACTCCCTCTTAGTTAGGTAGGCATCCTCATACTGGAACATATCTAGATGTCATTTGTACATCATGGTTGTCTCAAACATCTCTATATCATAAGGAAGGTCTTCCAACACAATCTTAGTCCATCGAAAATTGTCAACAACTCAACCCAGTCCATCGGGGAGTCAATCCATCTGCTCAATCCAATCCATTAGAGAACATGCAACGACTCAACTCATATCGTCGAGGAGTCAACAATCAACCAATCCATCGATCAATCCATACATATGTACTAGTATGCGCCAATATGCACCAACTTCTCCACCCCCTTCTCATGGTGTCCGAGAGATCTCCTCGCTCTTTCTCAAAATGATCGAGAGAATGCACTAAATCTCTCCATCATTTCTCATGATGTCTAAGAAATCTCCCCACTCCTACATAGTGTCCGGGGGTATGTGTTGGCCTCTCCATCCCTTCTCATGATATCCAAGAGATCTCTTCACTCCTCAGAGTTATTGAGGGAATGTAGTGGCCTCTCCACCCTTTCCCAGGGTGTCCAAGAGATCTCCTCACTCCATTACAAAGTGTCCGAGAGAATGCAGTGGTCACTATGTAATCATCCTTCCCTCTCAACAAGGGACACATTCTCTACAACACCAAACCTTTCACAAAAGTATGCAAACTTTATCCTCGGAAGAGGCTTGGTAAGAATGTCAACAGTCTAGTCATCTGTTTAAACATATTGTAGCTAGACCGCACCTCTTTGCACCATATCACGAATATAGTGACACTGGATCTCATTATGCTTCGACTTGTCGTAGAATACTGGATTCACAAATAGCTGCACACAACTCTGGCTGTCATAGTGAATCAATGTTGGCTCTAGAGTCTGGCCAAACAATCCTGCAAGGAGTTTCCAAAGCCACAGCTTCTCGAGATGCAACACATATTGTAATATACTCCGCCTCTGCAATACTAAGTGCTACAAAGGTCCACTTCCTGTTGCACCAGGAAATCACGGCCCAAGTTGAAGCAACACCCAGAGGTGCTCTTCCTGTCCATAGCACTCGCGGTCCAATCAAAATCAAAATATCCTTGCAATCTCATGTCACCACTACAGGCATATCTGAGGCCATATCCCACTGTGCCATCAAATATCTCAACACATGTTTTGCAACAACCCAATGAACCTGTCTCGGCTCACACAAACTAGTTGAGCATACCCACAGCAAAACATATAGCTGGTTTAGTGTTGACCAAATACATCAATGATCCAATTAGTTGTTGATACATAGTGGGATCTATCAAATCTGAATCGAAAGCAAAATCTCTCAGCTTCTTTAGATTCAAGTCCATCGAGGTGGCCATGGACTTACAATCCATCATCCCAAATCTCCTTAGTATGTCAATGGTGTACTTTCCTTGGCTCAAAAAAATCCCATCATGCCTCCGCCATACTTCTAAGTCCCAAGAAGTAATGTGTCAATCCAAGGTCCATTTCAAATTCGGAGGCTAGCTTCTCCTTCTTACACCATACAATAAGTTTCTCATCTCCTATGAGAACCAGATCATCAACATAGAGTACCAAAATTGATGGCTCACCATCCACAAGCTCACAAAGTATCCATCAATTCGAGCATACGAAGCACGTGGTGCTTGCTTGAGTCCATATAAATCCTTCTTCAACCTACATACATGGGACTCCTTCCCACAGATCACAAAACCCTCTAGCTGCTCAATATATACCTCTTCCTCAATCACACCATAGACAAAGGCAATTTTAAAATCCATCTAATGCAACTTCCATCCCATAGCTGAAGCAATAGCAATAATCGTCTTGATGGAAGTGTATTGAGCCACGGGAGCAAATATCTTGTCATAATCAACTCCCTCTTTTTGAGAGAATCCTCTAGCCACAAATCTAGCCTTGTGTTTCTAAACATGGCCATTTGCTCCATGCTTGATTTTGTAAATCCACTTGGAAGTCACTACTAATTTCCCCTCAAGTCTCAACACAACTTCCCAAACATCATTCTTCATGATGGATTGATATTATTCCATCATGGCATCTTTCCATACCTGCTGGCTGGAAGCTTCCTCATAGCTCAAGGGATCTAAATCAATGATGTGACTCATCAAGGCTACATAGCTCGAGAATCTCTGAGGCCTCTTGCTTTCTCAAAAAGTAGCATGGGGTGCTTCATGACTATCTACATCCTGCAATGTCTGTCGTGCCCATATAGACCTCTTCTGGCCCACTGCAATGTCTGTCGTGCCCATATAGACCTCTTCTGGCCCACTGCAATGTCTCTCAGAACATCAACTGGCTCTACTGCATCAATGGTATCAACCAACTCAACTCTTTTAGCTAGCTTTCTCTGCACTGTTGGAGGGGGAGATGCTACCACCTCCTTTGCAACTACCAACTCCTCATCATCAATCTCCATATCTGATCCTCTGGCTTTTCTGAAAGTCACCCCCTCTTCGAAGGAGACATCCCTACTAACCTTAATCTGTCTCGATCCTGGGATGTAAATCCTATAAGCCTTTGAAGACTCATTATACCCCACAAATGTTCCTTCCTGCCTGTAGGTTCTAGCTTCATCCTCTTTCCTTTGGGCACATGAATGTAAACCGAATAGCCAAAGATTCAAAGGTGGCCCACTTCTGGCTTCACACCTGTGAAGGCTTCTTCTGGAGTCATGTTCCTCAAGATCTTATAAGGACTCCTATTCTACACATAGACTGTTGTACTGGAAGTTTCTACCCATAAGAACATATGCAGACTTTGATGATGAATCATGGCTTTGGCTGCCTCAATAATCGTCTTGTTCTTCCTTTCTGCAACCCCGTTCTGTTAAGGGTTGTAAGGAACTATGTACTCTTAATTCTTGCATCCTTGCAGAAATCACTGAAGCCTGTAGAGGTATATTCCCTCCATTATCTAATATCAAGACCTTGATTCTCTTTCCCTACAGGTTCTAGACTTGTGCCTTGAAATCATTGAATCTGCATAGCACCTCTTCAGATTCCTTAGACTTAAGATCCAAGTCTTCTAAAAGTAATCATCAATAAAGATCACATAGTAGTAGTATCCACCCAATGAAGCAACCGTCATGGGTCCACACAAGTCAAAATGTACTAGATCCAAGATCCCTTTGGACTTGCTATCAGTGCTCCAAAAAGATCCCTTGGCATTCTTACCAAGTGCACATCCTCTACAAATACCATCATGATCTACACGTAGTACTGGAAGTCATGTCACCATCATCTTCAATAATGGAAGAGCTCTATAGTGTAGATGAGCAAGTCGCCTATGACATAGCTCACCCAAACTAGTAGAATCATGTACCAATGCCTGAACTGGTTGTGTACTCAACCTGTATAAGCTATCCTCTCAAACACCAAACACATAGGCTAAATCCATGCTAGAGTTCTTGTGCCATGCAAGAAACTTCCCATCAAAGAATGCAACTTTGTAACCTTGTCCTCTGAAGTTGAAATGGAGACAAGGTACGCATCACTCAAATGTAGAGTATCACCAGAATCCAACTAGAGGGTGGTAGCCCCAGATCCCTTCACAGTATATCTAGCATCCCAAGTACAACACGTAGATAGAACCCTTTCTCAATCATGTCTGAAATATTCTCTTTGTAACCAGTCATATGTCTAGATGCACCACTATCTATCAACCAAGTATCACTAGTGGTAGGAACTATACCTGAGAGAGAGGAGATGAAAAATAAATTTGTACGATCATCATTCATTGACTTCTTGTGAGAAGTGTCTTCATCTACATCAACAGTTCAGGCTTGATGTTTCCTCTTCTTTGAATCACAACATTGCCTGGCATAGTGTCTATGCTTATGACATTTGAAGCACTAAATGTGTGAAAGATCCTACTTCTTTTGTTTTGGAATAGGGCTTGATCTTCCACCTTTGTCTTTTCTGACATGAAACTTTCTTCCCTTGCCTTCTCCTTTCTTGGTCTGAGATGTAAGGGCTCGACTTTCTTCATGTTGAGTGCCATGCAATCTACCTCTAGCTACAAGTCTAGTCTCTTCTTGTATACAATCTACCCATATACGATCAAACTTGGGCAACTTGGTTCTCCCAGTAAGACTCTTAATGAATGGTTCCCAAGGAGGGAGACCATTAAGAGTTGTCATAACAAGTTCCCTATCTTCAAGCGATTCTCCAATGGTGCATAGTTGATCTCTTAGCTCAGAGATCTTCATGAAGTAGGAAGCAACTGAATCTAACCTTGTCAGCTTGAGATTTGATGGTTGATGTCTCAAAGCAAGGGCATGGTTGATGTTATTTTCAAATAGCTTCTTCAAAGGTTTAAACATCTTTCTAATTGTCTTCTTCTGAGAGATCTAAGGAACCAAATGGTCTTTTATTGAATCTGCCAAGATCCTCCTTGCCCTAGCATCGTTCTTCCTCCATTAAGACTCTTCGGCTTCCTCTTCTAGTTCTGGAACCTTCTCATTGACAAACTTCAAAAGATCATTTTCTTCCAAGATAAGAAGAACCCTAGACTTCCAAGAGCTACAATTGGAAGCCCCATCAAGTCTATCTTCAACTTTCATACCGATCATATTGGCTGCAAACTGGTTAAGAACCCTAGCAAGAGCTAGGTCAACTTTCAAATTCGAAGTTTGGTCTCTTGTAAGATTGGTTCCACAAGGAGATGCACCCTACCAACGCGAGCTTGAGAGAGTCAAGATCGAACCAAATATGTGGACAAAAGGGTATAAACCAAGAAACTCCAGATCTTGACCCCAACAAAAATTAGGTCAAAGTTGAAAGTCCACCAATCTAGATTTTGCCTCCACAGAAAGGTGTGCCCTCCTAGGGCGAGTTTCTAAATGCTCCTTTTGAGATGAAATGATGTTCCAAACACTCCAAAGTATGCAGCCCTAGTTTTCGGCAATGTCTTCTTTTAGCACTGCTCTCATACCATGTTAGATTTTATAGATATAGTGGTATAATTCAATTGCATCTAATAACCAAGATCACTAAAAGAATAACCAATCACAGAAACAATAGACACAGAGATTTGACCCGAGGAACCACAAAGGGAGAAAACCGAGCAACTTTCTAATACAGAAAATCAATTCAGTGATCAATGTACATCCAGATAGCAGAAATATAAACCCCAAGAATATAAGAGACTTCTCCAATGATAGAAAACCCAAAAATGTCTTCTACTAGCTTGAGCGAACTTGTTCTTGCTTGGAGCAAACTTGCTTGATGATGAAAATGAGTGAGGGCTTCTTCTATTTATACTTTATCATGCTGACATTTTACTCTCCAAGTGAGGCCGATTTGTCTTCTTTGCTAGGTCAACTTCTCTTCTTTTGTTGGGTCGACTTGTCTTCTAGATGTTTCTTCTGAAGCCAACTTTGTGAGAATGTCTCATGCAACTACCATATCAACCAAGGGAATTGAATCTAGGCCAAAGCTCTCATACCACATTAAAGTTTGCCATTACACTAAAAACCACATATGTTCAAAGATCAGTGTACAGTGTACATCTAGATAGCAGAAATAGAAACCCCAAGAATATAAGAGAAACTTCTCCAATGATAGAAAACCCAAAAATGTCTTCTACTAGCTTGAGCGAACTTGTCCTTGCTTGGAACAAACTTGCTTGTTTGCTTGATGATGAAAATGAGTGAGGGCTTCTTCTATTTATACTTTATCATGTTGACCTTTTACTCTCCAAGTGAGGCCGACTTGTCTTCTTTGCTAGGTCAACTTCTCTTCTTCTGCTGAGTCGACTTGTCTTCTAGATGTTTCTTCTAGAGCCGACTTTGTGAGAATGCCTCATGCAGCTACCATATCAACAAAGGGAATTGAATCTAGGCCAAAGCTCTCATACCACATTAAAGTTTTGCCATTACACTAAAAACCACATATGTTGGAAAACTTCCAAACCAACCAAATAACCTTAAGAGAGCGGTTAGTCCCATGTTCCCATGGTGGCGGTTAGTCCACAATATCAATTCCCAGAGGTGCGACAGTTTGTCCAACACCCTCAACAGAGCTTGGATCAGATATGACTCTACTCTCTTCATTAAATTCAGGTCTGCAGTGGATTAACTTCAAGCTCTCAAAGTTAGGCGCAAGTTGTTCGCCCTCCCTAACAAAATCTTTTTGGATAAAGAGCTCGCTAGGCCACAAGTCACAGAGCTTAAACACTCTAGGGAGTTGATTATGGCAACTTGATAAGCAGGGAAATTGGAGATCATCAAGAACCTCAGGGCGGTCATTAGGGACTCCTTCACTCTGAGGTGGGAAACGCAACTGGGGTTCTCTAAATGACGGAGACAATGGGAGAGGCGACAGGGAGGAGGCATCTTAATAGGCTAGTGAAACAACAATGGTTCTCTCTGGTCATCGTCGATGCTCTTGAGTCATTAAACATCTTCTTCATCACCGAGACCCATGCGAGCCCTATCAAGACATTCCCAGACATTGTTGGGTATCACTGGTTCTCAACTTGCAGACAAGAGACTAGATGTTCCGGCGATGTTAGACGCTCGGGGGGAGTTGCTTGTTTGGTCCAAGACCCCTTCTGAAGCATAGTTTCACTAGTGGTAGGAACTATACCTGAGAGAGAGGAGATGAAAAATAAATTTGTACGATCATCATTCATTGACTTCTTGTGAGAAGTGTCTTCATCTACATCAACAGTTCAAGCTTGATGTTTCCTCTTCTTTGAATCACAACATTGCCTAGCATAGTGTCTATGCTTATGACAATTGAAGCACTAAATGTGTGAAAGATCCTACTTCTTCTTTTGTTTTGGAATAGGGCTTGATCTTCCACCTTTGTCTTTTCTGTCATGAAACTTTCTTCCCTTGCCTTCTCCTTTCTTGGTCTGAGATGTAAGGGCTCGACTCTCTTCATGTTGAGTGCCATGCAATCTTCCTCTAGCTACAAGTCTAGTCTCTTCTTGTATACAATCTACCCATATACGATCAAACTTGGGCAACTTGGTTCTCCCACTAAGACTCTTAATGAATGGTTCCCAAGGAGGGAGACCATTAAGAGTTGTCATAACAAGTTCCCTATCTTCAAGCGATTCTCCAATGGTGCATAGTTGATCTCTTAGCTCAGAGATCTTCATGAAGTAGGAAGCAACTGAATCTAACCTTGTCAGCTTGAGATTTGATGGTTGATGTCTCAAAGCAAGGGCATGGTTGATGTTATTTTCAAATAGCTTCTTCAAAGGTTTAAACATCTTTCTAATTGTCTTCTTCTGAGAGATCTAAGGAACCAAATGGTCTTTTACTGAATCTGCCAAGATCCTCCTTGCCCTAGCATCGTTCTTCCTCCATTAAGACTCTTCGGCTTCCTCTTCTAGTTCTGGAACCTTCTCATTGACAAACTTCAAAATATCATTTTCTTCCAAGATAAGAAGAACCCTAGACTTCCAAGAGCTACAGTTGGAAGCCCCATCAAGTCTATCTTCAACTTTCATACCGATCATATTGGCTGCAAACTGGTTAAGAACCCTAGCAAGAGCTAGGTCAACTTTCAAATTCGAAGTTTGGTCTCTTGTAAGATTGGTTCCACAAGGAGATGCACCCTACCAACGCGAGCTTGAGAGAGTCAAGATCGAACCAAATATGTGGACAAAAGGGTATAAACCAAGAAACTCCAGATCTTGACCCCAACAAAAATTAGGTCAAAGTTGAAAGTCCACCAATCTAGATTTTGCCTCCACAGAAAGGTGTGCCCTCCTAGGGCGAGTTTCTAAATGCTCCTTTTGAGATGAAATGATGTTGCAAACACTCCAAAGTATGCAGCCCTAGTTTTCAGCAATGTCTTCTTTTAGCACTGCTCTCATACCATGTTAGATTTTATAGATATAGTGGTATAATTCAATTGCATCTAATAACCAAGATCACTTAAAGAATAACCAATCACAGAAACAATAGACACGGAGATTTGACCCGAGAAACCACAAAGGGAGAAAACCAAGCAACTTTCTAATAGAGAGAATCAATTCAGTGATCAATGTACATCCAGATAACAGAAATATAAACCCCAAGAATATAAGAGACTTCTCCAATGATAGAAAACCCAAAAATGTCTTCTACTAGCTTGAGCGAACTTGTTCTTGCTTGGAGCAAACTTGCTTGATGATGAAAATGAGTGAGGGCTTCTTCTATTTATACTTTATCATGCTGACATTTTACTCTCCAAGTGAGGCCGATTTGTCTTCTTTGCTAGGTCAACTTCTCTTCTTTTGTTGGGTCGACTTGTCTTCTAGATGTTTCTTCTGAAGCCAACTTTGTGAGAATGTCTCATGCAACTACCATATCAACCAAGGGAATTGAATCTAGGCCAAAGCTCTCATACCACATTAAAGTTTGCCATTACACTAAAAGCCACATATGTTCAAAGATCAGTGTACATCTAGATAGCAGAAATAGAAACCCCAAGAATATAAAAGAAACTTCTCCAATGATAGAAAACCCAAAAATGTCTTCTACTAGCTTGAGCGAACTTGTCCTTGCTTGGAACAAACTTGCTTGTTTGCTTGATGATGAAAATGAGTGAGGGCTTCTTCTATTTATACTTTATCATGTTGACCTTTTACTCTCCAAGTGAGGCCGACTTGTCTTCTTTGCTAGGTCAACTTCTCTTCTTCTGCTGAGTCGACTTGTCTTCTAGATGTTTCTTCTAGAGCCGACTTTGTGAGAATGCCTCATGCAGCTACCATATCAACAAAGGGAATTGAATCTAGGCCAAAGCTCTCATACCACATTAAAGTTTTGCCATTACACTAAAAACCACATATGTTGGAAAACTTCCAAACCAACCAAATAACCTTAAGAGAGCGGTTAGTCCCATGTTCCCATGGTGGCGGTTAGTCCACAATATCAATTCCCAGAGGTGCGACAGTTTGTCCAACACCTTCAACAGAGCTTGGATCAGATATGACTCTACTCTCTTCATTAGATTCAGGTCTGCAGTGGATTAACTTCAAGCTCTCAAAGTTAGGCGCAAGTTGTTCGCCCTCCCTAACAAAATCTTTTTGGATAAAGAGCTCGCTAGGCCACAAGTCACAGAGCTTAAACACTCTAGGGAGTTGATTATGGCAACTTGATAAGCAGGGAAATTGGAGATCATCAAGAACCTCAGGGCGGTCATTAGGGACTCCTTCACTCTGAGGTGGGAAACGCAACTGGGGTTCTCTAAATGACGGAGACAATGGGAGAGGCGACAGGGAGGAGGCATCTTAATAGGCTAGTGGAACAACAATGGTTCTCTCTGGTCATCGTCGATGCTCTTGAGTCGTTAAACATCTTCTTCATCACCGAGACCCATGCGAGCCCTATTAAGACATTCCCAGACATTGTTGGGTATCACTGGTTCTCAACTTGCAGACAAGAGACTAGATGTTCCGACGATGTTAGACGCTCGGGGGGAGTTGCTTGTTTGGTCCAAGACCCCTTCTGAAGCATAGTTTCTATGATATCTTCAGATGAGTCAACTCGGTTCATGTGGGTCTGGATAAAACCCTTAGATCATCTTCCCAATGATATCTGCATAACAGTATGTTACATCCCTCAAGCCTCATCTCAGTTCGCCATCCATAGTGATCCAAATGATGATCCCTTGCTAGATTTGCATGTCGATATTACGCAGTACTCCAAGATTGGGGAGGTAATCCTTCTGGGTGACTTCAATGCCCACACCCAAGCTCTCCAGATCCCTCTACATGACTATTCAGAGAATGCATTTTGTACTCAAGAGATTGACTCGAAGTCAATGGGACTTCACATATTGTTGGATAATGCTTTGGGGCCCATTACATCTTATGGTAGGCACCTCCTACAACTCGAAGAATCTAACACATTGTTGATCTAGAATGGTCTCCCTTGCTTCCTCACTTCCTGACACTTCACATGCTTCCTGTATAGTGGGGGTGCTAGCATGGTAGACTATGTCTTAGCCAACCAAGACCTACTCTCATTTATACGCGATTTATTGATAACTCCCATCCCCCTGGCAGACCATGCTCTTCTCTCTTTTTCCCTCCAAGTCGACCCTCCACCCTTAGGCCCACCTCAGACCACTATTATCTTCAAGGAAGATCCAAATACCTTTTCTTCCCACCTCCACTAGATGCTTCCTTCTAACCCACAGTTTTAATCACTCAACTCTACGTCGACCAAATACATGTGCCTCTCATCCGCCATTTGGGAAACAGCCCTCCAATCCTATCCCCGCATCAACCAATCCACTCCCCATTCCCTAAAAATCGATTCACACCCCATGAGCCAGTGGTATGACACAGACTGCAAAGCTTTGCATTGTCAACTTCAACACGCCTTCTCCTAGACCACAATTCTTAGCATTGCCTCCTCTGCCACAAGAAATGCCTCTTCATCTCACAGAAGCAACATGACTTGTGGGGCTCCCTTATCCATTCCCCCGAAAAAAATTAGCACACCATCTTCCCCCGCCACTCTCCCTTGTCAACGGATCTTGATCCAGTTTCCATGTTCACCCGCACCTCTGCTCTTTACAATGTCCCTAGGTAGCCTCTAATTCCTTATTAATGACCCTCCACCCTCTTGCCACATTTTTTCCCACTGAAATATCAAGAAGCAGTTTGGGAGATGAGCACCAACAAAGCGGCAAACAAGGAAGGTTTTCAATCAGAGTTCTTCGAGCATGGTCTTCCTACCCTAGATACACTCCTAGCCAATCTATTTAACCATGTCGTCCATACAAGTTTCCCAACCAACTTGGTCGCATCACATTATTCACTCGATCCATAAATCGGTTCCTAATGTAAATCCAAATAATTACAGAACAATCATGGTAGGCCACACATTTTTCAAACTCTATGCAATAGCCCTACACATGAGGCTTTCTCAGGAGCTTGAAAGCCAACTCCTTAGAGCTAAGGGGTAGGCGAGGTTTCGACCTACACATCAAACCACTAATCGCATCCTCACACTCCAGGTTATCAATGAGGAGGCACAACACCACTCTTCGAAAGTCTAGTGTTGCTTTGTAGACTTTCAAAAAGCATTCGCTTTGTTCCACGTGAGGCCCTATTCCAAAGGCTCAAGAGCATAGGCATCTCCAAGGCACTCTTGATTGCCCTCATGCACTTATATGAGTCGATCCTTGGTCGTCTCCCTACTGTACACGAGATGTCAAACTTTATCAAGAATACCATTGGAGTTACTCAGGGGTGTCCCTGTCTCCCACCCTTCTTGGTATCTACAATGATGAGTTAGAGTTCTTTCTACATGATCATATCCAGGATGACAATGGATGCCACCTCCACCAGGTCTTGATATCTATCCTACTCTTCATAAATGATGTGGTCCTCTTGGCCTCCTCCCTAGAAAGCCTGCAGAGATAGTTGGAGGCTCTTGCACTCTTTTGTGATCTTCAACAGTTGACAATCAACCTGGGTGAAAACAAGGTTATGATCTTCAATGGGTTGAAGAAGGTATTCCTGAACCACCATTTCTTTTTTCGATGAGAGGAGATCGAGATCATCGACAGCTACACTCACTTGGGGGTACAGTTTTCAAGGCCTAGCTTCATCCTGAGACATGCTCTTCATCCCCAAGACAACAAAGGTTATGGGTTCCAAGATATCCTTCAAAGACAGTGCCTCCGATACCATTTTCAAGACATCTCGCCCAAGATGTCTCTCATGGACACCCTTGTTAGGCCCACAGTTCTTTATGGATCAAAGGTTTGAAGACCGAGCCCAGGTTGATTGGGCTTTAGCCGAGAGAGTGCAGTCTCCTATGCCGCATCATCAAATGCAAATAGACAATACCTCAGCACATCATTCTCATAGAGTTCAAGGCTCAGCTCTTCTGGTTTGAGACTACTTTCCTTCTTTGTCTCACTTCTACACCGCTTCCGAAGTTTTTCCAACTCGATAAATGGTCGAAACCGATACCCATACTTAGCCTATCAATCATTGAAGTCCATTGCTCTATCTAGTCTCCTTGGTCGTACCAGATGTTGGTTTGCAACAGTTTCATTTCTTTTGGGGTTTGTTGGTATTTTGGTGGATGGTCTTCCCCCCTTTCAAATACTCCTTGAATGCGCCTAGCCACCTCTTACCTACTCGACATGATATGAACAAGATCATCCAAGATGACATTTACAAGCGTTCTGTACAGGTCACTTGGACTAACCCTCAAGGAGGGTTACAATCCGAAGATGGCCTTCTATGATGAGCACTTTCTAGAGGTGAGGGACGGACTCATCATCTAACCCCCATATACATCTCGTCATTGGGCATACTCTCTCCCTATCCCCTTAGGCCAGTTACAGGTTGGCTCACATAGACTACGGGTCGAACCTGATCACCAAACTCTATTGGTCGATAAGATCTACCAACTATGTCATCTTCACAAGGTTGAGTCAAAGGAGCACCTCATCTTCCCTCGCCCCACATACTATGAGATCCGTGGACGGTTCCATTGTTTATTCAGAGGGACCCAAGTCCCAAACCCTCACCAGTTTCTTCAGGTACCCTAATCAAAGATGCTTGGTTCTTTACTTACACGAGACCTTTAGACCTTAAGCCCACACTCTTCAACCTCATACCAAACCAAATCCCATCCAACGGATCAATTCCTTCTTTTCGGACTCTCTTCAAGTAAGGGCACCAAGAGACATTTTCATATGAGCATGGAACTGAACTCTTCATCAGTGGGACCCAATGGAAGCATTCCCCATCCCCAAAGTTCTCAGCAACACAGCCAAACTAGATCCACTACCACAGGCAAATTAGATCCCCCTAGCCTCGACAACAAAGTACCTCCTTCAGACAGCAACAGCATCAACAGTCTTGATCTTCCACCAAACCCTTCTGTGGTCATCATTCTATATTGAATTTCCTTCATTCAGCCTCGAATGCTAGGAGAGATGGGTTTATTCCATGATAGACCTACCTCATTCCTTTTGTGCTCTCTCGTTCCTATATCCATTCCTCCTACACATCCCCTTCCCCGTGCAGCCTCTAGTGCTCAAGGTCGAAGGCTTTTCATACTATAGCATAGATCTCATGATATGATTTACTTTAGGTATATCACTCTTTATAGGAGACTTTTTAGTTCTCTTGCTTTGTAATGACATCATTTGTGATGTGTAGTCCCATTAACCTACTTTTGTGGTCATTTGTTGGACATTGATAATAAAATTATCTTATCTTATTTATGTTATATGCATCTTGTCAATTTTGCTCGAGGAGACTTTTCTCTTGAAGAAGCTCTCCACTGTGGATCTTGGAGTTCATCTTTTGCCCTAATTAGGATTTTTGGCTACTTCGACCTAATATCAAGTTACTAGCCTCTTGCTCTAGTTGGTAAATCTTGAATAGCCAAATAGAGTATGGGTGTTGACCTCAATCTCTAATTGCTCTTGGGTTGAAAAGACTAAGGTCATAACCCCTTCCCATCACTCTTTTTTTATCAAAATTCTCTTGTAGATTTATTACAAAAAATATCCAAAAAATATTATATATGTATAATATTAGAAAATCCCTAAAATTAGAAAATACCTATCTCAAAAATACGTGGAAATTGGAAATTGTGTTCCCACAAAAAGATGTCTTTACATGATATTTTTATATTTGCACTAGCTAGGGTTTTGTATTACAAATCTGTTATTGCAGGTACAATAGGTACATCAAGGACTTTTGTTAAGCTTGAAGGCATGAAACGTGGGTTCTAGGCCTATTTTGACCAATGTTACATAGGGACTGTTTTGACCAGTGTTACACAGAGACGCGTCCCCTAGGGTAGGAAATGTGCTTACACGCCCTCACATGTCCTAGAAACTTGGAAACTCCATTGGAAATGTCCCCTGCACGTCCCTGTTTGAATGTATAATGTCCTCTTCTACTTGAGCATCAAAAACACCCACTAAACTATTTAATTCACATAGATTCGAGTGGGTACTACAAGAAAAGGGAATTGACTGAGGACATATAATACTAGGAGCAGAGCAGACCATTCAGTATTAAGTCATCCGTATGGTAAAGAAAGCCTTATTTCTTTAGGCTTAAAGTCAACGAGAAATTAAAATTGCATGCATGCAAAAAGTAAACTGTAAACCCTTAAAACGACATGCAAACCCTAAAAGTACATGTTAAAGATATATAAGAAGGGTCATTGAACCAAAAGGATCATCCACGATTATTATTATTGAGTTTGGTTTGCGACTGCAGTTGGGGTTGGAGACGAAGGTCTCCAGCTAACAAGTGGTTTCAGCAGTGAAAGCTATATGTCCTAATCACTTCCGAATAGATCATCCAGGTCTATCCTCAACTATTCATCATCTTCTTTATTCTTGGTTCGACAATCTAGCATGTAGAGAGAGAGTTTATTGCAGGTTTAGGTTTTACTGTTGGGGAACAGCTGGAAATCCCGGAACTTCGCTAAAACTTAGAAACTCAGTAAAACTTATGCATGTTTCCATCATTCTTCTCAGCAGGGGCACACCACTATATTGGGTGATTATCGTTCCATTCATGGCACATCCGAAGAATTCACCAACAAAAACAAGGAAGAACATCCCTTTAGCACAAATCAATTTGATAAGGTGCCCATAGGAGTCAGAACTTTTGCATGTGTCTCCTTATCTCTCCAGAGGACCTATACCATCATCCCTAGCAAGTTTTAGCAGCAACGAACCATCCTTGCCTCAAAAACATGAAGAACAGCTCAGAAGAGGGACGTTTTCTCAGTTGGGCGTCAACTTCTGGAGAGCAGCACTATATCTTCTTTATCTTGCTTGCATGGCTTGCATGCCTCCTATAAATTGAAGGACAATCAGCACTATTATTATTGGTATGTGTACCTTCTCTCACTAAAAGTCTATTTCCTATTATTTCTCCAGATCAGCTATATTTTAGGGCCTTTTGGCACGACACTGTTTTGCATGAAAATTTTATTTATGTTTCTAGCACAACTGAAGCACCGAACCCACAAACATATTATCAAAACAAAATAGAATATTAGTTGGGATATTACAGAATGAAACTCAAGGAAACACATAAGGAAACGTTCCCTCCTAAAAATAGCGTCACCATGTTTCCTTTGACTATTTTCGACCAAAGAATAAATAAATAAAATTAAATGATAAAGGTGTTAGATATATGTGTATCTAAGGAAGTCCTTCATGTGGTGATGCCTATAATGAAGGTACATTATCAGTATAGCCATCAGTGTAGAGGGTGAGAAACACTCTACCAGGTGTCATGGATCCAATGGTGGAGACATGTAGAGGTTTCAGTGACTTTTGCTTATTGCATGCATACATTTTAATGCAGAAGTGTGGTTTTTGCATGAGAATGAGATTGGGGTTTTGGAACCCTAATCTCACCAGTGAGTCAAAAAAGATATGGAAAAGGTTAATGAGACATCTTTTTATGCAGTAAGTTCATCTACATAGAGAGGGTGAATCAATGCATGCAAGAGGGGCGCATTATTGAGAGGAGAGGCGCATTCTCTAAGGAGTGAGTGTGTTGATTTGAGTAGTGATCAAGCACACTTGATCTGTAGTTGAGAGAGATTGTATCAGAGGCAAAGATTGTTTTTAGGACCAGTGAACCAGCTGCAAAGCATATACAGATTCAATGACAGAAAGGAGGGGCGCATTCTGAGAGAAAGTGCACTATCTGACTAGATGAGGGCGCAAATTTGAGCCAGATCAGGCGTACTTGAAGAGGATTCATTAGGAGGCAAAGATTGCTTCAGTGATTGATCATGTTCTTCAGCAGTGAGATCAGAGACTGATCAGACAGAGAGGGTGCATTCCTAAGCAAAGGGGCGCATTTTATTGGACGAGGGCGAACCCTGAGAGAGGGTTGATCCAGATCTAAGAGAGCACTTACTGAGACAGTGAAGCAGAGGGAGAGGGGCAAGAGGCCTAGATCAGAGAGCAGAGTTAAGAGAGGGGCACAGTCAGCAAGTAGAGAGGCACATTCTGGGCAGAGGGCTGCATTCCCAACTATTTCTAGCTATTCCCAGTATTTCCAGCAATTAGCAAACTTGAGATAAGTTTGTGTTGGGTATCTTTGATTGTACTTGTTGAATATTGCTTATAATATAAAAGCTTCTATTTCTCTCACTAGTTTTCCCGCAAAGGTTTTTCCAGGGTCAATTGACCGAAAACATTGTGTCCAGTTTCATGTGTGATTGCTATATTGTGTTAAGTTGTAGATCGATCTCATGTGCTTCAAGTTATTATATATGCTGATACTTTCTCTGGGGTTGAGAAATTGGGATTTAGTAAATGCATGTATCTTATTGAGACTTAAGGCCAAGTTGGTATCTAAGAATTCAATGAGCCTATATGAAAATCTACAAAAGGGCCACGCCATCCACTATTTTCCTTCTCTTTAGCCTCGATTTCATTTTGTTATTCAATATGGTTATATTTTTTACTTTTTTTTATGAGTTATAGCTTATCTATGGTTGTATTTCATTTTATTTTACTTGATGTATGTTGTCAACTTGTATTAATTTTTAGATTATAAAATTAAAGAATTTAATGGATTATGCTCCAAGATTTGATTTTTATGTATTCTAATATAAATTTTGTAATATTTATGGCGGAGTCGCCTATGTTGATGACCCCGACGTCCCCTTTGACGTTTCCTAAAATTTGAGGGAAACTTCTATATAGGCCACTCCCGTGTTTTTCCATTCCAATGTCCCCGTGTCACGGAAACTTGGTGGAACATTGATTTTGACCCTCAATGTGTTGGAGATTCATTGGAAAATGTGTTAAGCGGGACCACACTTTATTTGAGGGCTGTTGCAAGGCTCATATCAGATCTGATATCCTATTTTCAGAACTGTCTTGAGGCCACCCCTTCACCATATTGCGCATCCCCCCTACCCTACTTTACGAGGTACACTTCACATGGTAAGGTTGTTATTGTTATGATCAATTTTTATCAAGTTTTATGAAGTGAAATCATTGTTGCAATCCTATAACAGCAGTAGCTATTGGATGTTATATTGCTTGGGATCCATGATACAGCTCTTTAACTTCTCCCTCTCTTTCAGTGATTATCATGCTTCATTGTTTTGACTCCATAAGGCAGTGATCTGTTGCAAAGAGGTTTCTTGGGAAACGTGTTTGAGTATTGTCTAGGGAATTGCAAATATTGTTCACCAAGTTCTAGGGACTCCCCCGTGGTCTTTGGAGTTGACCTAAAGCATTCAAGAAGCTAGGTTGAGGTGACATTGGGCTCTAGCTTCTCCCGTGCTTACCATTCATCATACCATGATCCGCGACTTTATCATGGGTGCTATTTTGAGCAGTAACAACAGCAAAAATGATAATGAGTCAAAACAGAGGTTCTGTGAGGATGCTTGGTCCTCTAAATCTCTGGAGCCTTTAGCAAAGGTTTTTCCCAAGTGTCAATCCACAGAAACCGAACATTTTAGGTTCTGATTCACAAGGTTATTAGGATGGAATTTATGCCTCTTTACCTTCCAGATCATCTAGGAAGCCTAGGTGGCTTACCGAGACATTACAAGAGGCATGAGAGCAAACTAGAGCTCTAAGGCCTCTTTTTCGGTGAGTCAAGCTCCTAAGAAGTTTTCCAATTATGTTGGCTAATATCCTCCACTGTAGATGCAGAGCCATCCAATTTTGAGGTTGTAAATTCCAACAAGGTATGGCAAGATGTCATACAGTATTACTCTATTTTATATATCAATGTTTGGGAGATTATACCAAGACCAGAGATGAAGATGATGATTTATTTTAGACAAGGTGAAGCATGCAACTGACAAGAGCATAGAGATTCCTTGTACCAAGTCTGTCAAGTTTTCTATGCTACAATAGCTTAAGTCCTAACTTGATTAGCATTTAATACATTTTCATAATAACAGCATAAAGACGATCACTGAAAAAAAACACAATCACAAGGTACACAGCAATTTATCCTGGGAAAACCCCAACAAAACTTCCTCAATATAGATTATCAGTATGCAATGACCAAAGAACAAGGTCTCCTAGATAGAGAGACCAAACCCTAAGCATTAGAGCCAAAACACCAAAGACACTAGTCCTCCTCCTTCTCTGTCCCTCCTTTCTCTCTCCTTCGCAACACAAGTGTGTATGAGTGTGTACAAATGAGGGAGGATGCCTCCCTATTTATACTGATCTTCGCAGCGGACATTTTCCCTAACTGGGCTGAGCTGTCTAACGAACAGGGCCAACCTACCTAGGAAATCCCACAATAATAATTATATTATTCTTTTCAGGGTGCTATTGACCCAACTTACAACACAGGGTTTACCTCATGACCTTTTACATCAGTGACATCTCCCGAAGGAGGAATAATAATAATGTGAAGTACAAGTAGAATATTCTTCAAAGTTAGATTATTTCAACAAGGTCCTCATAAAGAGAGGGAGTTTATTACAATGAGACCTTTGCTCTAGTTGCAAGATACAATTCTATCAAGGTATGCATCTTATTTCAATTGGTTTTTATATCAGATGGATGTAAAAATTAATAGCAACATTTTTGAAGGGAAAAATAAAGGAGGAAGTGTACATCAATCAACATAGAGGATCTGATATACATGGACAACATACCCATGTATGCAGCTTAAAGAAGTCCCTATATGGGTGAAGCAAGCATCACATGATCGGACTCATGGATTGATGAGTACTTATTGAATTTGAGCATAACCAAAACTGTTGCAGATCCTACCTTTGACAATCTATTTGATTGATCAATCCAATCTATTAGGGTTGGTATTGCATGTGGATAACCTGATCCTTACAGGTAGCAATGAGAAGCTCACAGCATGGTGCAAGAGGGAGTTGGCCACCAAGTTTAATATGAAGGACATCAACCTTGTGCACTGTTTTTTGGGTCTCGAGGGGTGGCAAGGTACTTCCTTGATCAATGGAAGTACATTATAGTGATTCTGAAGACATTTCAAATAATGGATTGGAAGCCCCTGACTACTCCCATGGTTCCAAACCTAAAGTTGATCATGGAGACAAATTCAGATTTGATGGATCATTCAGTGTACATGCAGCTGTTAGGTTCCCTCATGTATTTGGTGAATATCCAACCTGGTATTGCTTTTAACTTTTAAGTGAATAAATTGAGCTGTTTCATGGCTGAATCGAGGCAGATTCATTGAACTGCTACAAAACATGTCCTCTACTTCTTCATTATAAGTAACAATGCAAAGATGACTAAAGAACTAAAAGCTGATCTGCACAAATCCTTTGAAATGCGCGAATGACACATTTGGGCATACAAAAGAATGCAAAAGAATTTATCACTGAGGATATGAAATATAATTTATTGGCAATGTCAGGGAAGATATCAGAAAATGTCAGAAAACTTTAAAAACACAAAAATAATCAATTTTTTAACATCCAAAGCAAGAACAACATCAAACAAACACATTGCTACATAAATATGAAAATAAAACTGATATATAAGATGTATAAACTGATGTGTGGTACATCACACATCGATCCTGAAATATGATATCTGTCATGAGTCATGACAGGATGATACAAAATGACATCAAAACAAAAATGTGCTCAGCTGATGGAAGTGAAAACGGTGGATTTCCCTTTGTTTTCTTGATGGAAAATGGTTACAACATCCTCAGAGCTCAATCCCCTAATTCACATTTGCCAAATGAGGGTGAAAAGTTAAAACACCAAGAATCCGGTTATAACGTGAAATTGACGTAGACAGTGGGATAATTTCCATTAACTCTCAATATTTACTGAAATTACCCCAATAATTTAAACTTATCTCGATAATTTCTAAAGATGAAATTATTGCAATAAATGGCATCAATAATATCTGTTTGGAATATAACTCATGATATATCGCAATATTGGTGATATATCGCCAAGTGTAACACTGCTTACTACTGCCTGACCAAATTTGAAGTATACAACTGGGACAGTCTCACTATTCATGGTAAATCTGAGAAATGTTCACTAGAAAGCGGCAAAGAGTATCTGACATATGTGAAATATACACTACATGCACAAATCCTTTGCAACGATACACTTGGGCATACTTCACATTGTTTCAGAGTTGAAGTATGGAAGATGGAGGGTAGCATCTTTATGGCCAAGGACCAAGATCAAGTATGCACAAGAAACAATGAAAATATTCAACATGACAAATTTCAATATAGTAGCAACAAATATTGAAACCGGAAAAAAGTTAATCAGTGAACACAACTTTATATTGGTATCTAGTGTGGAGTTGATCTGCCTTACTACTATTTGACCAAAATTGAGGTATGTACACGGGATAGTTTCACTATTCATGGAAAATCTGAGAGATGTTCACTAGAAAGAGGCAAAGAGTATAAGGTATGTGAAAGATACACAACATTATGCACGGTATGTGCAGGAAAATACTTCAAATTGGTTGGATATAGAGAGATTCTTGATTGGGCAGGTCGCTTCAATGAGATAAAATCCACCACAAGTTTCTTATTCATCAAGAAGGGTTCTCGGTGACAAGAACCTTCATCAAGTCGAAGCCATGACTCTCTATCATGATGATTAGAGTGTGATTTATCTCATGAAGCATCCTATGTTGCATGCAGTGACCAAGCATATTGAGATACACCATCCCATCAACATATAGCAGGCGGAATGAAGTCAAAGTCATATGCAGCAGAAGTAAATATCAGCTTGTAAACATCTTACCAAAAAGGGTTGAGCATGGAGAAGTTTCAGAAGTTGAGGGAATTGCCTGGTGTAGAAGAAAACTAAAATAGTTGTTGGTATATGTTGAAGTTTTAGAGGGAAGAAACAATACCGACTAAGATTTTTGTTGTCTGGACATCTATATTTACCCTAGACAGCCAGTTCTGAGACAAATCCATGTTTCTGTGCAATACAAAACGAAGTGAGTTGAGTGTGAAGTACCACATCTTCTTGTGTATGTGTGCTCTAAAACCAACAATTAGTTAGGATTCTTACCTCAGATCCCACTTTATATATACGATTGCGAACAAAAAGAGGATAATCACTTCGCTGAAATTCTGCAGCTGTTCGAGAGTTTCTTCCTGCTGCAATCAGCTCACTAACATTAGGCTGTTGATCCCATTCCTCTTTTAGTATAATATTCTCTAGCAGATAAACCATTTCTGGTTTTGTGGCTGATGCATCATAGGGAGGAATATTTCTGACTATACTAGCATTAGCTCGAGCCAGTGCCTCTGCACCTGTCAATACTGTTGTATTCTTTGCTGCTTCTTCAAACAGTTTTCCAATCCCACTTTGATCTCCTAGGGCTTCTTCCTTTAATCTTGACTTGTCACGACGTTTTGCCTGGGATTTGGACAAGTTCAAAGGATAGTTAGTGGAATGCTATATATAGCACGTATATCTAGTAGTTTACACTACTAGAGCACATATATGTCTATGGCTATGCCTTCTTACTGCAGACTTTAGTATCAGCTATCTGATTATTGGAAGTGTATCCTTTCAAGCAAATTTATAATGAAAAATGGAAAAGTACGGCTCTGCGCCAGTGTTTTCAAAATATAAGAACAGCCACATGGCATCCCTTATTAAATAGTTAAGTTTGAAGGGGCTAGATATATTGAGATTATCTGGTCTAGGTCAATGTTCTATAAAGGATAACTGATAAAGTACCAAAACTAGTTTGATGATGCCACAATTACCTCAAATACACTGATCATGACTGAAATGAAACCCTGGCTGGGTAAGGACTATTCAAAAATGTAACTCCAAATATAATAAGCATTAATCCAATCAGCCATGCAACATAACTCACAAATTATCCACCCTAATTGAGCAACAGAACATCTCAATAAAAATAAAAGTTAGCTTCATAGCACTCAATTTGGTTAGCATAAACAGCTAAAGAAACAAGGTGCTTGGCGAAAGAGGTAAGGTGTCAAGTTTCTGTGAATATGGAAAATTTGTTGATTTTTTCCTAAGCAACATCGAGAGCCATTCTCTCAGACAATGGAGGCACCTTGTCAGTTACCAAGAAATTGACCCAATCTGGGACTGGGGGACTCAGGCTAGGGCTGAGAGCCATTCTCTGAATGGAGGCACCTGGTCAGTTACCAGGAAATTGACCCAGTCTGGGATTGGGGGACTCAGCCTAGGGCTGAGGGCCATTCTCAGAGAGAATGGAGGCACCTAGTCAGTTACCAGGAAATTGACCCAATTTAGGACTGGGGGACTCAGCCTGGGGTTGAGGGCCATTCATTGAATGTAGGCACCTGGTCAATTACTAGGAATTTAACCTAGTCTAGGAATAGGGACTCATCCTGGGGCTGAGGGCCATTCTCTGGGAGAATGGAGGCGCTTGGTCAGTTACCAAGTATTTGACATTGAGTCATCTGATGCAGCTTGGGGCTGAGGCACCTGGTCATTTATCAGGTCATCACCATAAGCCCTAGACCGGGTCTGGGCAAGTGATGCACTCCTCTCCTTGATCTATGGGCTATGAGACCTTCTCCAGGGACTAGCTACCCCTGGTTGAGAGACTTAGCACCTGATCTTCATGGCAACGAGGAGATCAAGATAAAGCATTAATAATTCTCCTTGTTTATGAAAATGTACTTTGTGTGGGCATGATTGAACCAATAGGACCCTTGAGACTACTTGTTGCGGTCACAAAAACACTTGGAGGTCCATGTAACCCTAATCTTGGTCCATGAGTTGCACAAGTCAAACACCAAAAAGACCTTTGAACCATAAAACATTAAAAACCAAAGGGTCAAAGATGAAAAAGAAATTAAGCCTCAATGTCAATTCCTAATTATGTGGGACCAACTTAATTATTTGATGGACTATAAATAAAGGACATTTGCAAATCATTTGAACACACAAATCACTTGACTGTTCCATTTGACTGAGGCAATTCGTGACTGTGACCCTCATCATCATCGCTGCCATGGAAGAAAAATTCATGGCTGAGTTTTCTTTTATTCTTTATCTTTTCCTAGTGTGGTGGCTCCTAGCCTGCTAGGGCTTCTCCCTTCACAGCACACAGACCACGGTGGTGACAAGGGTAGCAGCAGCAAGCTGCTACAGCAGGCTCGGTGGTGACAAGGGCTGCTACAGCAGGTTAGGTGGAGACTAGGGCAGCAGCAGCACCCTCAGTGGTCGCTAGGGTTAGCAGCAGGAGGCTGATCCAGCCTTGGTGAAGGTCACGGCTAGCAGCAGCAGGCTGTTACAGCCTTGGTGGTGGCCATGGTTAGCAGCAGGAGGCTGCTACAGCCTCAATGAAGGTCACGGTGGGCAGCATCAGTAGGCTCAATGGTCACGGGCAGCAGCAGCAGGTTCAGTGGTGATAACAAAGGGCTGCTACAGGTGGACAGGGTTATCAAAAGGCTGCTACAGGACTCAGCAGCAGTCCACATTCCACATAACAGGATAGCAGCATAAGCCTGCTAGGGCTTCTTTGGATTTGGGAAATTTTTATACATTCATCTCAGAATTCGGAGAACAAATTTCTCATTTCATGTACAAACTCAGTCATCTCATTTAGAGGATGAATTACTAATGCTTTGGGTTCTTGTCCTTAAAAGGTTTCCCTGTGAAAAATCGTGTGTTCAATTGTGTGACGCTTGATTGACTACTGTATTTATCTTACTGCTGTTAATATCTCAAGTCCTATCTCTAATACAGTCTGCAATTTTTGAAACTATCATACACATGTTAAATTCAACAAAATTCAAATAGTAAAGGAATTTGACAAGATGTGGCATACTGTTAAGACAAAAATACAGAGTATATCTAATTTCTCCCCTACTTATGACTATTCTTTTGTAGAAGACACTTCAAGTTTCTATTAGTATTTCACAAAATGTAAAATATCATTTTTTGGCAAAAACGCTGACCGCAAAAGCAGATCGCCAAACACTGGCTTTGACACGTTATCGCCCTCCATAACAAACTATCAATTACCAAAATCCATAGCGCTACTCAACACAAACAATAAAGGCCGAGTCTAAAATTAAGGCTGATATCCTGACAGGTATATAGCGCAAAATGATTATCATCAAAATTATTAACAACGAGTGCCGGGGATCAGGGATCAGTCGAATTGCAGGAGGATCATTTCCTTGTGACCTCAAGTCTGAAATAAGTAGGTTGTGTCCCGAGTTGATCTCTTTCACTCTATCCTCTTTCCCTTTTTTTTTATTTTCTTGTTTCATCTTGTTGTATTTTGCTTTATGCTTTCGGGCTACAGATTGGCTTCACTGATTGTACTTTCTAGACCGATTGACCTTTCTTTGGGTCATTTGTTGGACACTAATTAAATTATCTCATCTTACCTAACTGGAATGTGACTACAGATCATAGGGCTTACTCAGATGGTGCATAGCATATCCAATTGAGGAACAGCGCCAAGCTTAATTCCAGTGAGTAATGTGCCTATTTTTCATGAACTCCTTGATCCACACCATGACTAGGGCCTATTTGCTTAGGGTTTAGGGCTTAAGGTAATGATGATGGTAGTTATTAACACTTTGGTCGAACGGGCCTTGGTTTGTTGTAATTATGTATAAGCCTCTCTTTATTTTTGGAACAGGAAAGAAGTGCGGCGCTGCATACCTCTAAACGGCTCTTGTGCGTCCCAAAAGTAGCTGTAAGGAGTTGGTGTCTCTTCTGTCTATCCTCGGCAGTAAGTTCTTCGGCTATTTCTTCCTCGGCATTTGTAGCGCCGTACTCTAATCCTCGCACTCTTGCTTCCAGTCTGAAGATCTGTCCAAGCACATCGAAACTTTTCAGAATACAATCATTCCCAGCATTCTAACTGTGGAATGAAAGGGAGTTTGAATTCTTCTTCTTTTTTAACCGTAGTTATTTACCTTTGCGCCAGAAATGGGGACGAGCTTCAGAGTGCTGGTTTCCTTGTCAAAGACGCCCATGAGATAATTGCAGGGCTGCCACTGTGAATTTTCTCCCGAATAATTAGTTCCAACGAAGTCTACGCTTGCCTCCTTCGGCGTTGCGACTAGTTGTAGTTGCTTGGTCTTAAATTTCCTGGTGTTTTGGTAGACTCCTACCTCTAAACTGGAGGAGGCATCGCCACTTTTGAGGGGATCGTAGCCTGATGGAAAGTAGCCTACGAAGGGGCATCCAAATCCGCTTTGGGGTTGAACGTATTCTGTCTGGACTAAGGTTCTCTTCCTCTTTCTCTTCTTGCTGCTCTGAGCACGAGACTCCATGCTTAAATGCGGTGAAGGCTTCTGCAGATCCGTGGAAAGAAGAGTGCAATGGGTTTTATATTAGAAGTGTGGAGAAAATGAAAAAACCGTGATGAATAATTTAGCAGCGGTGAGAGTTCAGGGCCAGAGTTTACAGCATGATAGGGTTTGTGTCCATTTTAGTTGAAACCTAAGCTATAGATTACAACTCTAAATGGTCTGAGTCATGGGGCATAAGGATTGGGCATGCTGAGGATAAACTGCTATGATAAACTGCTATGGATGTATGATGAACAGATAGGTAAGGTGATAGCAAAGACCCGCTTATGATCTTATTGTTTCTTATCATAGGACTGTTATGGAAAATGACATAATGATGGAGATATGGTACTTTAATATTCCTCCTTCCCCACAAGATTAAGTGTTTTATTTGGCTCACTTGCAATAAGAAAATTAACATAGGGGATATTTTGTGCAAGAAAGGATGGCACGGTCCTAATAGGTGTTGTCTCTGCAATAAGGAAGTAGAATATGTTGATCATCTATTTGTTTGGTGTCCTATTTTGAAGAAGTTGATTTTGGGGCTCAATTGTTTATTTGATGTGAACATATCATGGAATGCTCCTACTTTTATGGAAAATCTCTGCATTTGGGTATCCAAAAATGGTTATTTACTGTATCTGCCCCTTTTCCTTATTTGGAATATTTGGAAGGCTAGGAACCGTATGTTATTTAAAGATCAAAATCCAGTTATGGCAGGCCTTTTACATATTATTCATGATGAGGTTAATACATATAAACCTCTTATGAAGCACAGGCATAAAATTAGGATCATTGGGAAGCCTCCTACTTCAATTTTTCCTATGATCTTTTTTGATGATGCAGCAGCAAATAGTATCGGTGGAGTTGGTTTTTGTCTTTGGTTGAATGAACATCACCTATTAGCTTTTAAACTTGGATGTGGGAGCTGCACAAACACTAGAGCAGAACTCTTAGCACTCTGGGCATCTCTACGAGTCGTTAAGGATATTGGGTTGCCTTACCTAGATATCTTTGGCGACTCTTCTGTGATTATAAACTGGGCAAAAAAGGAATCCACCCTGGACATGGTGAACCTTGAGGCTTGGTGCTACAACACCAGAATTCTCATGTCCTCTTTTACTTGGGTGGATATCAGTCATGTCTATAGGGAACATAACAAGAGGGCAGACATCTTATCCAAGGAGGGGTTGCACTTGGCTCCGGGCCATCTCTTACTTACTGAATCATTTGAGAATGATATTATTGGGGTAGACTCATCACAACTATTTTAGAATATGCTCATTCTATTACAGTGTTTATCTCATGGATTCTTTGAGCTATTATCAGGTATTTTGTTGAGCAAGCTATTACAGGATATACAAGAGTCACTCTCCTGCTTGGATAAGATTTATGGGTTCTTGTTATATTCTCTAGGGACATAGATGACTGATATTATTACAGCTCTCTTATGAGAGGATTATTATGTATCGATACCCAGGTGCTTAGGGTATCTCTGGTATTCTCTACTTTTTTTTTTGTTTATGAAGTATATGGATGCTTTGTACTGATATTATCACTATTTCTTGCTGACCCATGGGGTATTATAGTGCTGACTGAAGATGTAAAAGGTTCTTTTGATTCAATTGAATAATAAAGAACTGTTTTTTTTACTGAGAAAAATTTTAAAAAAAAGAAAAAAAAGAAGATTAACTCTAACTCTATTCTCATCTTAAGAAAAATCCCACTCTATGGCCCTTGCTATCTCTGTTCATGTTTATATGTTCATTGTTTCTCACTATAAAATCATTCTTTGAGTCATACATATGGGTTAGTCATACCATTTTTCTTGTTATGTTTCTCGTTAGTTGTACGATACACAGTCCCGATGGGGATGGTCTATCAGTTGAATGGGATGAATGTTTTCTGGTAACTCCTAGTTTTTTTTGTTTTTTTTTTGTTTTACAAATTTCAAGGTGAGTGTTTTAATGCATTAAACAAAAATTATACTATATTTTTATTAAATATAAAAAATGATTAGTAAGTTCATGAAAGTTTTATAAATATACATGGTATTCAAATTCAGGGTCAGTATTTTAATGAAAGTTTTATAAACATACATGGTATTCAAATTCAGGGTCAATATTTTAATGAAAGTTTTATAAACATATATGGTATTTAAATTTAGGGTCAGCATTTTAATGCATTGCTCACTTTGGTTAGTTGCTGACTAGATTTTGAATTTTGCCAAATGGTGAGCAAAATTTCAAATTTTACACATATCACAACCATGCCTTCACGACGCACAAATGTTTAGGTAAATTATTTAATTTTTTAGTGAATTAAAAATTGAAAATGAACCTTTTTTATCCTAAATAAAATAAAAATAAAAACAAAAAACAAAAAACCCTACATGACGCATTCAAGTCTTTTGGCTTACACTACGCACAATGCTCCCCATAAATTTATAGGGTGCACCATGTGTGATGTGTTTCATAAGGACTTGCATTGTGAAAATGGTGTGTTATGTTCATAATGCATCGATAAACTAGGTTTAAAATGTATCAACATAAATCGGTGCATATAGTAAACCCAAACGCACTGTAGATACAATGCATTGACATGTGCCAAGTGCGCTGCAAAACCAAACGTTATTTAAAACAATTCATTACATCAAGTGGTGTGGTCCGTTAACCTTTCTGCATTGATGTCACAGTGTGCCAACATGTAGCCGGTGCACTGCTACCTCATACTAATTGTTGACCTCATCAAGGGTGGCTATGGTGCACTCTAAGAACAATTACGCATCGTCAACGATGCGATGACATGTCCACAATGCACTAGTTATGTGAATGCAGAATTTAAAAAAATTAAAAAGACAAAACATTTAACAATGTGGTTTGATAAACTCACCGCACCAATTGTTCGATGCGCTAACATGTATCTTGCACACTGTAATCAATAAAAAAATTAAAAAACTCACAAATGGCTTATATGGTGCTCACACTAAACCTAATGCATCGTAGGAACAGTGCATTGACGTGTGCCAAGTGCACCACATAAGCAAACATAAGTTAAAAAATTATTATGTTAAGCGGTGTGGTCCATTGACATCTACGCATCGATCTCATGGTGCGTTAATGTGTAGATGGCACACCATTACCACATAAAAAATTAGAACACACCAAGGGTAGATATAGTGCACTCTAAGAACCCATAGACATTATTTATAGTGTGATGACATGTCTACAACACGTCGGTTAAGGGGTGCAAAACTTTAAAATTGCAAAGAAAACAAAACGTTTAACAGTGTGCTATGTTAAACTCTTTGCACCAATTTCTCAGTGTGCTTACTTGTAACGAGTGCACCATTATAGCATAACAAATTTAAAAACTCACAAAGGAATTTTACGATGCAGTTTATGAACATTCGTGCTTCGTTTTCGATGAGTTGATGTTTAATGGGTGCACTATCATCCACCATTTAAAAATTATAAAACACCTAATGGTGTGCTTTGTTAATCGGTGTACGTGTGGTCCAAGAGGACTGTTAGTGGTGTGCTTATGGTAGAAAAAACATCGTTCTCAGTCTGATATTGTAACTAAGGTGCACTGCTCGTCATTTTTTTTATTATAGGATTATTATTATTATTTCATGTCATTAAATAACATGGTAATTGAATGAAGTATTTAATGTTTTTATATGTCTATTTATGACATCGATTCATGTGATATGTGAAACAAAGACGTCAGCGGTGAGAGGCTGATGAGAAACAACATGCATGGGTTGACCAGTTCAACTTCGTGCATGAGTGGTAAGCTAGGGAGAGGGAGAGGTATTTGTACGCTCACCCCATTATTGTTCAGACCCGATACCTCTTGATGGTTGTCAAGCTCTTAGAGTTATATCAAAAAGCTACATCCCTCAAGGGGAACTCATCATTGTTGGTGTAGTTAATCTAACGTTGGGATCATCGCAAACATTATTTCATGTTAGTCCCTATTAGTGGTTCCAGCCCAATGAGGAGGACGTTTATTTCATCACTAGGCTATCTAGGAGAGGGGAGGATTTTCCTCAAATCCCTGATGTACTAGTTGGTGCTGCAACAAAGAGTCAACTATCTTACTCTCAAAGATATATCGGTGACCACGTCATCGATCCTATTGATTTTCAAGTGTACAGTGGGAGACTTAAGATTTATGCTTTTGGTCGAGAGGAGGTTAGGTGCCTCTCTCTTTTGCTTACTATGGCAGCATACTCCACCACTGATAGGAAACACATTAATTGCCCTTTATTGTATTATGTTGATTCTTTATTGCAGACACCTTGATACATTAAGTGGTCTGCCATTTTTTTGCGACAGTTTTGTTTTGCTTTGGGTTGATGTCGTGCATAGATTGATGGGAGGGTCAAATTCCCTTTTTGTTCAGAGATTTTTTGTCTATATTTTGAGAGGTTTTCTCCCACCAAGACATCATTTGAGCGCTTCCCTCCTAGGTCGATGATGGAGGTTCGTATGCACATGTGGAGGAAGATGATGCCCAAGAGGTGGCAACCCGAGTTCCTGTCTAGGATCACATCATAAGTGCTTGAGATGCTAGCCAATGAGGACGACCATGCACTGGACATTGTGTTATATCCATACGTGAGCTTGGACCAGAGAGTGTGCCACAACATCTTCTTCACCCAGGATGAGCCACCAAATGAGAGAGTTAGTATTAGTGTTATATTTAAATTAATCTACTTGCATTTTTTTCTCTTTATAATTAATGAAAATGAAATATATTATAAATTATTATATTAAATTGTTTAATGGAATTGTATAATTATTGTCGTGTACTATATATTTTAGAAGTTGGCACATTTGATGGGAGGGGACACCTCCTCCCGTTCAAGATGACGAGGAGATGTAGGAGCCCGAGGTGCCACAGTTGGCGAGACCTAAGCTCTGACGTCGACTTGATGATAGGTATCGACATGAGGTGGCATTCAAGTTATCGACATTGTTTGCAAAGTATGGGGTTCAACCTGTACGGGTGCATGACATTATGTGACAACCTAACTTCACATAGTTATGAAGGATGGTTCCTCGTGATACGAGGAACTTGATGCAACATATTGTTGGTGCATCCATTCATTTAACTACTAGGAGGGATTCCCACTCCTCATATGATCCTCCTCCTCCATCATCTCATTATGGTTGTCAAGACGATGTAGCCTCGACATCTCATCCACCTCCTCCTCCTCCATCTCCTTCGACATCTCATCCACCAACTCCTCCTCCTCCTCCTCCTCCATCGAGTTCGACATCTCATCCACCTCCTCCTCCATCAACTCTTTCATCTCTTCATCTACCCCCACTTTGACCACCATGTCCATCTCCTTAGCTACTCCTACTCGATCAACCATCTTATCCTCATCATCGACCTTACCATCCACCATTTCCTTCTCTAGTTACCTCTATTGTAAATAAGATGCTAAGAGGGGGTATGATTAAGCTTGATGGACCTATCTATGCTTCTCTTCGGGCTTGTTTTTTCTTGGCAGAGGTACTAAATCCTCTAGCTCTATTGGTAGAGGTGTTGATGCCTTTGGCTCTGCTAATGGAGGTGTTGATGCCTCTAGCTCTACTAGCGGAGGTGTCAATGCCTCTGGCTATGATGGGAGAGATGCAAATGCCTCTGGTTTTGGAGGTGGACTAGATATGTTATAGGAATTATTGGACTGGAGATACATATTTGGCATGTAACATCAGTTTGATGTTATTGTTCATATATATATATATATATATATATATATATATATACTGCATTTTTCATGTTGATGTTGATGTTTATATTGATGTTTATTTATACGTTGATGGTGATGTGTATGTTAGGTTAGGTTAGTTGATGTTTGTTAGATGTGTGTGATGGTTATATTATATAATACAACTTGTGTTTTGTTAGATGTTTTTATTAGATTGGGGTGTTAATTGTTGTTTAAATATGTTAGATGTATATGTTAGATGACGTAAGGTCATGTTTATGATGATACATTTGTGTTTATGTTTATTTTTATGCTTATGATGGTATGTCTATGTTTATGTTCATTAGATGGTGAAAATGATGAGGATGGTATGTTTATGCTTATGTTTATGATGTTATGGTGATGTTTATGCTTATTTTTATGTTTATTATGGTATGATGATGTTTATTTTTATGTTTGTTAGGTGGTGAAAATGATGATGTAAAATGAAATTAATAAAAATTAAATTTATAAAATATATGCTTGTTGTGCACTTCATCTTGGCCAACATTAGTAGGTTGCAATCCTTGATTTTCTAGTTCCATGTCCTCAAGAATATGGCGTAAAGTTTCCTTTTGTTTAGGATCACCAAGAGCAATGTTCATTGACATTTGACGATTGGAAGTAGTGGAGTAATTATATATTTTGTCGAGATTACATACCAGGTTTTGTTACATTGAACAGTGTGCTTCCAACACTTATTTTCCTTTTTTGTTGCACGAGGGTTCACATTATCACAACGTTCTAAGAGTTACATTGATGCTCATTACTATGGATTTCCCAATGATAATTCATGTGGTTCCTAGGGTAGTCCATGGCCCAAAACCCCTAGTAAAGCAATGAAATTACCTTTACACAACCAAACATGCAAGGCCCAAAATAGACCAAGGATTGATGTCCACAGTTACCAACCCACAAAAGAGTCATTGAAACTTATTTGAAAAGGGAAGGGGATTCATCCTCACTATAGCATATCCCAAGAACAAAGTTTGATCCAACTAGACCATCACAAGAAGACAAACCTAGGGCACCCCATAGACACTAAACCACCATAAAATCAAAGAAAGTCTAACAAAGCCTAATAACAGTTGGGCTTGATGAGTAAGAAGACTAGCTAAACCATTAGAGAGAACCATAACGAACTTATTTCCATGAACTCAAAGGGGCAACTACCTAGCTGATAGAAGTTTCCCATATTTGAGAGTCAGGTGAGCAAAGGGTGTCCCCAAAAGACTAAACCAACTCTAATTCTAGAAAGTTCCAACAATACCAAACCAACTTCAAATCCCCAAAGTGTTTCCTCGAATTTTCTTTAACTACATCAGTTTGAAATCACAATATATGATCATATAAACTTACCCAAGACTCCAAATGCACCAGAGGTTGAGCTTCCCTCTAACACCAAATCCATAGGCCATCACCTGACCTACAACCTAGAGAATCATTCTTCTATCTTCAAAACATTGGCTGAGCATTAACACATGTATGTGTGGTGATTTAAGGGTGATGTATTCGACCTTTATCACCCATATACAAGCACACCTAAAGCATTGGTTTCCAATATATGTGGTCTCACACATGGCAGATTCATGTAGATGCAAAGAATCATATCATCAAAGATTAAGAAAATGACTTAGGGGATATGGTGGAAGGAGACCTCCCCCTCTTTTTTCAACATTCCTTCACACAGTCTTAAAGTTTGATTAGCATGGCTATCTGTCTATCAATTGAGTTCTCTCGGGACAAGGTAAAACTCAATATCCTTGAAGCAAAGCACTTCCTTTTCTATTCTTGCTATTAGACATGATAACTTGCCATTTGATGGGGTATGTGATATGTTTCATTAGATTAATGATTATAGCAATGTCCCCAATGACTATGAGATTATTGATGTTATCTGGGTCACATATCTAAGCCCTTGAAAGAGGGCATAAGGCTCATCTTGATTGTTTGTGGCTATCCTGAGACCCCATTTGTAGCTCAGATTTTGAATTCATTTGGTATCAAGGATGATCCCCTCTGCACCTTCCACCCTTATACTTAGGAGTAAGTTAATAAATTGAAAAACTCATTTTTTTAAAGAGTTCATGTTTTTTTTGTGATTTGGAGTAAACCATTATGTAATTTGTCATCTATTTTGTTACTTTTTAGGTAGGATAATTGAAGTTACTGGTTTGTAAGGCATATTTTATGAGTGGGTCCTACTTTAGTGATTTGGGGTCTAGAGCTTTGGAGGCCATTTGAGGACTTAAATGGTAATTGTTGGGGTTAAAAATTGTGAGCTTGCCTTCTAGCCTCTTGACACTATTCTACACATTGAGAGCTTTCTAATGATGCAAAAATTTCCTCAATGGAAGTTAGTATGTGGAATTTATGCCTCCCTTAATTTGACTTATGTTGTTAACCACAATAACATTGAGTGGATGCCATATCAACTTCCATTACTCACACCTGTGGAGCTACTCACATGTATACTTTTAAGAATATTCTAGAGGGTCCAAAACCTAAACATTAATGGGAGGTTGAGGCATGCAAAAACCCTAACCCTAACCCTAAATGTTTATCCATAACATTGGAAAGAGACACCTTTTGTGTTTTTAGTATCACTCCTTCATGAATTGTTTGCTTAATTCTCTCTTTAGTACAAATGTTGATGGTAAATACATCTTTTATGTTTGAAGGAAAAACATTTAAATGACCTTTCCTTTTCTTTAAAAGCATGTCCTTGAAATGATCTTAGAGTTGTGCATGGATCCCCCATGAAAGGTTATTGGGCAAGCACGGAAAAGGAAAAATCCAACTTGTTTTAATTTGTAGCTCCCTAAACAACTAGGAGTCGATTTGGGAATTTTCAATAGAATCATTGCATCCATTCTTTTCTCATCTTTATCATATGCCACTCAAAAGTGAATGTTGTAGGTTATTCCAGTGCACATTGTTGTTGTATTTGTAGAACGTGTGCAATTCTGTAGCATAATCAAACGACAATTTTCTAAGGATTACAACCTTTTTCTTGCCCATTTCATCTTCAATCGACATGTCTATGAAAAGTTTCAACATGTACTAACATCTATCACTTGTCAGTCCTAAAGGTTTCATTTTCTCCAATTACTTTCATTTTCATGGATTGGATTTTGGACAAATTTAATGAAAAAATTTAGACGTATGTTGTTTGGTCTATCTAATCAATATCACCCTAAGTCTCAAATTCCACCTCCACCCATGATGTATTGATTAAAAAATTCACTTTTAAAGTTGCAAGTTTAAATTTTGGAACACAAAGATTGTGTTCAAGCTACAGAGAGAATGTATAGTCACCTAAGAATATGCCTAACAACATCGCTAATACATTAAATTTGTATGCTGCATGTGTAGATGGATATGAGTGAAGCAAAAATGAATCATATGTCATGTGCATTATAAAAATATTTATTGATATATTTTGAAGAGATTAAGTGACATGCACACAAAGTAGAACAAACTAGAACACTGCAAATTACATTAAAAAAAAATCCTCTATATTTAACAATGCATGTTGAATCACATACATGAAAGTTTGGACTTGATAAAAGTGCATTGGTTATGAGCAACTATAAAAACTTTGTCATGTATTAGTATTCGTCCAAAAATATCCTCTTCAAAAGTCATCCTTCACCACATATCACTTTGATGTAGACACGACTTTTCAAAAAGAAGTAACGAGTTATTTTAGTCCAAGAGTGTGGTATGGTATATCATATGCATTTGCAAGTGTATTACAATTTATAAATGTAGTGAAAGATGAGAAAGAGAGGTGGATAATGGAAGTGATAATATGAGATTGGATAAGATTGTTAGGATTAATTATAATCTTTCCTTGACCATCATAGTTTAAAAGTAATTTTTTGGCTTAGGAGTATGTTGCCACTTCACAAGTGCTATGGGGAACTCATATGGGGCCTAACTACCACTTTATGAGCCAATTTGCATGAGTTTAGGAGCTCCAGAGGCCAATTCCTATAATTTAGGAACTCACAATGAGTCTTGGGAGACCCACCATCAATTCACCCTAGTTTGTGTTGAGTAATGCTTCTATGGGCATTAATTAGTTCATCTTCAGTTACCCTAGCACCACTTTGCATGATTTAAGGAGGTTAGGCGCCTTTGTTCACCTACATTGGTCAGTTAACTGATTGTGAACTGATTCAGTGGTCCGTATTTACACTAGTGAGTCTCCAGTGGTGATTTTCCCATAGTTAGTGATCTCCAGAGTCAATCTAAGTCAAGGAATTCGAATCACACCTAGTGGATTCAAATTTCCTTATTTGTATCATCATTGTATTCCATTAATATTAATGATTATGGATGTAATGTTATGCTGACCAATTTTTGTCTCTTGGTTGTTCAATTTCACCATGAATGTTTGATCAGTGTACATTAAATTGCTTCTTTCTCCTTCAACCTTGTTTCATAGTGAGTTCATTCCAGGTTGAGGATCCTAAGCTTTGCTAAATTGAACACGGTATAAGAGCAGATAATCAGGCCAACTTCAATCCTCGAAAACTTTCATTGATGCACCAGAAGCAGCCGAGTTCCACATAATTCCTGGTATCTTTGCCTTGCTCCCTCTAGATTTTGTCCAAAGAAGTTTAGCCACGTGTGATGCACCTAAAGAATGTGCACATGTCGAAGAATTCAAGTTTTTTTGCAAGTAAATTGAAGAATTCAAAAGAATTGTGCTGCTGCTTGAACCTGCACGATGGAGAATTCAACAGCCTTAACACCCAGGATCCTCACATCCTTCAACTATCTTACTTGGAGGGTTGTTATGCAAATAATGTTGTGCAACAAAGGTCTCTACAAGGTTACCATGGGCAAGGAGGTCGAGCCCCAACAACCTCTTGAGAAATCAAAGTATTTGAACAAGTTGGATGAAACATTTGGCTTCATGTGCATTCATATCTCCAGGGAGTTACTCTTCCATATTGATGGATTAAAAACTCCAAAGGAAGTATGGTAGAAGCTTGAACAGCTATTTGGAAAGCATGATGAGCTGAGAGGTCATATTCTGGAGAATGAGCTGATTGCTCTTCAACCTAATATATTCGAAACCATCCAACAATTCTTCTCCAAATTCACATCCTTGGTCATGCAGTGTAAGCAGCGCGGGATTAACAAGAAGGATGAGCAATTGGTGCTCTCAATTTTGAGAAAACTTGGTCCAGAATTCTTAGTGTTCGTATCCACCTTTCACTCCAAGAGACTGACAACTCCAAACTGGAAAATACCATCACTTGATGCCTTCAGAGAATCTCTTATCCAGGAACAAGATAAGTTGATACAGATGGGAGCCCTCAAAGCCTCTAAAAATCAAGCTCTCTTAGATGGGGAGACAAAGAATGCATAAGCAAGGAGGAAGCAAAAAGGAAAGGCTAAGAGGAACTCTGAATTCGAACCCAAGGAATATTTTGATCCATCAGATGAAGCCTTAGGCTCTAAGAAGGACAAACATCAGAGGCTTGACAAGGGAAAGTGCTCCTACTGTAAGAAAGGAAACCATACAGAGAAAGGTTGTATGAAGAAGGCCATAGATTAGATGTCAATACTCATTGAACAACACAATATTTCCCTCCTTGAAGGCCCAAGGAAGGATGATTCTGGAGACAAGACTGAAGATCATGAGAGATGCCATGCACTAAAGGCTGGATTTTCAAAATCTCATGCCTTCCTCATTGATTCAGGAACCTCCAATCACATGGTTTCATCCAAAAAATCATTATCTTCATTAAAACTCACTGATGGTCCAAGTATTCACATGGAATATGACACTCAAATTCAAACTGAAGGGAAGGCTTCAATCAAATTTGAGCATGGAGTGTTCAAGAATGTCCTCTATGTGCCCTCTTTAGCAACAAATTTGTTGTCTATATATCAGATGACTCATACAAGCTCACCAAAGTGAGTTGTATTTGATCCTAACTCGGTGGAAATCTCAGATATATCTACTGGGAAGCTGATAGCGAAAGGTCTTGCAAACCATGCCTCTAAGGCATATGTGTTCTCACATTTTTTTCCATACTCAGATCTAGTGCAATCTCAACAACCATTTAAAAGGGAAGGTAAATTCATTATACCTAAACCATTTACATATGAAGATGTTTCAATTAATGTTTCAAATATAGAATCTAAAGAAGAGAACCAAGTTGAATAAGATATTGGTATTGAAGATGAAGTTCAATTAGATCCATATCCAGATCCAATCCCTACTCCCAATCCTATGCCTAAATGGGCTTAAAAATTCATTAAGACTGCTGGGAATATGGTTGGAGATTCATCTAACAAAAGGAGAACCAAATCTTAGTTTCAAGATGAGAGCCTTGCGCTATGTCATGCAAATTCACTTCTCCCATGGAGGTGTTATAAACTCCTAGAGAGATGCTACATGATGGTGAAGTCTGATCAATAGTTATGCAAAATGGCTTGCCATGATTCACCAAGACAGGAAACCATGGATAAGGAATATGAGTCACTGAAGAACAATGAGACATTGGATCATGTCTCTCTTCCTCCATAAAGAAGAGACAAAAGTAACTTTCTACATGGTAAATTGGAAGAAGAGATCTACATGGAAAAGCCTAAGGGGTACATTGATGACACTCTCTTAACATGCAAGCTAAGGAATCCATTGTATGGGCTCAAGCAACCCCCCAAGGCATGGCATCCCAAGTTGAAATCTTCCATACTGTCACATAGGTTCAAAAGATGTAAGTTTGGTTGCAAAAGCAACAACATTTCTTCTCCTACTTGTCATCAGATTAGAAGAAGGTGGAGAGGTTCACATGCACTGTACCAGGGAACTAGTGCACACAAGAACCATGACATTGCATTATTGCGCTATAGAGGAGCAGACTTCTGAAATTTTTCACAAAGTTTTTTACTCGAGAGAAATTTGTCTCTTGGTGTGAAAGCTTGATCTAGTTCCCTACTGCTCATTTTTTAGGGGGGGTTCCCATGAGGTTTTCCCCATTTCCTCGGTTTATTGAGCAGCTACTTTTTTTTGCATTAGATTGTATAGGTGACCTTTGGTCTCAACTGTCAGGGCCAAGGTTGTCCAATTTTGGATTAAGGTGGGGTGTTAGGATTAATTATAATCCTCCCTTGACCACCATAGTCTAAAAGTCATTTCCTAGCTTAGAAGTTTGTTTCCACTTCACTAGTTCCATGGGGAACTCATATGGGGCCCACCTACTACTTGATGCACCAGTTTGCATGACTTTAGGAGCTCCAAATTCCAATTCCTATAATTTAGGAACCCACGCCGAGTCTTGGGAGTCCCACCATTAGTTCACCCTAGTCCATGTTTAGTTATGCTCCGATGGGCATCAATTAGTTCATCTTCAGTTAACCCAGTGCCACTTTGCATGATTTAAGGAGGTTAGGCACCTTTGCTCACCTACCTTGGTTAGTTAACTGATTGTGAACTTATTCAGTTGTCTGGAGTTACACTAGTGAGTCTCTAGTGGTGATTTTCCCACAGTTAGTGATCTCTGGAGTCAGTCCAAGTCATGGAATTCGAATCACACCTAGTGGATTCAAATTTCCTTATTTGTATCATCATTGTATTACATTGAGATTAATGATTATGGATGTAATGTTATCTGACCATTTTTTTTGTCTCTTAGTTGTTCAATTTCACCATGAATGTTCGATCAGTGTACATTGAATTGTTTCTTTCTCCTTCCACCTTCTTTCATAGTGAGTTCATTCTCGCCCAAGGATCCTAAGCTTTGCTAAATTGAACAAAGATAAAGTGTGATGATATGTTTTATAATAGTAAAAAAGTATTATACATTATTTTATTAATAAGATATTTTTATTAAAATGTTTTGATATAAAGGCTTATATATATATAAATTATTAAAAATAATTTTTTAATGAAAAAGGATTATAGAGAAATGGTTTGAAAAACAAATGTATGATTAAACTAAATTTAGATTTCACCATGTAGGAAAATGTTGAAGAATAAGTTTATGAGACGATTTAGATTTCACCATGTAGGAAAATGTTGAAGAATAGGTTTATGAGAGGGGAAGAGGAAGTGGAAGTGGAGGTAAGTAGAAATGATGAGATTAGATCTCTTATAAGAGAGAGACAGGATGAGGAAGTGGAGGAGATACGTATAAATGACGTGATTAGGTTTATTGAGAATAAAATGAAATTTTGAAATGATTATTATTGAATAAATAAATTGTTTTGAATATGTTAATTGTGGAATTTTAATGATATCATTTTTTTTTTAGTGATATGACTATATTTTGAGGATGTTTATAAGATACTTGGAATTCTAATTGAAAGTTGTTATTAACTAAATCATATTTTATTGCTCATATTTAATGATGTGCTATGCCATTTAAATTATTTGTTACTCCTTTTTTTGTGACTAGGGGAATCGACAACTGGGGACTGGGATGGTACTAGCATGACACGGGGTCCAAGGATCCATTCCTTCTACCACTATACCCCTAGGTGCTCCACAATCGCCCACAAGCATGGGAAACGGGCAAGTCAGGGTGTGATTTGAACTCGTAACCTCCTTTACAACATGTGACTTCATATCAAGCGAATCGCCAATGATCCACACCTGTGCGGGCTATGTGTTACTACCTTATTTAATGCATGCCATCATGAATTGTTTAGTAAAAATAGTTTTGCCTCCCTATTAAATAATGACTCAAGTGATTATGTGTAGTACATTATAAATCCATGTTCAACAGATTATGGGATTAGTATACTATAACCAAATCTTTGAAGATAATTATAACATTTCAAATTTTTTGAATATTTAAGTTAAAAAATAAAATAAAATGATACCATTGAAGAATTTTTTAATGTTTGTAATTAAAAAAAATCTAATATATATATATGAAGAAAAGAACCATAATTACTAATTGTAGATTGTAAGGTGACTATAATATTATTCAAATGGATCCTCTTTTTGGTTACATTTGATAAGAATCTGCAAATTTTCTTTTGCTTGCATGCTTAAACCTATTTCTTAGGTAGTACGGTGTTTGACAAATAACCCTTTAGGGTAGACATAGTGGCCACTAGCTTATGATGCTCAGCTACTCATGAATTGAAGGTTCTCCAACTGATCATTATTGTCAACCCATTCCTCAAACTTCCCTTCTCTTATTGCTTCAAACAAGTACATGTGGACAAACAATCAAAGTAAGGTATTCTCGTAGCACAATGACCCTCTTTCCAATGACAAAAGTGAAATGAATCTCACAGAAATTTCAAGCATGACCAAAGTTCTAGCATGATCTAAGTTCCATGTTTGATGGAATGTTTCCCTTGGTGGTTTTCCCAATTATGCATCATTCCATCCACTCAAAAAAATAATTAGAGTTTTAGATTGATGGGAGATTTGATTTGATATGTTGCCGAATTCCAATAGCGAAGGGGAAGTTGATACATTATTCTAAAACTCCTATGAAGACCAAAGAATTATACAAAAAAAATTGACGACAAAACTTTTTTTTCCAAAAGAAAAAATACCAGACCTTGATATTCATAATTGAATCAAAGGACATCATATACAATCATCCTGCACAGGCTATCCAATCTGCTGTGTAACATACACATTTGGGGGCCTATCTAATCACTATAGAAGCAGTGATACATATCATGTTACCAAGAGCATGAGCAATAAAAGACAATGAGCCTACCAAGGGCAGGCTTTTATCATCATTCCTGTAAACAGGTCAGAAGTTTTTGCTGAAATTCAAGATCAAACATGACCTTGAAGCTTACTAGTCCTGAGCATAATAAGAATGCTAAGAGTCTCTTCAATGTCAGCTAGGATCCTGTACATCGTAAACAAATATTTCCGTGCCAAAAATGAGAATGGACTGAGTCCCGACACTAAGCTTAAAAAAGCTGAAAGTTCCCATGATCAATGATCATTCCATCCAAAGATTCCGAAAAGTTCCCGAAACCAGGATCTAACAATAAAGCCTTTTTTGAGAGATTGTCAGCCTGTTGGTTATGCTCATGATAAATATGCTTGATGGTCAAAGGTGGGATAATTTGCATCATGGATCTAATGTCCTCACACCAGTGACTCAGATTAGGAGAGTTTAGTGATGCAGTCCTGTTAGCCCAAGAAATAATGACAAGGGAGTCTCCGTATATAGTAAGAAGAGGGATCCCCAAATGTTTTGTCACTGCAAGGAGAGCCCAGAGTGCCAAGAGCTCAGATATGGTATTAGTGCTTCTGCCACAGCCTAGAGTAAAGCTAATAGTATGAGAACCACTCAAGTGAAGCACAAAGCCTGCTCCCCCAAGGTTCCCAGTAGCTGCTCCATCAAAGAAGCCACAAAGGTAGAAGAGCTGTGGACATGAGCCAATGCATCTGATTTTTTTCTTCTTTTTTGGTACAGGGAAAAGATGCATTAGCGCTTCAATTTGCTAAAGGATAGAGTATACAGAGGGCTGCTTATTGTCGAAAATACAATAGTTCCTTAGTTTTTAGATACTCCAGAAAAAGAAGAGGGGCAAATAGCTAATGGCTGAGCCAACATAAATGCTTTTGAACTAGAGTTCAAGGAAAGACCTAACAGTACAATTATTTAAGGGGGGTATTCCAAATTGCTCATAGAAGACTAAATAGGCTCTTCTTGAAAAGGTGCAATTGATGAACAAATGTTGAATCGAGTCTTCACCCTTCCTACAGAGAATGCAAAAACTCGGACCCTGTTGACCACGACATTGGAGATTATCCCAGGTTAACACTCGATTCATTACCAGTAACCAAATGAAACATCTAATTTTTGCTGGGATGTTAAACATCCAAAGAAGGTCCAACACTTTGGATAGATCAGAAGAACGGTTATGAAAATGATGCACAATGCACTCATACCCAAGTGTCGCAGTGAGTTCCCCAACACAATTATTGTAAGACCATAATAATGAGTCTTTCTGATTAGAGAGCCTTATTTTGCCATACTCGAGCCCAGAAATTTAATTGTTCCAAAAAAATTTCCAATCGCCTCCCAAATCGAGTTCATCAGCAGTGAACCAATAGCTCTATGCATTCGGGGAGTAATTTCTTGCTTGATCCAGCGTTAATATACCATAATCCTCCAAGTAATCCCTTAAATCTTGTGGAAGAGTGAATGGAGAGCCGATACCCGCTATCGGATCTAAGCCCACATGAATAGCCTCACCATTTCCTACTTGCCAGGTCAGACCACTGCCAAACCAGGATAAGGTATGGATAAAACCTTTCCAGATCACTGAAACACCCCTAACAATGAAAACTTTGTTGCGGATCCAGGACACCACTGAGAGTTTTTTCAGATATTTCTCAGACAAAAGCTTGAACCATATCCCATTCCCATTTAGGGCTAGCTAGAAGCTCTTGAGGCGTAAAGAAAGACTGAACCAACCCAAATGTTTGATGCCCCAGCCACCGAGAGAAGTAGGTTTAGACAGAGACAACCAATCTGCAAGATGATAATTTTTACTTTATGAGTATGACGACAAAACTTTATGAGTATGTCGTCTCCTTAAAAGTGAATTGATGATTTTCTTAGGGGTATTGGAATCCAATCAAGCATTGAGAGCCACAATTTCATCTTGAGTAATTTTTACAATTGGATGAGGTTTGGAGGGGCAATAAAGAGCTAGGTACTTGTTGATTTCTTATTGGGTTTCTTTGTTTTGATAGTTGAACTTTGGGTTGTGAGTGTTGTGTTCATGTTGAGGAGGAAGAAGAGGAGTAGTGAGAAGGTGTTAAAGAAGAAGACTTACATACAAGGATTCATTTTGGATTTGGATTTGAGTAGGGTATTGGGAAATGGGATCAAATAGAGATGATGGGCTTGGTAACTAGACGAGAAGAGAGATATTGATGGCCATTCCTCGACTTTGGTTTTGTAGTGTTTACAACACTTCAACAAGTTTGAAGTGTATGCAATAACAATGACACGATTCAAAACTCGGTAGGCTCACTCATTTGAAATATTTTTGTGTGCATGGATGCTTGATTGATGCATGACTAATGAAGGGTTTGTAAGCCAAACTTGTATTGTCTAAAGAAAGCACAGTGATAAAGAAATTTATGGGAAAATATTTTCTCCTTTGTTTTAACTTCATTTAGATGTGAATTGTTTCCTTTCTCAAGCTTATTAATTCAAAATTACATCAACCATGTTGCTAATAGAGTTTTGGATTTATTGTCTAGGGCAATTTGATCAATTAATTGTTATCCATCAAATAACCATATTCCTTTTGAGAAATAAAAACACAATCAAAGTGAAAAAAATGTGCATATAATTAATTCTCCAACTATAATGCAAAAACAATTATAAAAGATTGTACAATAACATTAAATGTTTGCAAATTAAAGTCATTATTTTTAAGACCCTACCTATTATTCTTTGAAACTAATGCTAATATAATAAAGGCAAACAACTTACCTATTATTCTTTGAAACTAATGCTAATATAATAATAAAGGCAAACAACTCACTTTAGCAAGCCAATAATTCTTCCTACGAATCCAATCACTAGTTATATTGTGGTAAAATTAAACATTCTTCCTACAAATCCAATCACCAAGTGTATTGGGACAAAATACATTTAAATCACTAATTATATTATACCAGTTGCAATATAGTAAAACACAATTTTAATTTTTCCTATAAATCCAATATCCAATAGTGTAATGGTAAAGTCAAGCATTTTTCCTACAAATTTAATCACCAATTATATTATGGTAAAACACAACTTTATTGACAAAGAAGTAAAACATTCTTCTTATTTATTACATTTTTTTTTTCAGTAGAAAAAATACCAGATCTTGTTATTCTATTGAATCAAAGATCATCATATACAATCGATCAAGAGATCATTCAACATGTAGTATCTCAATCAAAGAGGTGTTCCTCTTAACATGGGCATATCCCTATCATCATAATATGGTTGTCATAGCACAAGCCTGTTGTGTAAGCAAGCTTTATCATCACTCCTGTGTAAACAGGTCAGATATTTATCATTTCCAGAAAAATTCAGAAACATCATTATATCATGAGCATAATAGATAACTGAGCATCTCTACATGGAATTGCTGAGCTCCTAAATCAAAACAAATTAGAGTGTGTGCTTGAAGAAAGAACACAACACATCTAAAATAACTAAAAATTACCATGACCAGTGGAACATTCATTCAGGATTTCTATGTATTTCCCAAAACCTGAGTCAAGAAGGAGAGCATTTTTAGAGAGACTGTCAGCAATCTGGTTATGCTCACAATATATGTGTTTCGCGATCATTTCCGGAAAGTTTTGCAGAAGTTCTCTAATATCATCACACCAATGACTCAAATGAGGAAGGTTCAGAGTGCTCTTGCCGGTAGCCCATGAAATGATGACTAGGGAATCGCCATAAATGGAGAGAAGAGGGATTCCCATGATCTTTGAAACCGTGAGGAGGGCCCATAAAGCCATCATCTCAGATTTTGTATTTGTGCATCTGCCGCATCCCAAGGAGAAATGTATACTATGAGATCTGCTGAGGTGTAATACAAAACCCACCCCTCCTTTGTTCTTGGCGGCTGCACCATCGAAAAAACCACAGGGGAATTGAATCATTGGTGGTATACCAATAATTCTTTGTATAAACTTCTTAACAGACACCGAATAGGAGTGAGAGAGAATTTCAGCTTGTTTCATAACCCCATAAACCGATGGTGTGGACCCTTCAAATATACACTTATTTTGTTGCTTCCAAATGGCCCAAAAGATAAATAAAGGCAGATATAGATGGGAAAAGTCCGTGGAATGTACACTAAACCAACGGTCCAGATACTGACGAACAGAAATACCCACAGAGTTTTTATGTAGGGACCGCGAACCAAAATCTTCGAAAGCAGCTGCAAAAGCATTTTCTGTGTAATTACAATCCATGAATAGATGCTGGCTCAACTCTTCATTTTCCTTGCACAGATAGCAGAGATTGGGTCCTTGAAATCCCCGTTTTTTGAGCTGATCCCAGGTTAATACCTTATTTTTTGTTAGAAGCCAAATGAAACAGCGTAACTTTTCAGGGATTTTAAGTTTCTATAGAGTCCAATGTAGGGGATAAGCCTCACACTGTGTATCCAAATAGTGATCTGCCACACAGTCATATGTTAGGTCTGCCGATATAGTGCCTGTGTAGTTCTTGAATGACCAAAGCAAACAGTCTGTTCCCGACCTGAGTCTTATTCTTCCATGTTCTAGCTCTCTTATATAATCATTCCAAATGTGGTACCAATCACCTCCTAGATCCAGATCGGTAGCAGTGAGCCAGTAAGAAGGGGCTTCCGGGGAGTAATTCCTGGCATGAGCCAGCGAAGTGATTCCATAATCTTCCAAGTAGTCACGGAGGTACCTTGGCAGAGTAAAACAGATATCCATACCAACGATTGGGTCCAGTCCAACTCTAGTGTTTTTTCCATCACCTACCATCCAAATTAGTCCACATCCCAACCAGGAGATAAGATTTAAGAATCCTTTCCATATAGTAGATACACCTGTGACAGAGAAATCCTTTCTACGGATCCAAGACAGCACTGTGTTCTTCTTTAGATATTTTGCAGTTATTAACTTGAACCAGATTCCATTGCTGCAGAGGACATACCAGAAAGTTTTGATCCTTAAGGAGATGCTGAACCATTCGAGGTTTTTTATTCCCCAACCCCCCTGAGCTGTGGGTTTGGATAAGGATGTCCAGTCAACCAGATGAAACTTTTTCTTATTTCCCTTGGTGCTCCAAAGGAAGTAAAAAATCAGACTTTTCAGCTTCCCCACAATGGATTTAGGGATGGGGACTAATGCCATCCAGAACATCGAAATACTAGTAAGAACAGCTTTAATAAGCACCAGCCTCCCCCCCAATGAAAGTAGTCTAAAGGACCAGTGAGAAATCCTGAGTTCGAATTTTTTTAATAGCCAAAACCAGTCTTTGACTAGGTATCCCGAGGGTTTAATAAAATATCCGAGATATTTAAACCTAGAGGACATAGGCTGGGTCTTGTAAGGCAAGGAACATGTAATTCTGGAGATCATTCCATCATCTACATTGTTGATGAGGAAACTTGACTTTTCTGAGTTTATTAGCATTCCAGAAGCTTCGCAGAAGGTATCCAATAGAACCTTGAAAGCTATCCATTCTTCGTAAGTGCCAATCCCAAAAAGGATCACATCGTCCACAAATAGCAGGTGAGTGAGAGAGAGCTCTTTGGATATTTTGACCCCTTTTACAAGCCCATGTCTGCGAGCATCCTCAATAAGAAGGCTGAGGCCTTCAATCACAAGGATGAAAAGGAGAGGCGAGAGAGGGCATCCTTGCGTGATGCCTCTAGAAGCCGTGAAAAAAAGTGAAGGGAAGCCATTTATAAGCAGAGCAAAGTTAACCGATGTTATGCAGCCCATAATCCATTTTACGCCTTTTAGAGGCAAGCCAATTTGCAGAAGGATGAGCCTAATAAAAGTCCAATTAACTATGTTGAAAGCTTTAGTGAGATCTAGCTTAAGGACGAGGTCACTCTTGTTTCTAGATCTGACAGAGTGAAGGCTTCTTGGGTAATGGCAATAGGTTCCGTAATTTGGCGGTTTTTAAGGAACCCATACTGTTGAGGGGAAATTAAAAGGTCCAAAAAGGGCTTGAGGCGTAGTGCAGCAACCTTGGCTATTAGCTTGTAAATCAGGTTGCAGAGGGAGATAGGACGAAAATCGGCAAAGGTAGAAGGTTTGTCAGATTTGGGGATAAGAGTAATGAAGGTCGAGTTTAGAGAGGGAAGGACTCTCCCAGCCATACGGGCATCTTCCACCAGATTCACTAGTTCTTCCCCCAACAGGTCAAAAAAGGCAAGAAATAACTCTACAGGAAAGCCATCAGGCCCGGGCGCTTTATCTTTCTTGAATGACTTGAGAGCCCTTTCCACTTCATTTAAAGAAACTTTGGTTGTAAAAGAAGACCGATCCTCAAGAGAAATGAAGGATGGAAAGAGGCTGATGATCTTCATCTGTGCAGAGATGGAGGAAAGATTATCATCACTGAAAATATTTTTGAAATGTTTGACTCCTAGCTCCTTTAAGCCTTGATCATGTTCAACCAAAACGCCTTTCTTATCCTCTAAAATCCATATTGCATTATGGTTTTTCCTAGCAGTAGCCACAAAATGGAAGAATTTAGTGTTTGAATCACCCAGAGTAGCCCAAATCACCTGCTCTTGAGTTTGGCAGTGAGGATTGTTTTTTTTTTAACAAAAACGGTTATGGGGTTTATTAATAATCAGCACTAAATTGTTGTATAAATGTACAATTCAGCATTCACCTTCTATCAGTGAATGACCTTCCGAGGAGTTAAGGAGGAATATCACTTTGACTAATCGAATTAACTAGTAATTCATTAGGAGCCGCTCCGATAGCTTTATTGGCTGCCTTGTCCGCTAAGGCATTAAGATCTCTTAAAATATGATAGAATCTAATATTTCGGAACAGCTTGGAAATGGACCTGATTCTTCTTATCAATCCAGCAATCCTGTTATTATCGCTATTTCTTCCTCCATTCATTGCCTGAATGATAATCCTGGAGTCCCCAAAAACCAGGACTTCTTCAACCTTTGTAACCAGCAATTGCTTTAGTCCTTGCCATAGCCCGTAAGCCTCCGCTATATTATTAGTCTCATAACCAATATTCCAGCTATACTCCACCACGACTTCCCCAACAGCGTTGGTGATGACTCCACCTCCTCCAGCCTTCCCTGGGTTCCCTTTGGAAGCCCCGTCAAAGAAGAGCTTAAAAATTTTCCTCTCTTTTAGCCAATTGCCAAACTGAGATTTGTCCATTCTGATCTCCCACGCCTCCATTTTCTTAACAGCCATAGAATTATCAGCCAGAGGCTTGACATTTTGCATCCACTCTCTCTCTTTTTATGTTAGAGAACTTGTATTGCTCGGAATCTTCAAGGAACTTATTATCTCCATAAGTAAAGCCTGAATTTTGACAACAATCTTACTCGGTGGTTTCTTTTTATCCTGAAATATTCTGTAATTCCTCTCATTCCACAAACCCCAGCATATCAGCTTTGGGATTTTGAGCCAGCAGCTCCTCACGCCCTCCTTCTCATTTAATTCTCCCTGATACAGCCTTTCCCAATTGTGAAGGCAATCGTGAATGTCTTCTGGCATCCTCCTTAGCCCTCCCCAGCTGTTCAGCGCACCCTTCCATACTGATTTGGCATAAGAACATGTAAAAAACAGGTGCGTGATGGTTTCACCTGCGATTGCACATAAGGGACACCTGAATGGGCCCGCGATCCCTTTCTTTTCTAAATTCTCGCCAGTTAGGATACGTCCATGCAGCAGCATCCAGGTAAAAAGGTCAATCTTGGGCAACGTGGTGTTGGACCAGTTGTAATTCCAGCTTTTGGGATTGCCAGGGACATTAAAATCAGCAGAGAAGCGCTGGTAACCTTCAGTGGAAGTGTAGTAGCCTGATCGATCTCCCCACCCACGCTTGTCCTTTTTATTTTGGCAAAGTGGGGCTCCCAATCAGATGGACAAGGAGCTTCGATTTCTCTTCATCGAGTTCATCAGGTAACTCCGGCAAGTGCCAGCCCATCCAACGCTTTCCCTCTGAATTCTCCCAATTAGAGATATCCCAGAGCGTAGTCAACCTCATCTCGTCCATCCTTTGCTGCAGGCGTGGAAGATGTGGAGGGATCTTACCTAAGACAAAGTCCTTCCAAATATTAATGAGTTTTCCATTGCCGGGGACCCAGTGCAGACCACCAATGAACAGAGGAAGCGCCTTGAGGCAAATTTGATGAATAGAGGATCCTTTCTGGCTTACATGGGCACCCTCCAGGCATCTGAGCCGAGTACCCTTGAAATACTTGGCTTTTAGTACAATGATGGACCAGGGGGCCTGGGGATTAGCAAATTCCAGATCAGCTTGGCTCCCATAGCCAAGTTTTGGGTCCTGAGGTCTCTGATGTGGAGCCCTCCTTCAGACTTCGGGAGCTTGATAATTCTCCAGCTTACCAATGCAAACTTCTTACTTCTACCAGCGCTGCCACCCTGCCATAGAAAATACCTTATCATCCCTTCTATTTGATTGATGGTTCTGGCCGGGGCTAGTAGTAGAGAGCATTGATAGATCAGAAAGCTGTTCAAGACAGCCTTAATTAACACTACCTTCCCAGCCAAGTTTAACTAGGTTGATCCCCAGCCTTGAATTTTGTTTTTGATTTTCTCCACAACAGGGATCCAGGCCGAGCTCTTGGCCTTAGTTTTGAAGATGGGAACCCCCAGATAGTTGAAGGACTCCCAATTAGTGACCCCGCTCATGTTGAGGCTTCGGGAGATATCAGACATTTCCCTAGGATTGATGTTCCAGCCATAGATCTGGCTTTTTCTAAGATTGACTTGGCCTCCAGAAGCTAGGCAATAATTGTTCAACACAGTCTTGAATCGCCGGCCAATAATGTTGCTGGCACCACCTAGTAAGATGGTGTCATCCGCAAATTGCGCGTGATTTATTTCCTTGATGCCTCGGGCCATTTGAATTCCGAGGAGATCCTGGTCAAGCATGGCGGTCTCTAGCTGAAAGCTAAGGACAGAGGCACGGATGGCATAAAGGAGTGGAGAGAGCGGGCATCCTTGCCTCAAGCCTCTCGAGGCTTTGAAGAAGGGGCCAACTCTTCCGTTAACAAGAGGGGCAATCCACGGGTTGCTAATGCAAGCCCGGACCCAAGATATAAAGTCAGCATCGAAACCAAACTTCTGCATCACCTGGAAAAGGAAGGAATGGCTGACCCTGTCAAAAGCATTGGCAAGATCGATTTTGACCACCATTCCTTTATCACCGTGCTTCAAGCTGGAGTGTATAGCCTCTTGTACTAGGATGATATTTTCCCATATCTTCCTGCCTTTTACAAATCCTCCTTGATTTTCAGGGATCAGTCTCGGGAGAATATGCTTGAGTCTGCCTGCCATAATCTTGGTGATGATCTTATAGCCTATATTGCACAAGGAGATAGGCCTGAACCTGTCAAAGTGTTTGGCCTCCTTCTCTTTGGGAATTAAGGCTAGGAAAGCTGAATTGGTGCTGCCTCCTATTTTACTGCACCTCTGGGATTTCCAGACCATTCTAAATAAGTCTTGCTTGATGATGTTCCAGCAAAGCTTAACAAAGGTAGCATTAAAACCATCCGGGCCCGGGGCCCTGTCGTCCTTCATTCTGTCAACAGCATTCTTAATTTCCTCCATCGAAATAGCCTGGGTAAGAGTCTCATTATCACTGGTTTTAATGGGACTGGGAATCAGATTCAATATTTCATCATTCTCCACAACAGGCTGGGCCGTGTAGAGTTTACTGAAATGAATGGAAGCTTCTCTTTTTATTTCTTCATGATTAGTAATGATGCGATCCTGAATATGGATTTCTTTCACGCAATTAAAATTGTCTCTTGCAGCCGCCAGCTTATGAAAATACTTAGTATTTTTATCCCCGTTGATCAGCCAATCGCATCTGCCTTATTCTTCCACCAATCTGATTTGATTTGGCAGGCTTTGTGGAGATTAGCGTGCAATTGGGCTTCAGCGTGGAGATCCTCAGCGTCCACGTCTTTGACCTCCAAGGCAGCCTGAAGGGACTCAAGCTCCTTCGCTGCAGAGGATTTTTGATCTGAGGGAGAAGGGATGGTCCTGGCCCATAGCTTAAGGTGCTTTTTCAGTCTTTTTAGCTTTTCCTCCCACACGTAGAATGGAGAGCCAGTGACCGGGGGGGTCCACGAGCTAGCTACTAATTGGAGGAAGTCAGAGTGCGCTGCCCATAGGGGATTGAACTTGAAAGGAATTGGGCCCCAATTCTTATTAAAAGCCATCTCAAGGAGAATGGGCCTGTGGTCGGAGACTCCAAATGGCAGAATTTTGGAAGAAATATTCATCCCCAGCAGGAGGAAGGAATCCTGGATTAGGAACCTATCTAGTCTTGCGGCAATATGTCCAGGCCCTGCTCTTTTATTATTCCATGTATACTTTCCAGCAGCTGGTTTAACGTCCATGAGGTCCCAATCCAGAATAATTTCATCTACAGTCTCCCTTATGGGATCCCTGATCAAGGACCCGCCTCGCTTTTCTTCTTGGCTCAGGGTGAAATTGAGATCACCTGCAATTATGATGTTACCTTGCAGATTTCTCTTCTCCTCACGCAGGAGGTTCCAGCAAGAGATTTTCTCTGCAGCAGAATTGGGAGCATAGATATTGAAGATATTTACCAATGAGTTCGAGGCTTTCTGCCTAAGCTGGGTGAGGATCCAATGGTTGCTGTACTTGACGTCCACGACATCAAATTCTTTGTCATTCCATAGTGTTCCAATGCCGCCAGAAGCCCCTCTTGAGCTTATTGCAGCTTTCCCTTTGCCTTTCCAAAATTTTTGACTAACTTGGAGGAAGGCAGCTTCCTCCATCTTGGTCTCCTGGATCAGGAAGATGTCCGGTTTATGTAAAGAAGATAGATCTAACATTGCTTCTTCTTTGATTTTACTTCCAAGACCTCTACAGTTCCAGGAGAGGGCCCTCATTACTTACTTTTGGGGGGCTTAGGCATCCCTTTCTGGGCATGCCCTTGCTGTCGGGTGTTCCTAGTAGTATTCAGGAGCTTTTCCAAAGTTACCTGAGAGCCTTGTAACTTATCTTTATAGGCTGCCTGCTCTCTTATTTCTTTCTTGGATTTTCTTCCCCTTGTTTTAAGCATTCTCGGAGTGGTTATTTCGATTTCCCCCTCCTCCTCTTCCTCTTCCTCTGATCCAGAGTCTTCATCTGATTTCCCCAGGGTTTCCCCTTCAGTAACCGGGGCCTTTTCTTCTTCTTGATCCTTCTTTGGTTGCGCTGATATATCTGCTTCAGAGTCTTTGTTCCCTTCATTGCTGGACTTCTCACCAATTTCGATGGGTTCTTCCCTTATTTCTGCCGTTGCTTTAGTCTTGGTTGCTTCCCCTGATCCTTCAGGGTTAGTGACCCTGGTTTCATTGGTCCCTTCACCTTTTCTAGGGCCCTTCCCGGATTGGTGTTTGGTTTTAGATCTAGACACCTTTTGCCATCCCTCCGCCTTGTCCTGCTGGTTCTCAGGCTTTTTTGGGCAGTTGTGGATGAAGTGCCTGTACTCATGGCATCCTCTGCATTTGAAGGGCAGCTGTTCATAGTCAAGTTTCTGGAAATGGGACGAGCTCCCCACGGTTAGTTTGATAGCTTCGGGCAGTCCAGCTTCTAGATCGACCTCAACGCAGATTCGGGCACAGGCGTATTGGTCTTTTGGGCTGGCCATATCTATGTAGTTACCTAGCGCAGCTCCTATGGCCTGGAGGGATTTAGGGTTCCAGCAATGCATGGGAAGATTGGGCAGCCTGACCCAGACTGGTACTGCTCTTGGCGTGTCAGCCTCTGGATCGAAATCCGGCGTCCACCTGTTGAGGTAAAGACCTTGCGGCCCCATGAAGTAGGGCCCATTTCTGAAGATCAGCTCTTTGTCATCCTTGGATTCGAAGTCGAAGAGAAAGAAACCTCGCCCGACAGAGTAGGAAGCAACATTGTTGGTGATGAGGGGTCTCCAGTTTCTTTGAACCCAGCTGTCCGTTGTTTTGGGCGAAGGCCATAGCCCCGTAAACTGACCGATCAAGGCTCGATCTGCCAGGGAAAGAGCGACCCGGATGGTTTCCTCTGGAGGAAGGGCAACCTCCGGCACATCTTCAAGCCTTTTGACAAATTTCGGGGGTTCAGATTTGCCGGATCTCTTGTTGTAAGAAGAGATTAATCGATCGAATTCATCCAATTGAGGAACCTGGAACGGATCTCGATCCTCACCAGGGATCGGAGTGCCCATCTTCAGCCCTCCAGCATTGCCAGAGCGGCCTCTGTCAACAGACCACTCAGATTATCCACGTTCAGATTCCAGCACACAGAAACCTCACGAGATCAGATCTGTTCTCCAGATCGCTCCTCTTGCAGCCTGCTGCGTGCTCCCAGTCTTCAGATCGGGTCGCCCCAGTCAAATTGCTGCTCCAGCCCAAAGCCTGCTGCGTCTCAATTTCCAAAGTTCAAACCTCTTTTTAGGGTGACCATCATGATTCATGATAATTCAGATTTACAAAAATGGTGCAAATGAACTCGCGCAAGGGCCAAAGTTATATATATTATGTTGAGAGTGGGATTTGAACCACAGTGAGGATTGTTAGTGATTAATATGGAGACTAAAAAAATTATACGAATATAATTGTGGTAATAAAATTCTATTTGCTCAATTACCATGAGATTCTTAAAAATATAAAATTATTGACATATAATTATATGAATTATCAATAAAATGATTATAAGAATTATAATCATTATCATTACTATTATGATTATAAATATTATTATTATGCATCTCATATAGAATATAATGATTAGAGGAATTATTTAAAGAAAGACCATTATGCGATAGTAAATATTAAAATAATTCAATTCATATGAGATTTTTAAAGGCTATTAACATATAATTATATTAATTATTAATAAAGTGATTATAAGGATTATAAAAGTTATTTGGCTGCATTTCATGATAATATTATGAATTTAGGAATATTTAAAAGATGACCATTGAATTTATTTGAATAAAAAGTAAGGATCATAGAGTTTAAAATGTTGTTGGCATGGACAAGGAATGGTTCACATTGAAACTTTAAGTGTCATTAGAACATTGTTTAAACTTTAAGTGTCATTAGAACATTGTTTAAAGGTTATATGCATTATTGTTAGGGCTAACTTAACATTCTTAGCACATGGCCTATTCAATAATGTTTACTTTCATCATACTTATTCCATTTTACGATAATGTGATTGTTGGAGTCATTATCCAACCCACACATGTTTATTTGGTCTAATTGGCCTATTTTACCACTTATCCTAAGTTATTTGCTCGAATATTTGTCTGCATCATCAATTGGATCATCCTCCTTCAATCAGGGAGGCTAATTGTGTCTTCTCCTTCAACCGAGGAGACTAAATGAGCTTCCTCCTTCAATCAAGGAGCAAATTTGGGTTGATCTGCATGACCTAAGCGCCCCAAATCAGTTAATTGATGGTTATTCCACCTACTTTTAGTTAAACTGCAACTGTAAAGGCGCCTCCATCATTATTTTGTCTATTTTTGGCAATTTCTAGTTAACAAGAGTGATTTAAGGCGCCTCCAACAACTTCTGGTGACTCAGTTTAGTTCAGTTCACTTCATCTTTGCTAACTGAAGTTAGATATGCGCCCTCACCTACTGATTGACATGCAATTGATTTATATTCAGTTAGACTCATACATAACTACCTCTGATTCAATTAGAGCCGATTATTGATTGTGATTAGTGGTTAACTGATGTATTTAGTGTGGCTAACTGGCAACTAAGCCACTCTCATGTGTGCAATTCGAATGACCTCTTGGGAATTCGAATTGTCTTGCTATTCATGCAAGTGTATGACATTGTATCACCACTTGTGATTGACTATTGATAATATATAGCTGCAACCTCTAATTGCAGCACTTTCATGTCATTTTTCTGTGTAATTGATCCTTGAATCTTTTGTAAGTTGTGCCTTTGTCCTCACATTACTGTGACTTAATTTTCATATGGTATCAGAGCTACGAAGGGACAAGGCCATTCTTCTCCAACAAGATTTCTTGATGGATCTATGATCCAATTTGAGCAAAAAGCTCAAAAATTCCAGCTCTGAACCAGAAGCGGAAAGTTTACCACATAATTCCTGGGCAAAGGAATTGTTGATCAAGCTTGCTTGATTGATTAAGTCGGGTGTGATGAAAACTTGAAAAGTGCAGGCTGTCCGACCTTACAGTGCCCTTTTTGTGGTTTTGCAGGTTTCTTACAAGTTTTTCACTGCATTCGCTACAACAGCATCATGGCCTTTTCTATGAATCTACTCACTCCTTTCTATTACCACCAATGGAAGGAGGACATGGAGATTCAACTTCGCTCCAAAGGACTCTACAAAGTCACAATGGACACATAAATAGAGCCGAATCATGTTGTTGACAAAGCAAAATACTGGAATAAGTTTGATGAAGCATATGGATTTCTGTGCCTTTCAATCTCTAGAGATCTTCTTTTCCACATCACTGGGTTGAAGACTCTGAAGGAGATTTGGGATCAACTTGCTACTCTGTTTGATAAGCAAGATGAGGATCTATCATCTAGAGAATGAGTCGATTTCTCTAAACCGAGGCAACTTTGAAACCATGGATGATTTATTCACCAATTCAAGAACCTGGTGCTCTAGTTGAAGCAGTGCAAAGTTGAGAAGGAGGATGATCAACTCATACTAGCCATCCTCTCAAAACTTGGTCCGGATTATTCAGTCTTTGTGTCCACATTCCATACTGGGAAGCTCACAATCCCAAATTGGAAAATGCCATCCCTCAATGCATTCATTGAGTCTCTCACAAACGAGCATGACAAGCTTATCCAAATGGGGATCATCATATCTTTTAAGGATCAAGCTCTGTTTGTTGGAGGACCCAAGGCTGCGAATGGAAAAGGCAAGCAAAAGAACCAAAAGACTAAGTTTGATGCTCCAAAGCCAAAGGAGAAACCTCAGTAGCTTGATGAGCCCTCAGGCTCAAGAAAGAACAAGATCAAAGGCAAAGAAGGAAAAGAAAAGGTCAAATGTTCCTATTGCATAAAGGGCTTTCACCTTGAAAGCTCCTACATGAAGAAACAACTTGATGCTATGACTCTTATCCTTCAGAAGAATAACATCAATCTTCCTGAAGGTACAAGGAAGAGAGAAAATCATGATTGGAACATCCAGCTAGAAAGAGGACATGCCCTCATGGCAAATGTTTCGAATCCTAGAGCTCTCCTCATAGACTTTGGTGCTTCGAACCATACGGTGGCAAGCAAAGAATCCTTTTCATTCCTGGACTCCGACAACAACATTCCCACGCATATCGAAGAGGATTCTCAAATCATTTCGAAAGGCAAAGGTAATGTAAAACTTGAACACAACAGCTTCTATGAAGTTCTGTATGTACCCTCCTTGGCCTCAAATCTGTTGAGTGTATATCAAATGACACACACAAGCTTGTCCAAAAGAGTAACTTTCAGCCCGAATGATGTTGAGATCTCTGAAATTGCATCAGGAAAACTCATTGCAAAAGGTGTAGTTAATCATTTAGCTAAAACCTATGAGTTTTCCAAGTTTGTACCTGATGCAAAGCCCACCGCTCTTCTAGCTCATGGGAATGAGGTCAGCCGACTGTGGCATAAAAGGTTTGGACATTTGAACTTCAAATACTTACAACAACTTCAAAAGAGTTCCATGGTGGAATGCCTCCCTTCCATCAAAACTTCCAGTGGAATTTGTAAAGGTTGCATTGTCGACAAACACCCTGAGCACAAATTTGATCGGGGAAAGGCAAGCCGAGCAACAAGTATTTTGGGGTTGATCCACTCTGATATCAGCGGTCCTATGCCTACAACCTTCATGAGTGGTTCAAGCCATGTGTTCAACTTTATCGATGAATTCTCCAGATTCACTTGGGTTTTCTTACTAAAGAAAAAATCTGAAGTTCTTGAAAGATTCATTGAGTTCAAGGCATCTATTGAGAATGCCTCTGGGAGGAAGATAAAGTCTCTCAGATATGATAACGAAGGAGAGTACATCAAGTCTGAGCTGCTGCAAATATATGATAAAGATGGAATCAAGATCCAACACTCCATTCCCTACACACCCCAACAAAATGGTGTAGAGGAAAGGAAAAACCGGGCCCTCAAAGAGATGACCACTTGCATGCTGGAAGCCAAAGATTTGGCTACAAATATTTGGGCTGAAGCATTCAATGTTGTTGCCTACATTCAAAACATGGTCCCTCACTCTTCCGTGAAAGGAAAAACTCCTTTCAAAGCATACTTTGGTCACAAACCAGATGTGTCCAATTTTAGAGTTTTTGGGTCCACTGCTTGGGCTCGAATTCCACTTGACAAGAGTAAGTATTTGCAACCGTAGAGTATTGAGTGTATGTTCATTGGGTATCCAAAGGAATCAAAGCGATACAAACTCTTGAATATCAGAACCAAAAAGATATTCATAAAGAGAAGTGTCTGCTTCGAAGAACCTCTCCAAGATGTGGAACTAGTCAAGAAAGAAACTACTAAAATTTCCTCCCGTTTTGCTGATGATTCTAATGATGAAAATGGAAGTGTGAGCTTTGATTTTTCAGATCTGATGTCTGATATCAGTGAGCACAATATATCAGAGTTTGAATCAGACACTAATGTGCCCACTCATCTCCCAAAATGGGTCGAAAAGACTCTCTTCCGTCGGGCAAGATGTTGGAAATCCTCCTTATCCAAGGAGAACCCGGTTTGATTTTCAAAAAGCAGGCATTGCTCTTTCTTGAAATGATTCCTTGCTATCTGAGACTTGCTATATGATGATTGGATTTGATCCTAAGTCATACTACCATGCTCAGAATGATCCAAGATGGCAAGCTGCAATGGATGAAGAGTTCATCTCTCTCTGAAAAAATGCAACTTGGGAGCTAGTTTCCCTTCCACTTAGGAGGAAACTTGTTCAATGCAAGTGGGTATATCGGACAAAGGTTGCTGCAAATGGATCAAACTGCAAGTATAAAGTACAAATACTTGCAAAAGGATTCTCCCAAGTCCAAGGAGTGGACTACCATGAGACCTTTGCACCGATGGCAAATATGGATTCCATAAGGCTAGTTTTGGCCATTGCCGCATCCAAGTACTGGGAGGTGCATCACATGGATGTTAAGAGTGATTTTCTTCATGGAGACACGCAAGAAGAGATATACATGAAGCAGCCAGAAGGCTATACATCAGATCCAAAGTTGGTTTGTAAGTTGTAGAAATATTTATATGGCTTGAAACAAGCCCCAAGATCTTGGTATGCCAAAATGGATGCTTTTCTGCTCTCACAAAACTTCGAGAGATGCAAATCTGATCCAAATGTATACTTCTAGTAGTATGAAGGTAATATTCTGATCATAGTACTGTATGTGGATGATATTTTGACAACGGGAAGCACACTTGCTTCGATTGCCTTCATAAAAATTGCTCTTCATGATGCTTTTGAAATGAGTGATCTAGGCCTGCTGAGACAGCTTCTCGGGCTGGAAATCACTCAAGACTATGATGGGATAATGGTGACACAATCAAAATATGTTTCAGACCTGTTAATTAAGTTTAACATGGCTGATTGTAAGGCTGCACCATTTCTTTTCCTCTCATGAATTAGTCTTGAAGAGGGAAAAACAACTCCACCTATGGATTCCACTATTTACCGCTAGTTGATCGGAAGTCTGCTATACTTGACACATTCACAGCATGACATTTGTTATGCCGTGAATGTTGTATCAAGGTATATGCAGCAACCTCATGAGCTTCATTGGAGGGCATCCAAGAGGATTCTACAGTACGTGCAGTGTACTAGATCCTATGGCATTCATTATGTTGCAGATTCTGAGCTAGATTTGGTCGGTTTTACAGATTCCGATTGGGTAGGAGATAACATAGATCAGAAGTCCACTTCCAGCTATGTGTTTATGTTTGGTGGTGGGCCTATTGGATGGTCCAACAAAAAGTAGGTTGTCATTGCCCTTTCTTCAGCAGAGGCAGAGTACAGGGGAGCAATTAATGCTTGCATCCAGGCAGTTTGGCTGCAAGGTATTTTGTCTGAGTTTGAGATTGGTAGTGCTTCATCCACTGTCATTTTTTGTGACAACCAAAGTGCTATCAAGATCTCAACAAATTCGGTTTAGCGATAAAGAACCAAACACATTGAGATCCACATGCACTACATTAGGGAGTTGGTGCACGACAGGACAATTGTTCTGCAATACTGCCCCACAAATGAGCAGATTGCAGATATTTTCACCAAGAACTTTACTGAGAAAAAGTTCACTTACCTCCGTTCACTATTAGGGGTGAGTTCATCAGGGTGAAAGTCAGTTAGTTCTTTAGTGTTCAGTTTGAGGGGAAGTTTTGTTCCCACTGGTTTTTCCTCTTTTCCTCACTTAGAATTTTTGAGCATTTTAGAGTTAATTTATTGTAAAGGGTGACCTATGGCCTTTGTTGTCGAGGCCCTATTTTTTTTAATCCTCCACATGAGTATAGCTTAAGGGGGGTGTTGGAGTCACTATCCAACCCACACATGTTTATTTGGCCTAATTGGCCTATTTTACCACTTATCCTAAGTTATTGGCTCGAATATGTGACTGTATCATCAACTGGATCATCCTCCTTCAATCAGAGAGGCTAATTGTGTCTTCTCCTTCAATCGAGGAGACTAACTGAGCTTCCTCCTTCAATCAAGGAGCAAATCTGGTTTGATCTGCATGACCTAAGCGCCCCAAATTAGTTAATTGATGGTTATTCCACCTACTTTCAGTTAAACTGCAGCTGTAAAGGCCCTTCCATCATTATTTTGTCTATTTTTGGCAATTTCCAGTTAACTGGAGTGATTTAAGGCGCCTCCAACAACTTCTGGTGACTCAGTTTAGTTCAGTTCACTTCATCTTAGCAAACTGAAGTTAGATATGTGCCCTCACCTATTGATTGACATGCAGTTGAGTTCTATTCAGTTAGACTCAATCATTGTAATGTCCTCTTCTGCTTAAGCATTGAGGACCAACCCACTAACCTATGTGATTCCTGTAGGTTTGAGCGGGTACTGACAGTCAGGGAATCAACTGAAGATCAATGCCATATACAGAAGTTCTAGGGCATCAATATTATATCATCATTGGGTAGAAGAGGGCCACCAGACCCAAAGGCCACCTGCATGCATGGCATCTGAGCATTATTTAATGATGCATGCACCCGATTGAGTCTCCATGCGCATGCATGCAAGTCAACTGCAAATTAGAAGTTAAAGTGACCTAGTTAGGTCAAAAGTTAGGTTATTCACAGTTGAAAGTTATAAAAGAAAGATAAAGTGAATGGAGATGACACTTATGATTATTACTGATTTGGAGCTTTGAGTAGCAACACAGTGTGCAGCCACGACAGTTGGGGTTGAAGACGATGTCTTCAACTAATGAGGTTTCGACAGTGAAATATCTGCCCTAGTCTCCTTCAGGGTAGACCATCTAGGTCCACCATCCACTCTTCATCTTATGTATCTAGACATAGTTATCCGATACCCATCAGAAGATTGTTTGCAGGGACATGTGTGCAGCCGTAGGGGGTTTTTAGCTAGAAAACCCCAAATCATTTGCTGGGTCCTCAGATCTCCATTTATCTCCAGAATACTAGCACCATTCTCATCATCAATATCACCCTTCAGTACCAGGAGATTATCGGCTTCCAGTTTGCTCACCCGGAGCAGTTCTCATTAGATTTGTGTAGCTGGGGGCGTGAGCAGCTAAACCATCAAATCAATTCGTTAATCTGTTTAGAGTGCTCAGAACTTATGCATGCTTCATGGGAAGACTTTCATTCGTGCAAATTCTCATCTACATCAGACAACTCCTTCACTAAAAACGTCATCTTTAGCTTATTGAGGGGTTCGTGCTGCTGGGGTAACACCGGAGGCAAGGAGCACCAGTTCTTCACCAGATTAGTTCTCGATGCATGCGTATTATCTATGGAGCATTATCAGTGGTAAGTGTTGATCTGTCACCATAAAATTCTCTGCCCTAGTTAGCTATAAAATAGGGCCATTTGCCCGACACTTTGCATGCAAGCTATGATTTCAGTATTATTGTAAATCGAGAGGCTTAAGCAAGCCCTAGTATAGAAAACAGTGGAATATCCGCATCTGGGATATTACAGTGGTATTAGAGCTATTTTTATTGCCAGCTGTGGGCATGCAAAATTATAAATGAATTCAGAAGGCCCATACAACATTACTCACCGAAGACAGAGGTATAGAGACAGAGAAGAGGAGTTAGAGGACATAGATTTGAGGAACATAGAGTATCAGTTTGGAAAAGGAAAAGAAACAATGGCCGATGATGATAAAACAACTTTTAATGGTATCATATCATCCATAAAAGAACTCACTACTGGGCAAAAAGAAATGATGAGTACCTTCAGGCAAATGACTGAGAAAAATGGGCCCACCCCACACAGTCCCTTGTTTCCCAATAGTAACAGGGTAACCACCAGCAGTAGTAGGGAGCACTTACATACCAACACGCAGAGCCATCCCCATATATACAAGCCTTTCTGACCCACCATGCCTCAATTCTTAGATAGTCGAGCTGTAGTGCCTCTAGCACAAGCAGAACAAGAAGAATCCATGAGTGCTTATATGAGAGAATATAGAGCTTTAGGAGAGGACTTCCATTCAACCATGACCTTCACTGACTTCTGCCACTTTAAAAGTAAGAACAAACCCAAAGCTTACAATAGGCCATTCACCCATAACTATGAGTTACAATGCACCGTAGGGAAACTGACTATCCCTACCTTTGAGGGCACCTGGGGTGGCCCAGCCCGGAATTGGGTGCAGAAGTTGGATACATACTTCCAACTCAACCCCATGATTGAGACAGATGCCATTAAATTGGCTACTCTACATTTGGACAGGGAAGCACATGAGTGGTGGTACCATGGGTTAGTGACATTGGGTCACAATACCATCACATCTTACCTAGATTTTACACAGAGGCTCATTGAGTGATTTGATTGGAAGGAACCTGAGGTATACTTTAGAGGGTTGGCACAACTCAAACAGATAGGTAGTGCAGATACATTTATTTCAGAGTTTCAGAGGATAGCAGTCATGGTGACAGATACATCAGAGAGCAGGTTGATTATGTTGTTCACTGAGGCTCTCACTAAACCCTTATGAGGATGGGTCAAGTCTTATAGGCCCACCACCCTAGCCGATGCTATCAGATGGACTAGAGATTTATAGGATGCAATACCCAAAATTAGGCTTCCTCCCAAAACCAATTCCCCTATTGAAGATGAAGAGAGGAAACCCGTCCAGAAAGAATGGCCCAAGAAAGAATGGATGGACAATGATACCCGACACGACCTTATAAGAAAAAAATTATGTTTCACTTGCTAGGAACCATGGGTACCAGGTCATAGATGTTCAGGGAAGGGAAATGCTTACTACATAGAGGCCTATTCCGACAATGGGGAGGATGATGGTTATCAGGATCAGGAGCAGAGAGAGACACCAGAGAAAGTTAAGGAGTGGCCGCCCTTAGGAGGTATCATTGCTACCATGACAGGGGTTCCTAGATTCCACACTCTCCAGATCAGAGGTACCATACAAGGCCACATAGTGGGAGTGCTGATAGATGGTGGGGCATCCCACAACTTTATTGATGCTGCATGGGTTAAAAGGAGAGGCATTCAGACTGAGAATTTTGATGGGTTTTCAGTAGCTGCAGCAAGTCACACCATGGAGTGTAGTCAAAGGATTCCTCAATTAACAGTAAAACTTGGGAATTATACAGTCATAGAGACATTTTATGTGGTGGGTGTACCTAACATGAAGGTGGTATTAGGAGTTCAATGGATGTATTCCCTAGAGAAGTATTCCACAAACTACCAGACCATGGAGATGGAGTTCACAGGAGCAGAGGGATAGAAAGTATTATTGAGAGGGATGAATACCTACCCTCCCACAGTAGTGACACCACATAGGATGGAGACAGTACTCCTACAGGGAGATATTGAGTGGCAAACAGAGTGTTTTGTTACCTTCGGGAAACCACCAGATAAGGCCACACAACATCTAGCAGTATTCGGAGACTGTCTAGCAGGTCAACCTCCATATAGGGTATTTGAGAGTTGCCCCCCCTTGATGATGAGGGGCAATTGATTCTGATTCCGGAGCGCATCCTAAAGGTGCAAGAGCGGAAACTGAGGAACATAATCATCAGAGACTACTTGGTTCAGTGGAAAGATTAGCCTATAGAGGAGGCCACTTGGGAGGGAGAATAGGTATTACAACACCTAACTTTATAGTTGCTTGAGGACAAGCAAATTCGAGTGGGGAGGACTGTAATGTCCTCTTCTACTTAAGCATTGAGGACCGACCCGCTAACCTATGTGATCCCTATAGGTTTGAGCGGGTACTGACAGTTAGGGAATCAACTGAAGATTGATGCCATATACAAAAGATCTAGGGCATCAATATTATATCATCATTCGGTAGAAGAGGGCCACTAGAGCCAAAGGCCACCTGCATGCATGACATATGAGCATCTTTTAATGATGCATGCACCCGATTGAGTCTCTATGCGCATGCATGCAAGTCAACTGCAAATTAGAAGTTAAAGTGACCTAATTAGGTCAAAAGTTAGGTTATTCACAGTTGAATGTTATAAAAGAAAGATAAAGTGAATGGAGAGGACACTTATGATTATTATTGATTTGGAGCCTTTTGAGTAGCATCACAACGTGCGACCACGATAGTTGGGGTTGAAGACAACGTCTTCAGCTAACGAGGTTTTGGTAGTGAAATATCTGCCCTAGTCTCCTTCAGGGTAGACCATTCAAGTCCACCATCTGCTTTTCATCTTATTCATCCAGATACAGTTATTTGGTACCCATCAGAAGATTGTTTGCAGGGAAGCATGTGCAGCCGTAGGGGGTTTTTAGCTAGAAAAACCAAAAGCATTTGTTGGGTCCTCAGATCTCCGTTTATCTTCGAAATACTGGCACCATTCTCATCATCAGTATCATCCTTCAGTACCAGGTGATTATCAACTTCTAGTTTGCTCACCTGGAGCAGTTCTCATCAGTTTGTGTAGCTGGGGGCGTGAGCAGCTAAACCTTCAATTCAATTCGCTAGCCTACTTAGTGAGCTCAGAACTTCTGCATGCTTTAAGCAATCTCTCCGACACATGAAGACTACCACTCCTGCAAATTCTCATCTGCATCAGACACTTTCTTCACTGAAAATGTCATGTTTAGCTGATTGAGGGTTCATGCTGCTGGGGTATCACTGGAGGCAAGGAGCACCAGTTCTTCACCAGATCAGTTCTTGATGCATGCGTATTCTCTCTAGAGCATTATCAGCCGGATTATCAGTGGTAAGTGTTGATCTATCATCATAAAATTCTCTGCCCTAGTTAGCTATAAAATAGGGCCATTTGCCTGGCACTTTGCATGCAAGTTTATTTTCAGTATTATTGTAAATCGGGAGGCCCGACACTTTGCATGCAAGTTTATTTTCAGTATTATTGTAAATTGGGAGGCTTAAGCAAGCCCTACTGTAGAAAACAGTTGAATATCCGCATCTGGGATATTACAGTCATAACTGCCTCCAATTTAGTTAGAGCCGATTATTGATTGTGATTAGTGGTTAACTGATGTGTTTAGCGTAGCTAGCTAACAACTAAGCCACTCTCATGTGTGAAATTTGAATTGTCTTGCTATTCATGCAAGTGTATGACATTGTATCACCACTTTTGATTGACTATTGATAATATACAGCTACAACCTCTAATTGCAGCACTTTCATGTCATTTTTCTGTGTAATTGATCCTTGAATCTTTTGTAAGTTGTGCCTTGGTCCTCAAATTATTGTGACTCAATTTTCAAAGTGATAAGTTTATTGCCTTACAAATTAGTTATGCAAATTAACAATACAACCAAACATAGAAAATAATGTAGATATGACTAAAAACCTAATCCATGAAGGACTTCTTTAAGCATACCCTCTTCTGACTCCATTCCATCTATTTCCATGTGATCCTCTTACTTAGAATTAATGACAATATTAGTCTCTATTGTGCGCCTAGTTCCTTTACACGAAGTAGTGACATGCCTTGGATGCCTTTAAAGCTTGAATGGCCATTCGAATACAAGGCTTGGGAGCAACTGCTATCCACAAGGGAAGGGGCATAAACAATTTTAGCAAGAATTCCAAGAGAAGTAATGTTTTTTCCTAACATTTGCTGAAGAGCATTGATTTGTAGGTTGAGCTCTTTGTGTTTGCATTGATGGATGCTCATAAATGAATCAACCTCTTGTTCAATTGCATGATTTCCACTAGATGCCTAATAGTGTTCACTATGCATTTATCCCTCACGTTATTGTCTTGTTTAACCTAGCCTGTGAACTCTTCTTTCCATTTGTTCCATTTTCCTATCCAATTGAATAATGCTATGTTGGGCATTTGCAATGTCCTTGCTGCATTACCTCAATCCTCACTTTACATCCTCAAGTTAGCAAAAGTATGTAACATCCATTCTGGTAGTGGCAGAGTGCCATCACCTAGAGTGCAACAACGAAATGAAACCACCCAATCTTTACAATGACCTGAGCTAGAAGAACACTGCCCAAGTTACAACCTAAGAAAGAAAAATACACTACCAAAATAGCCCACCAACCTACCACTTAATCCTTTTAACATAGAAGCATGGGCTACAAACATAGTCAAACTCTAATGGGGTCAATCCAAGAGTTAGTAGAGTCGACAACTCACCACTTAACTAAGAACTAAACCATTTCAAGCCAACATTCTTATCAAGGAAACTTCTTTCAACAATAAGGGCAGGGAAAAATGTCAAGGCAAAGAGACAAATAACCCACATTCCTCCAATTTCAATTGCATGGTACCAGTTGTCAATCCCTTCATGCTGATGAGATTCACAGTAAGATCAGTGCACAATGGAGATTTAATTCATTGGTTTGTCACATTTGCATGAGTAGACATGCGATAATTGTTGAAGGGATCTTCATCAATGCTAGTTTGTCATGGGAGGGGGTAGTGGAATATACCCCCATGTATACTACTCCAATTCTACTCCCATCTATACAACGATTCTCCTCCATTGTTGAAGCTTTATTCACTTGCTCAGCTAGAAAACAATTTTGTTTGTGTGGTACCTAGAAAAGATCTAGACTTAAAAAGTAGCCACTTGAAAAACCTATACATTATTCTACATAGGGCATGATTCTTAGACAGACAACAATGATACATAGATATGATGATAAATATTGAATCTCTAATCACTATGACTTAAGGGACTCCATTAACACATATAACAATAAGCTGTAAATAACACAGGCTTCAACGTCATTATTTGAGGAGATCCCTTATCCCTATGCAAAAATAGTTTTAAGTGTCCCATTGAAGCCATGAATAATCCCACCCCTGTCACTTACCATCCCAACTCAATTACAAACATAGTTAACATTATACCTATAGTGTAATACTATGATGTAGAATAATAATTAATTTATTGAAAGTAGTTTTCTTGAAATTTAGTTCCTAGTAATTAATTAATGATTTTTATACATTATTGAATACATAAAAATGATAACTCTCAATATGAAATAAAGGAAAAGATAGGCATTGGATCAAGTTTCCCACTTGAGATAACTCTCAAGGACAAATAAGTTTAAAGATAAGTGGTGTGAGTGACAATTAATCCATTTATTATAGGTGTAGAGAACACTAATTCTCAATGTCAAAATTCAATAATAATAATTTTTAAAGGAAAATTACAAATGTTTTTTAAAAGAATGAAATAATTTGTGTAAAAATACAATAATAACAACTTTTGAAAGGATAATTAAAAATAATAAATATTTCCTTAAAGAATAAAATAAATTGTGTAACACAATGTTATGATATATATAATGGAATAAATTGAAGAATAATTTGGATTTGTGGTAATTGTAGGAAGACTAATCAATTATCAAATTACAATTTTTCTTAAGATATTTATATAAATTTGAAAATTGATGTGTTTGTATATAGATGCTTCATGAAAGAAAAAAACACCATAAAAATTTACATATTTGTAACTCTAGTCAAACATAATTTGAATATTTTTTCTTTCATAAAATAAATAGATGAATCAATAAGCAATGTATATAAGTGGCTAAACTTTCCTCATAAATTGCCCATATATATATATATATAAATTTGTCTTCTTGTTTTTTTTTTTATATTTTACCCAAATAATAACTTAATAACTTTATAGTTGAAAACAAAATTCTATAATAAACAACATAATAAAATCTTCCACTATGTCAAACTCTTATTTAAGAATGTTACTCATATTAACGATAATGCACCTATGCAATTCCATCTAATAAAAAACAATATTGTGAAACTCTTATCTAAACAAGTTAATATTCCTCAAGTCAATGGTAATGCACCCATACAATTCCATCCAATAAAAACAATATTACTCTCGTTTTGTTGAAAATATTGAAAAAAAAGATTTAATATATCAAAGATAATATAGATTAATAATGGGGAGCCTTACTTCAATGTTTTACCACATAATGTTGCTTAATGAGGATACACCATATTACACTACCACACATTATAAACAATGTTATTTAATTAGAATAATAAAAGGGAAAAGTGAAAAGCAATAAAAATAAACGAAAAAGTTACTATCATGTAAATATTTAAATGGATTTTTTAATAAAATGTTTATTCATAATTATAGGAGATACATTTTATTATTTGCATATAGATGGGGCAAATGGTATGGACTTATTGTATTTTATAATTTGAGGTGGAGGAGAAAGGATCTTTTTCCTACATTACATTAAGGTGAGGCAAGTGTACTCCCAAGATTTATTTAAGAGCATGGTTCCAAATTCAAAATAAACAATAATATGTGTGTGTGAGAGAGAGAACTAGTGAGTGAGGCATGGATAGCCACAAGCTCTGCTAGTTTATTTTGAATGGTTAAAAAGAACACTGGTGAATGAATGGTTAAAAAGAACACTGGTGAATGAGGTATGGATAGCCACAAGCTCTGCTAATTTATTTTGAATGGTTAAAAAGAACTAATGACGAGGATAGAAATGTGGCTCTAGTTTTTTTGGTTTTTTCTATAAAAGTTTTTATTTATTTTTTTTGCTTAAAAATATATATGCATTGTTTCTCAATGTTTAAAATTTAAAATTACAAATTTTATAACTCAAACATATAATAATATATAAAAAATTAATTAAAAGAATTTCAATGAAACATATACAAATTATTGCACCCAGAGAAGCTAGGTATTGTATGGGGGAGATCTTGTCAGGTAGACATTAATAAAAAATAAAAAAAATAAAAAATAAAACTAGCATAGATCTATTTTAAACACATATCTAAATATGGATCTAAGTATGGAGAGGGATCCTCCGTACTTAAAAGATCCGAGTTTAAAATAGATCTATGCTAATAATTAATATATTAACCTCCATTATATCAAACATAATAATAATTGAACAATTATAATAATAAAATAACAAATAATTATATTTTACACTATTAAAAACATGGTCACTCTAAACTGTAATAATAAAATAAAATATAATTAACATGTTTGAATAATGACTACTCAACGCTATGTTAATATGTATATTCATTAAAAGAAAAAATAAATAAAATAATAGTCATCATAATCTTTAAAAAAAAAGTTTCTTTTAGTATATAATTTTATTAAAAAAATTTAAAAATATATCTATAAATTTATTAATTGAATTTAGCTTGAATGATAGGTCTAGCTTAAATGATAATAGAATAGAATATTGTCTTGCCACCCAGATTCTTTTCATTATAACTCACATATTGAACTCTTATAACTGACCTATTAAACTCTTAATAAATAAATATATATTGTTCTATTACCTTCCAATCTATACAAGCCTATCCATGGCTTTCTTCTAGGTGCTGTGCTCTCGTTGGGATCTCATTAAGAGCAAATTAAATCTAAGTTGAACAAACAAAGGATTCCAATCTATACAAGCCTATCCATGGCTTTCTTCTAGTTGCTGTGTTTTCGTTGGGATCTCATTAAGAGCAAATTAAATCTAAGTTGAACAAACAAAAGATTGAATTGCAGAAAACAGCTTGCTACTTGGTCTGTGTTGCTATAGGCTATTCAAATATTTCATTCATTCTAAAAAGCTAGGGGATTTTGCAGAACAAAATTTCCGAGAAAAATGGAGAAAAATAGAAACGAATACGAAAGCACACATGAGAATTTATATGTATGACAAGTTTTCATCTGTAATTTGTTGCTTCCCAGCGCCTAAATATCTATTTCAATAGTTTAGGTGTGTCGTTTCCCTTTTACTCTGTTCATCCATCTGTGATTTGTTCTCATGTTTCGGGCAACTGTACAACAATTCATCCTTGCATTCATTCGATCCTTCCAGGCTCTCCCCCGATTCAGAGGCATTACTTTTACTTTGAGATTCAATCTGAACATATTTCTTGATTCTCTTCATTTTTTCCACTATTTCAGATAGAATTTTTACTCTCTTTTTTGGAAATAATCGGGATTTGAAAACCGGAAGATCTATGTGATGGATGTTTGGAATGGAAGAATATCGAGAACTATTTTGTTTATGATCATCAAAAGGTCTGAAATACAGTTAAACAAACAATTTCCTTGGCTCTGTAAATATAGATGCAACCACATGAAGCAATGGTTATTACCAAGACAAGTTCAGTGAAAATCAATTTCCCTTGTAAAATATATTATAGAATTTGTGTAACCATTCTTGCTTCCAATACATTTCATACATCTCTGTCTTGCGGGAAAAAATAAGTGGAAATGAACCAAATAATAGGGCAATCAGAATCAGAGTCAACAGAAAACCCTTAATGCCTTTAGTGGAAATAGGTACATCTTGTCATCACTGACATCTGCATTAGTCCATTAATGTGAAGTAATTTAGTAGCAGTGAATAAAGGAGATCTAGTTCATAACTTAATACAACTCATATATATATATACATATATATATATATCTTCTCAATTCAAATATTTATTCAACCATTCCAGCAGTTTGGCGTGAGCCTCTTCAGCATTCTTAACAGCAACTTCATCATTCTCACTGTATCTTATAGTCCAACCATGGGCAACACCAGGGTAAATTTTCACAAAGCTATCTACCTGCAATAGGCAAGAGGCCAAAGAATTATCCAAATATGTTCACCTGGTAATAACTCAAAGAACCAAACATTTCGTGCACAAATGGGGAGAACAGACACTCTGTAACATGCTAGAGCAATCCCTTTGAAGACACTTACTACTAACTAGTGCAGCCTTGGAAACAAATTAGAGATTATGAACTGACATTCTTTTTTTTTTAAACTTGTGAATTACTTACTTTAGATGGCATGAAAAGATTACACTCCAACATACAAGAGCAATCCCTTTTAAAAAAGCATGCTAGTGCAGCCTTGGAAGCAAATTTAATAATTACACGCTGACATTCATTTTTTTAAAAACTTGCGAATTACTTACTTTCTGAGTATGGATATTTTCACAATGGTCAGACATCTTTGATTTCTGGTTTATGGATTTTCACTGTGTTGCAAATTTATGACCTATGTTTTGAGTGGACACTCCACCTATCTTCAGGGAATTACTTACTTTACATAGTTGAACTATTATTTGAAGGATCAATGTACGTATGTAAATGTGTTCAAGTGCATTTCGTTACAACTTCCTCCACAGTTTCATAAGCAGGTCAGCATGTTGATGACGTGCTGTTCTTCATTTAAAAAATGCACAGATTCCACATCCAATTCAAAATATGACACACTTCACAGCTAGCATCTGCTCTAATGTCACTAGCTAACATAACATGCATATCCCATATAGGGTTATTTTTTATCTCACAAATGCACAGATTCCACATCCAATTTAAAATAGGATATACTTCACAGCTAGCATCTGCTCTAATGCCACTAGCTAACAATGAACATAACATGCATATCCCATATAGGGTTGCCATTTCCCTTCAGCTTGATTGGGTTTAAGACTGGTATTTGTGGTGGCTGCATAGGTGCCTTTCCATAAAGTTTGTTAACATCACCACAAGCTCATATTGCCTCATGAATCATTGAATCATTATTGGTGTGTTGCAGTCCTTGTTTCAGTCTTGGAAGCTTTACAGTGCAATCATGAGGGGCAATCAACTGGGAGGTTTAGCTCCTTGATTATAGGAGCAAAGGAGTTACGTTTGACAAAATATATGTTGATAGCCCTTGGAAAAGAAGTAGCCAACAAAGAAATTGTGAAAGCATTGGAGCTAGAGTTTCCTTCTAATGCGACTTTCATGTGACATTATCTATGAAAATAAGAATAGAAATCACAACAACACAGAAACACCAAGTTTACTCCACGAGTCCACATAAGCAGTTTCTGAATTATAAACTTTCATGTGACTGTAATGGAGGCTTGATCTCCTATATTTACAAAGCCATTAATGGCTAGGAAAGTAAAAGGCTAGCCTCCTCTCCCACCACTGTAGAAACATGTACATCATTGGCAATTTTATAGCTATACATGAACAAACAACTACTAAATTTTTCTCAAGTCATGTGGACAATCAATCATACCCTAGCATATCAGCATTGACCTACTCAATGGCTCCTTATTCTGCTCAAATGGATGCAATTGATCTTTAACTTGACTTGTTATCCTCATCCACTACCTTAATGCTTTCCAATGTACCTCTGGGTTTATACTAGAAGAGAAAGATCGAAAAACCCTAGAAGATGCCCAACCCAAATCAAGACAAATTGAGATGAATGTGTCCTCCACTGGGAAAGTTGACCTCCTAGAATCATCTAGGGCTTCATCTTCAAGAACCAAGGGATCAAATACTATTGAACAAGCTGTGGATCCTATGGCTGAGATGATGAAAACTACAACCAGAATGGCTCAAGAGATGGAGAACATGCGAAAAGAGATGTTTCATCTCCAAATTCAAAATAAGCCTAGGATGCCTTATCCTACCGGAAAACCTGGCTACAATTGGAATCCAAGAAACAAAGAAGCAACTGAACAACCCAAAGCCTCTACTAGCCAAGAAGCCATTCATTGGTGCTTTGAATGAGAAGAGCCCCATGATGGTCAAGCTTGTCCTTTGAGAAATGTTGAAGAATCGAGGGGAGGGAATGGCATTAACTTTGTTGAGGATTGCAATCAAGAGGATGAATTCAAACCTAGGGTTTACATATTTCCCACGATGATTTAGAGCAAATTAAGCAAAGTAGCATCCAAAACTATTCGAGTTCTTTGAATGAAGAGGCTAGGAAAAAACTGAAGAAAGAGAAATGGCAAGCCTATTTACCTCTCATTTTCGCCAGAGCAGACCTGATTTTTTAGCAGTCCATGATATTGAGCACCGGAGATAGATCATCAATTATGGATAGATGGAATTCATTTTACAGATTATAGCTGGATCAGTTGAGTGAGAAAAGTTTGAGAGTAGGGCCCCAGGTCATCTACTGATTGTGTTTGGGATCCCTTGTCATACATTTTGGAACCTTGGATACACAGTGGATTTCTCCACTATTGGACAGAGGATTGGATCTTGACTTATAGTGCCTCACGGTATGTGGCTATGATGTATCCTATATATTACAGTGGTGTCCCAGACAATGTGTCCTGAGAATAGTTCTGTAGATGATAATATGCGATATTGATGCATTGACTTACATTAGGATTTGTTTAATAACTAGTGATTATCTGATAAGTATGATGAGTAGGACATTAGCATGGCATCATATTTAGTGTTAGTTTGTGGTTTATATACATTTTGTTCTTTGGTAGGTCTCCACAGTGTTTCTTAGATCATTACCTAACCCTTTGGCCACTCTATCCTTGTATGCTGCTCTTATTTGCTCCTTTGCCTGATCCATGGCCTCAAAAATGTATCCCATAGCAAATCTTTCCCCATCCACCAACCGCAACACCTTAACAAGTGGCTCAGTGATTTTCAAAACCTCTGCTGCTTTTTTCCAAAATGAGCTTTCTAAGATTTTCTTCTTGGTGACTTTTCCATCTGTTCTGCGGGCCCATTTACTTGAACTCCATTCATCACTTGAAACCATTTGTTCCAAGTTCTGTTTTTGAGCAAGGAGAGATTGCAACGTGAGGAAATGAGTTGCAAATCTAGTAATGGTAGGCCTAACAAGTTCCCTTCCCTGTGTGTGTTTCCTCATCAAGCTCAATACCCATGAGTGGTCGTAGATGTATTGTTTGATGCTTTTGGCGTGCTCTATAGTGTGCTTGATCCAATCCTGTTTGCACATGTCCTCAAGCATGAAGTCTATGCAATGTGCCGCACATGGGGTTCAAAATATTGTTGTCTACTTTTCCTCTAACATCTTACCAGCAAGAACATAGTTAGAGCTGTTATCCACTTAGTTGTACCATAATTGGGTTACCTGAGGACCCTCGGTTGACAGACTTGTTTAAAGTCTGATTCCAGTGCATCAGTTGATCCATCTTCATGTTTAGACAATATTGGCTAGCCAGTTTTTCATTTCAATAATTCTGACCATGGCCCCGCGGGGTTTGTAATAAAATGTGCTAGTAGGGTATTTTGAGTGGTTTGGTCTCCTAAAATGTAGAATCTTAACTAAGGTATTCCAGGGAGTTTTTTTCCCTTGACAATTATGCTTTGCCTATAGTCGAGTATAATTGATGAGGTTTTCTCCCGCTTCCTCCAAAGCTGGAATGCCTGATTTTGAATTCTAGGCCTTGGGGGTTTATTAGAGCCCAACTAAGTGTTTATAAACCTACTAGGCATTGTTAGAATAGAGCATGGTCATGTCCTAAGTTTTTTGATTAATTTTTCAATAAATTAATTGAAAAAATCCCGTTTATAATAAGTTAGTCATCTGGACTTCGAATTCAGTGATTGAAGGCTCTAACCTTAAGCCAAAAATCATTCTTGATCGGCCAGCCAGTCAGATCCAACTTTCAAATCATCAATCGGACACATAACGCTCATTTTCTCAAAAAAGTCATTTTCGAGGAAAAAAATGATTATTTATTAAAAAATGATTATTTGGAGAAAATTAAAACTCTCCAAATTAATCCAAATTCAGCGAAATAAAAGGCTAAATGACATCTCAATGGGCATTTATGATGATTGGAGTTATCATAACTCAACTTCAGTCAGCATTCAGTGAATAATAAAGTTATATTCAGTTAATGGATTTGTCATCTCCAGTTAAACTCCCGAATTGGATGAGATGGAGAGCACTCATTGGTTTGATGATTTGATCGAGGTAAAGACTGAAGATAACAGCAGCAGTGGCCTCTCCAGACCTAGCAATGGCTCCTCCATACCTAAGTTGTGGCTAGTTCGGTTAGGTCTGGGCTCTCAGTTATGTGACCGAGCCGGTTAGGTTATGTGATTTGGTTTTAGGGTTTTAGCTTGATCTCATTGTATAAATAGAGGCTCCTTTAGATTTATTTGGATGGATTTTTATGCAAAGAACCTCTGGTGAATTACTGTAATGCTTGTTGCTTTTGCAACCGTGGAATAAAATTTTAAGGCTTTGGAGGCATACATGGTGTGTTAATGTGGATGAACAATTGGTGAATGAGGTGAAATGTTTCAATTTCTGTCTTTTATTGCTTAGGATTGGATAATAGCTCATGCTTTAGAAGGCTTCTATAAGCACGTAAGATTGATTATTTGATGTTCCAACTTAATCTTTTATGCTTTGCTCTTATGAATTAAAAGTAGCATTGATTATTCAGTTATATGATATACTCTTTATATTTTTATTTACCAAACATACATGATCTAATCCATTGTTTGCCAGTATTGAGTTGAAATTGTGCAGGTCATCTCATTGAAGCGAGTAGGAGTTTGAACTCAGGTGCATCCTATCCTTTCGAAGCCAAGGAAACTTCTGAATTTTCAAGCTTCAAAAGAATCCAAATGCCATCAAAGTACCACAGGTTTGAGTGTTTCTTTCATATTATTCATCTTTAAAAATTTCATAAAATCTTTATTTTCTTGGGTTAGGGCACGGTTTGGGCTCAAGTGAACATTCATTCACCAAGCCCTTGCTTCGGTTGGCTACCCTGTTTGTATTTTGCATCCTTTTTGGCCTTTTTATTGCAGCCATTCTTTCCTATCCTTTGCTGTCCACTTTTCCCCACTATTTCACATTTTGGACAACCCTCTTTTGCCCTCTTTCTTCACTTTTTGCAGCCCTTTTCCGTCCTCTTTCGTGGCCATCTTTTCAGCTGTACTTTCAGCCTTTTTCACCCTCTTTTGCAGCCTTCTTTCTCTGATTTGCAGCCCTCTTCTTCCCTTAGTTTCCAACCTTCTTTGACTTGCCTTTTGTCCTCTCTTCACCCCTCTTCCACCTCTCTAGCCTTGTCTTTTTCATTCATCTTTTCTTCCTTCTTTTGGGTAAGTTTGGGTAGTTGTTTTTATCTAGTTTGTAGATTTAATTCCAAGTTATTTTTATCAACTAATATCATAACAAGTGTGTGTCTAGAGCTCTTAGTTTCAGGCAGGTGAAGGAGAGCCCAAAGGCCATAAACAAGCAAGGAGTGCAAAAAAACAAAAAGACTCTTTCCCTCTTCTTTCATCTCCTTCTTTCCCTGTTCTTCTGAGAAGCTAAGAAAGGGTCACCATGATCATTGTAAAAGATTAATAAAAAGGGCTATTGGGAGCAAGTCTCCTTTCTTTTCTACTTCCCTTATTCGAGGGAAGTGTGTCTTGTGTTACTTTTCATGTTTTATTAGTGTAGTTTCAACTTTAAGCACTTAGCTTAGTTATTTGATTAGACTTAGTTTCCATTTTCACTAATTGCTAGTTGTTCCTTAGTATAAACACTGATTGCTAGATTAATTATTGCATTTTGGCATCTTCATATAATTGTAAAGTCATAAAAAGAACCAAAATCTCTTGAATCTCACCATAAGGTGGATCAACAGTGCTCTCTGTCGGAGAGTTTAATAAACCATCATTGTTTCATGTTTATGTTGTTTTGTTTAATCAATTAATTCCTCAGTAAGACTCGTGAACTTCAAAAACACAATTCAAGAGCACTCTCTATCGGAGAGCATCTTTAGCGTTTGCATCACCCTTGCATTAGTCTCATCTAGATTAGATAAGACTCTTGAACCTTCATCATAAGACAAGGTCAAGAGCGCTCTCTGTCGGAGAGTCTAATTAATTAACTTAATAATATCTTCAACACACACACCCCTTTAATTAATTAACTCCTTCCCCTCCTTGCCAGAGTATGCTCTGACCGATCCCAGATCGGAATACCCAGAAACGACACTGGATCTTTAAACCCTATAAGAGTAACTTAATAATACTTAAACACCCGTAACCAACGCATCGACGTTGTAGGGATTCTTCCAAAGTACTTCCTAGTAGAGGCGCTGAAACCTCCCGCTGTCTTAGATTCTAGGCTAGCTGGTCAATCTTTGCGATACCGGCATGGGATACTGGGCGGGCCCGACATGTCTTCAACGAAGGGAACTTAGAAGAGTCTCCCGGCTTTGACAAACCTTCGTTGACACCCTAATCAAGAGCATTTAAAATTCTTAAAATCTACCAAGAGCACTTGCAAAACCTAATACTCACTAGCTTAAGTCCTAGACTTTATTTCACGCGCTTATTTGATTCCATAAGGCACTGGTCCTTTGTTATATTTGATTAATTTTCTATCTTGATCAACTGTCTATGACTCATTTCAATTGATTATATTTGAATGCTTAATTAAAAGTCTGGAATCTTTTGCTTATCTGTATGATCTCTTGTTAGCAACGTGGATTGCTTTGATTAATTATCATCCCCTTAATATTAAATCATTTTAAATCACAATAACTCCTAAACAACACTCATCCTCATCCAAAACATCTAAAAATTAACTTAAACATTGAGCCATAGAAAACTCTTTATTAGGGACTACCCCCCTTGGCTTCGTTAGGAGTTAGCCTAAACTGAGGAGCTAGGAGTAGGTGACAGTACCTGGCTCTGTGCTTGCCCCCAAGGTCACACCTCTCCCACTTTCTCAAGTGAGGAGATAGCTTTCAATTGATTTTTGCTGCTGGTGTGCAATTGGCGGACAACATCTTTTGGCGCCGTTGCCGGAAACAAATCTTTTTGTTCCTGGATGACCTTTGTTTCTTTTTAGTTTTTACCTTTTTTCCCTTTTTTGGTAGATTTTTAGTCCAATCACTCTCCGAAATTAGACTTGAATCCACCTGGCGATTCCACTGTTGGTTAACACCTCAAGGTATTCGACTAGAAGAAACTCTGAATGTTTGCTCAGTTTCATCCCTGACTCTGAAAAAGTCTATAGGAGGAGACTGAACAAACTAGCTTCTCGTAGGATCCTTGTAGAACTTGGATCTGAGTCTGTTTCAGACATCGACCTTTTATTTCAAGAAAATTTAGAAATTTTTTAAAACAATAACTGTTTTCCTAACACAATGGGTGAGTTTTTAACTCAGCTCAATTTCACTCAGATAGCAGGTCAGCCCCATGACATTCCCGGAAAAGCTATTGATAAGCTTGTCACTTTCACAGGCACTGATGCCTCTACCTCTGCTGAGCAACATCTCAGATATTTTTCAAAACATTGTGGTACCTATGTCAGGGGTACTGACAAACATGAAGATGTATACATGACCCTTTTTGCTCTATCTTTGGATGGTAAGGCTGGAAACTGGTATGACAACTTGCCGAACAACTCTTTCGCTACCATAGCAGCCTTCAAGGCTGCGTTCCTCGGAAAATTTGGCAGCAAAAAGGAGCCTAGACATCTAGTGGCAGCCTTGACTAGTATGAAGAAATATGATACGGAAACCATGGATGAGTTCAACGATAGGTTCACAGGGTTATTAAATTCTATCCGTGCCACTCATGCTCCTCCTGCAGCTTCCACTTTGGATTATTACATAGAAGCATTAAGTGGCAAGATCCAGTACCAAAATAGAGACAAGGAGCCAACCACACTGCTTCAAGCTCAGAATTTGGCCATTAAAATTGATAAGAATATGCAGTCTTCAGGAGAGTCAAACATCCAGGGTTACTCTAGATCATCAACTCCTCTAAAAACTGTTGAACCTAAAGGAAAAGAGTCAGCAAACGAAGCATATGAAAAGAAGCTCATGGATCTAACAGAAAAAATGCAAGACATGGAAAGGAAGTACTTATCACAGATTAAAGAGGTTCAGAATCGGGTCATAACTGTTGAAAGAACTCAACCTCCACCACCTCCTAGAACCTTCCCTGCAAAACCAACATGGCAAAGAAGAAATCCCAGCCATGAACAGAGGCCTCCTCATCAGTTAGAGGCTGCTAACATGGTTGAAACTTACACTCCATTTTGTAGGGCATGTGAAGACCTTCATGAAGAATCTTCCTGCTATTATGCATGCTATGTTCAGGAGCATGGTTTTCCAGAGGGTTGTGGTCCTAAAGCATTATCAAGCGAGCCTGAGTACATAAACTATGTAGGAGACATGCATGATATTTCCGGAGAAAGTTGGAGAGAGGCAAAACAATATTCAAGAGAGCCTGAGTACATTAACGCAGTTGGATAGCTCCATCCTGTCACCACAGAAACTCGGTGTCAAGTCGAAGATTATAATCAACAATTGGATAACCTCACTAAAAACTTTGGTACTAATCCTACAAATGAGCATAATGATGATAGTTTGGAAGGTTTACTACCTTGTGACCTTTTTTCTGAAGAAGATGACTATGATCATGAGGAGGGATACAGCTAGAGATGTGATACAAGTGAGGAAGAATCCCTTACATCTGAGATGGATGATAACTATGAGACTTTAATGGAAAATCAAATCTTAGGGGTTTCATGTGATGAAAGTCCTCCATGCTCCCCACTGGATGACAAATATTTGGAAAGTTGGGTCCCATGTGATATCTTTGAAACCCAGCTTTTCGAAGAAGATTGTTTTGAGTAGAATCAGGAGTGTAGCCAGGGACTTGATACCAGTGATGAGGCATCTCTTATATCCGACATAGATGGCAACGATGACTATTGGACTTTTATTGAAAATCCAACCTATGATACTTTTGAAAATATTTTTGAGAATCTCATCTATGATGTGTCCAGCTAGGGGAGTGTTTATTCTGAGACTTATGAAATTTGTAAAGAAGAACAGTCAAAGTTTTCATATGATCAGTCAGAATTGTATTTGAGAATCGGTAATAAGGATTTGAAAAAGCAGCGCAGTGAAAAATCAAATGGGATAAAACTAGTTGAAGTTTTTTCTCAACCATCGTCTTCACATATAGATGTTCCTTATGTTTTGAAGCAGCTTGGGGCTTATACAATGAGTTATTATTTGATAAGCCTTGATGATCAGCATGATGGAGTAGTCGACTTGCCGCATTATGCCGATTTGTATATCAGCACTATCCAGTCATGGATAGAAGTAGCCTGCGGGAGCATCTACCCGTTTGGGAAGAAGTTTGATGACATTATTCATGCCTATGATTCCCCATCCAGCCCGCCCATTCTAGATCATCACGCAGGTTTGCATTTTCTGGAAATTGTGTCCTTACTTTGGCTGGTAACCAAAGACAAGGCAAAACTTTTCTATATTAATAAAATGCTTAGGTGGCTACACTGGATTTATGATTACACCTAACCTTTTTTGTATGATGCTTAGAGTAGGAAAATAGGCTCCTTAAAGTGAGTGTTTACTTTAGCATTTTTCTTTATGTACTTACAAATAAATAAATTTTTCAGTGAAGTTTTTTCTTTGAATAAAGCAACTTTTGGATCATTGGCTCTTTTTTGAAACTTGTGCTACTAAGGTTTTCTTGTCAAGTTGAGATGTTTTTACAGGATATGGAAACCAGAGATTCTGGGGTTCTCGTATGCTCTCCTTGCATAAGAGACTAGATCGAGCACACGTCCCGCAGTTGGAGCCAGATGTTATCCACTTAGTTGTACCATAATTGGGTTACCTGAGGAGCCGCCGGTTGACAGACTTGTTTAAAGTCTGATTCCAGTGCATCAGTTGATCCGTCTTCATGTCTAGCCAATATTGGCTAGCCAGTTTTTCATTTCAATAATTTTGACCATGGCCCCGTGGGGTTTGTAATAAAATGTGCTAGTAGGGTATTTTGAGTGGTTTGGTTTCCTAAGACGTAGAATCTCAACTAAGGTATTCCACGGAGTTTTTTTCCCTTGACAATTATGCTTTGCCTATAGCCGAGTATAATTGATGAGGTTTTCTCCCGCTTCCTCCAAAGCTGGAATGCCCGATTTTGAATTCTGGGCCTTGGGGGGTTATCAGAGCCCAACTAAGTGTTTATAAACCTACTAGGCATTGTTAGAATAGAGCATGGTCATGTCCTAAGTATTTTGATTAATTTTTCCATAAATTAATTGGAAAAATTCCATTTTTAATAAGTTAGTCATCTGGACTCCGAATTCAGTGATTGAAGGCTCTAACCTTAAGCCAAAAATCATTCTTGGTCGGCCAGCCAGTCAAATCCAACTTTCAGATCATCAATCGGACACATAACGCTCATTTTCTCAAAAAGCCATTTTCGAGGAAAAAAATGATTATTTTGGAGAAAATTAAAACTCTCCAAATTAATCCAAATTCAGCGAAATAAAAGGCTAAATGACATCTCAATGGGCATTTATGATGATTGGAGTTATCATAACTCAGCTTCAGTCAGCATTCAGTGAATAATAAAGTTATATTCAGTTAACGGATTTGTCATCTCCAGCTAAACTCCCGAATTGGATGAGATGGAGAGCACTCATTGGTTTGATGATTTGATCGAGGTAAAGACTGAAGATAACAGCAGCAGTGGCCTCTCCAGACCTAGCAATGGCTCCTCCATACCTAAGTTGTGGCCAGTCCGGTTAGGTTTGGGCTCTTAGTTATGTGATCGAGCCGGTCAAGTTATGTGATTTGGTTTTAGGGTTTTAGCTTGATCTCATTGTATAAATAGAGGCTCCTTTAGCTCTATTCGGATGGATTTTTATGCAAAGAACCTCTGGTGAATTACTGTAATGCTTATTGCTTTTGCAACCGTGAAATAAAATTTTAAGGCTTTGGAGGCATACATGGTGTGTTAATGTGGATGAACAATTGGCAAATGAGGTGAAATGTTTCAATTTCTGTCTTTTATTGCTTAGGATTGGATAATAGCTCATGCTTTTAGAAGGCTTCTATAAGCACGTAAGATTGATTATTTGATGTTCCAACTTAATCTTTTATGCTTTGCTCTTATGAATTAAAAGTAGCATTGATTATTCAGTTATATGATATGCTCTTTATATTTTTATTTACCAAACATATATGATCTAATCCATTGTTTGCCAGTATTGAGTTGAAATTGTGCAGGTCATCTCATTGAAGCGAGTAGGAGTTTGAGCTCAGGTGCATCCTGTCCTCTCGAAACCAAGGAAGCTTCCGAATTTTCAAGCTTCAAAAGAATCCAAACGCCATCAAAGTACCACAGGTTTGAGTGTTTCTTTCATATTATTCATCTTTCAAAATTTCATAAAATCTTTATTTTCTTGGGTTAGGGCACGGTTTGGGCTCAAGTGAACATTCATTCACCAAGCCCTTGCTTCGGTTGGCTGCCCTGTTTGTATTTTGCAGCCTTTTTGGCATTTTTATTGCAGCCATTCTTTCCTATCCTTCGCTGTCCACTTTTCCCCAGTATTTCACATTTTGGACAGCCCTGTTTTGCCCTCTTTCTTCACTTTTTGCAGCCATTTTCCGTCCTCTTTTGTGGCCATCTTTTGGGCTGTACTTTCAGCCTTTTTCACCCTCTTTTGCAGCCTTCTTTCTCTGATTTGCAGCCCTCTTCTTCCCTTAGTTTCCAGCCTTCTTTGACTTGCCTTTTGTCTTCTCTTCACCCCTCTTCCACCTCTCTAGCCTTGTCTTTTTCATTCTTCTTTTCTTCCTTCTTTTGGGTAAGTTTGGGTAGTTGTTTTTATTTAGTTTGTAGATTTAATTCCAAGTTATTTTTATCAACTAATATCATAACAAGTGTGTGTCTAGCGCTCTTAGTTTCAGGCAGGTGAAGCAGAGCCCAAAGGCCATAAACAAGCAAGGAGTGCAAAAGAACAAAAAGACTCTTTCCCTCTTCTTTCATCCCCTTCTTTCCCTGTTCTTCCGAGAAGATAAGAAAGGGTCACCATGATCATTGTAAAAGATTAATAAAAAGGGCTACTGGGAGCAAGTCTCCTTTCTTTTCTACTTCCCCTATTCGGGGGAAGTGTGTCTTGTGTTACTTTTCATGTTTTATTAGTGTAGTTTCAACTTTAAGCACTTAGCTTAGTTATTTGATTAGACTTAGTTTCCATTTTCACTAATTGCTAGTTGTTCCTTAGTATAAACACTGATTGCTAGATTAATTATTGCATTTTGGCATCTTCATATAATTGTCAAGTCATAAAAATAACCAAAATCTCTTGAATCTCACCATAAGGTGGATCAAGAGTGCTCTCTATCGGAGAGTTTAATAAACCATCATCGCTTCATGTTTATGCTGTTTTGTTTAATCAATTAATTCCTAAGTAAGACTCTTGAACTTGCAAAAACACAAGTCAAGAGCACTCTCTATCGGAGAGCATCTTTAGCGTTTGCATCACCCTTGCATTAGTCTCATCTAGATTAGATAAGACTCTTGAACCTTCATCATAAGACAAGGTCAAGAGCGCTCTCTGTCGGAGAGTCTAATTAATTAACTTAATAAAATCTTCAACACACACACCCCTTTAATTAATTAACTCCTTCCCCTCCTTGCCGGAGTATGCTCTGACCGATCCCAGATCGGAATACTCAGAAACGACACTGGATCTTTAAACCCTATAAGAGTAACTTAATAATACTTAAACACCCGTAACCAACACACCGACGTTGTAGGGACTCTTCCAAAGTACTTCCTAGTAGAGGCGCCAGAACCTTCCGCTATCTTAGATTCTCGGCTAGCTGGTCAATCTTTGCGATACCAGCCTGGAATACTGGGTGGGCCCGACATGTCTTCAACGAAGGGAACTTAGAAGAGTCTCCCGGCTTTGACAAACCTTCGTTGACACCCTAATCAAGAGCATTTAAAATTCTTAAAATCTACCAAGAGCTTTTGCAAAACCTAATACTCACTAGCTTAATTCCTAGACTTTATTTCACGCACTTATTAGACTCCATAAGGCACTGGTCCTTTGTTATATTTGATTAATTTTCTATCTTGATCAACTGTCTATGGTTCATTTCAATTGATTATATTTGAATGCTTAATTAAAAGTCTGGAATCTTTTGCTTATCTGTACGATCTCTTGTTAGCAACGTGGATTGCTTTGATTAATCATCATCCCCTTAATATTAAATCATTTTAAATCACAATAACTCCTAAACAACACTCATCCGCATCCAAAACATCTAAAATTTAACTTAAACATTGAGCCATAGAAAACTCTTTGTTAGGGACTACCCCCTTGGCTTCGTTAGGAGTTAGCCTAAACGAAGGAGCTAGGAGTAGGTGACAGTACCTGGCTCTGTGCTTGCCCCCAAGGTCACACCTCTCCCACTTTCTCAAGTGAGGAGACAACTTTCAATTGATTTCTGCTGCTGGTGTGCAGTCGGCGGACAACAAGAGGCATTATCCGTGATGACCTGAACAACATTAGCTACCCCCACCTCCTCAACAACTTCAACAAAAAGATGAAATAACAGATTTGCATCTTTCACCTTATCCGATGCATCATATGATCTCAAAAATAAGGTTCCCTGTGGGCAAGAGACAAGGAAGTTTATGATGGTTCGGTTCTTTGCATCAGTCCATCCATTTGACATGATAGTGCATCCTGTTATGGCCCATGATTCTTTGAACTCCTTGAAGTATTCACCCAAGGATTTGATCTCTTTCTGCAAAAGAGATCCTCTCAAGTCATGCATACTAGGGCCTTTGAAGCCCTTACCAGCAACAACAACAAAATCCCACATAGGTTGGAAATATGGCGAGCGGGCAGCATTGAAGGGGATATTTGCATCATACCACTATCTAGCTATGTACTCATGAGCAGTTACTTTGTATTGCTTTTTCTAATGGGAATCTATGGTGGGCTGAATTGGCCGAGAAGCAATAGCATTGTCAGAGGTGTTTTGAGGTGAGAAATAACTTTGGATATTACTCCCTTTTTTGGACACATTTGTTTGTAAGGGAGGAACATACTGAAAGGTATCCTTGAAATTGGGAGAAGGTATGGATGAGGAGCCTTCATATTCAAAATGAGGGGCAAATCTCATCATTTATGCAAGATGCCTCTTCTTCCCTATTTCTGCCTCTCTCTCTTTTTGGTTAGTCTTCTCCACTTCATACTATTCAAATTGTTGTTGCAACTCTAACCTTATCTCTCCAATCACCTCTAAATCAGCTTCACATGGGGCAACATTACCTCTAATGGCAGCCAAGTGTTGTTTAAGCCTATGAATGCCTCCTCCCTTGATCCATTTTTTGCAATATTTGCAATATATCTTCCCTTCAACCGCATGAGCATGGGTCCATGTTGGATCTTTTGATTTCGGAGGCATTTTGAAATGTAAATGGACAATTCACTGTCAATTGTTCAATTTTTTTTTATATACTGTACAAAAAAAATTACATTAATAACATTAATTTACAGTAGTTTACATTAAAATATATAATTTACAGTAATTTACAATACTGTAAATTACAGTATAGTAAATTACATGTAATTTATAGTATTGTAAATTACTGTACATTATATAATTTTAAGTAATTTACAATATTGTAAATTACAATTAAAAAATAAATTACATACCTGAAGGATGAGTTGAAGTTCCAACGCTGGCGGCAGGCTGACAACAGACTCCACGGGCCACTCCACGAGTCCACGGGTAGGGGCCACTCCACTCTCCAAATTTCTGCAGCCTGCGCCCACAGTCACGAGTTCAGTGGAGGATCAATCCAGTGTCTAGGTGGCAGCTTGGGCAGCGGGCTAGTCGTGAACACTCGCTGCGGCTAGTCGCGAACTCCAGCTCCAAAGTTCCAAACGCCAAACTCCAGCTCCAAACAAACAAAAAAAGCCATCAGTAATGTGCTATGGTAGTTGGTTAGGGGTTAGGTTAGATTTTAGGTTAGTTTAATAATAATTTTTAATATTTAAAAAAATTATCAAGTCGGGTCTGACTTGCCGAGTCGACCTTTAACTCGGTCGAGTTGGCCGGTTCGGTACCAAACCGACCACCCAACTCGAGTTAAAGGCTGAGTCGGATCGGCTCGGGGTCAACTCAGGCGACTTGGCCGAGTGCTAGTCGGATCGGACCGAGTTTTAAAACATTGCCCCATATTGGTTCCACGTACCCGAGACTTTGTTATAAAAAAAGGGGTACTTATAGGCGAAATGGTACGCCATACCTCGTGTTTGGGTACTTCGTATCCCATGTTTGGGTACTCCGGGGGTATGACCGACTCAATAAAATGCAATTCATTGGGGAAAATGTAATGACCACCTACCAAATTTGAACTAATTTTTTGCTAACTATGTATGGAGTCTGGTTTAGGACTTATGTCAAACACTTTGCAACACTGTTCATATTCCACTGAATATTGTCCAAATCTAGTAGATTGATTTTACATTGATTTACAATGAATGTTTTTATGGTTTTTTGTTCAGCACTCATGGAACATAATTTGACTACCAAATGTGCACATAAAAAATATACATATGTATTTAATATTGAAAAATACACTCACATCAACACAGGAATATATTTGGCAATTTTCAATTTTTTATTGCCTGTAACAGCAGTACAAATAGGTGTTTAAAATAAGATTTCAAGTGTACTTTCATGTCTAAGTTTGATTCTCTGTTACAACTGCTTGGTACAATGATTTTTCAAATTTTATGTAACTTCCAGTCTTCTAATTGATATCTACCGAGTCTATGATTTCTCAAAGTTTATGTTTCAAATTTTCAATCTGAATCTTCATTGTTCAAATAATCAAATGTTCATTCAAATAATCATCGAATTTATAATTATGAATCATGATTCATAATTTATGAAGAAATCTATATGCATGTATGATGTGACTATGACACACACACACACACACACTTACATATATATATATATATATATATACAGTACCCCCGACGTTCCCAATTACCCTTTTTCAAAAAGTGGCGTCCCTGTCCTCGTACCCGTACCCAAGTTTCCTGACAACTTAGGTTTAGAATGTATGGCAACAAGATTCTGAAAAAAGGAAGTAATGACTTGGGTATCCTTATTTTGAGGTACTAAACACATTGTGATCATCACATAATCATTCTAGCATCACCCGCTTCACATTTGACATGGCACTTCATGGTGGGGTGCATTTCTCTTCCATGGGGCGAATTTGGGCAAATCAACAAAAATTAAAGTTTGTAAATGATGATATAACTCAAAAATAATGTAAGGGGGAGAGCCTAATGACCCTCCCATGTATACTAGACAATAAACCTGCCAACAAAGTGTAATTTCATCATGTAAAAGTGGGTTGTAAGAGGCAATTCGCCCTCCTTAAAAAATATTTAATTTTCAACTATTTTCTAAAATGTAAATGAGAGAAAAGATCTTTGATCTTTTCCTCTCATCTCTTAATCTCAATCATATATCATTTTAGAATAGGGATTTTGCTCACTCTCCATCTATAAAAGAGAGTGAGCTCTCTATTGTCTGGACTTTTGGCCATTTTCAACAATAATTGAAAACCGGTCTTGTATGTGTTCAAACTCCACTTCTCTTGCATTTTGGATGAGTTGGAATGAATCTTGGCCTTTCCCATCCTCTTCTACTTGTTAGATTTCAATACCATTGATTTGGGGCAACAATTTAATGGTTTGCATGCAAGGAAGGAAGATCAATCTCGCCCAAAGTGACTTGGTGTTCTTAGCTACAGGGTGTTTCCGCCAAGAGAAATCAATTCGCTCTCTCTTGCTATCTATTTCTTGCTAAACTTCTTGTTGATCTGCATGTTTATTTCAAGTTGTAGTGCTTAGTTTGTTTTAGTTTCGTGATCTTCACTAACTCAAATTTTTGTGTTGCAGGTTGAAGAAGCCAAAGAGCCCAAGTGCGCCCAAGTCAATAGAGGAGTTTTTCCGAAGCTGAATCTACAACGTGTTGCTAGGAAGGGTGGGACGACTTCATCGGTCTCCAAATGTTGATTTTTCTGAGCAACATCGAGAGCCCTTCTCTTAGGAGAATGGGACCACAGTGAAGACTCAACCTAGTGTTGAGTGACCATTCTGTTGAATGGTAGATATCTGGTCTGGGACCATGATATAGACCCAACTCTGCCCTGGGTAGACTCAACCTTGTGTTGAGTAGACATCTGGTCCGAGACCACGATGTAGACCAGTCTGGGACTGGTAGACTCAGCTTAGTTCTGAGTAGCCATTCTCTTGGAGAATGAAGAGACTGTAATCCCTATACTGGGTCTGGGCATGTGTGTGGCACTCTGACCCTTGATCTATGGGCTTGGTATGCTTCTCCAAGGATTAGCTACCCTTGGTTAAGTTACCCTAGTACCAGATCTAGGTGTTACACAGTGTGTGAGATAAAAGCATTAATAACTCTCTTGGTTTATGATGATGTACTTTTGAAATTAAAAAAGGACCACAGGGGAACTTGGAAAAAGGCCAAAATCAAAAGTCAAAATAAATAAAGACTTTTTGACCACAGGAAAATGACCACAAGTGAAAGTCAAAATAAATAAGGACTTCTTATAAAAGTCAAAGGAAAAATAAGAGGACCCTTTTGGTAAAAGTTAAAGTGAAATTAGGAAAAGATTAAAAATATTATTATTTTTATCTTTCCTAATCTTGTCCACTTACAGGTGAATGAAGGCTATAAAAGAAGATCAAGTCTTCTCATTATATACACAAGTTCTCTCTCACAGGTGAAGCTGCTACTTTTATTGAAGAAGATCTTTGCCTCAGCCTAGGGTATCATCAACAAACCCTCAGGTAGGGTTTTCATCAGCATTCTTCATCTCAGAATTTTGTGATAGCTCTTAAATTTTTTGGGCAACCCACACTCTCTCTCTCTCTCCTCACGGGCTGTCTGTCTTTTCTCCAGGCAGGCGTACAGTCCTCGGGGCACTTAGTTTTTTCGGGCAGCCAAGTGTTGGGCAGACCCCTCCTCTCGGGCTGCCTCTGTTCATTCTCCGGGCAGCCTTCTAAGGCTCGACCCTTCCATTCTTGCCTTTGGGCAGCTAGCAGGAGCAGCTGGCAAGGGCTAGGGTTTGGTGTAGTCCTACGGGCAGCTAATCAGGCATACCTAAGTGGGTGCTGCTGCTACCCCGGACCCTCCGGGCAGCTCACGGGCAGGCCCTAAGGACTCTGATCAGGGATGCTCATCTCTAGGGCAGCAGCACAACTGTGCAATAGATCACGGGCAGTAGCAGAGCTGCATCTTCGGGTTGCTGGACAGCTTGGGCAACCTGATATTTTTTTCGGGCAGCAGGTAATTTTTCGGGCAGCTAACAGTCTGAGATTTTTTGGGCAGGAGAGAGAAAATCTCAATCTTCTAGAAAAGGCCCTAAATTTGTAATTTTTGCAAATTCTGGAAATTGTGGGTAAAATTATCAGTCTGAGTTTTATTGATGAATTTTACTGTTATTGTGGGAAAATTCCAGATCTGGAATTGAGGAACTTTTTGAAGAATTTTCTGAGTCATCTCATTTACGAGATGAACTATTAATGCTTTTGGGGTTTTTGTCCTTTGAAGGTTTCCCTAGTGAAAAATCTTGTGTCCATGTGTGCTGATGTGATGAATGCGTTTTTCACTACTCCTGAATTGTTTTAAGTAGATCTGCAAATTTTTAAAAGTTTATGCTAATGCTAAAAATTCAACATGGTATCATAGCTAAGCATGTGAAAACACAATAAAGGGACACTGCTGTTGTTTTTCACTAGATCTTGGAATAAGATTTGCAGATCTAACATTGGATTAAGTGATAGAGATGGCTATCGTTGGTTTCAAACTAGAACGGAATGCCAGAAGCTCTTTGGTTCAACAAACTTCAACCCCTGGAACGCCAGGTTGATAGCCATTCTTGATGAGAATGACTTGGATGACATTGTTCTTAATGTCACAGAAGAGCCAACTACAAATGCTTGTAGGCTTTCCTATAAGAGGAAGCAAGGTAAGGCTAGAAGAGTCATTTATGATTCTATCAGAGAAGAATTGATGCCTAACATCACATCCTTGAAGACTGCTAAAGAATGCTATGACACTTTGATAAATATCTATGAAAAGAAGGCTCCCAGTCAAAAGAGAGTCTTGAAGAAGAGGCTACGAACTTTGAAGCTGAACAAAGATGAAAGTGTTGGTTCATTTTTCACCAAGATCAAACAGGTAAGAGATCAACTCCTTGCTATTGGTGTTACTGTTGATGATGATGATCTTGTACAAACAATGGTTGATGGTCTCCCAAGCTCTTGGAAAACCTTCATGGCATCCATCTGTGGATGAGAAAATCAACCAACCTTTGAAAGGCTTTGGCATGATTGCATACAAGAAGAGGCAAGGAACAATGGCAAGATAATCAAGAAGGATAACCTTGCACTTGCAGCAAAGACCAAAAGGGTCAAGAAACCTTCTTCTCAGCAAAAGAAAGGGAAGAAACTTCAGGGTAAGTTTTCTGACATGTCTAAGATTGAATGTTATACTAGTCACAAGTTTGGACATTAGGCTAGAGACTGCAGGAAGAACAAGAAGAAACCCAAGAGAAGGTTTCAGGCATTTGCTACAGAAGTAGAGGAAGAAGAAGATGAAGAACCAAAGAAGAAGAAGAAAACCAAGGCTAATAAAACTGATGAGCCTAGAAGAGAGTACTATTTGGTTTTTGCTCTAACTAGTTCTTTCTCAGCTTGCTCCACTTCTTGGTTAGTGGACAGTGGTGCCTCCAGGCACATGACAGGTAACCGTGGTACCCTCACCAGTTACAGAAAGAAAAAGTTCACCACTCAGATAGAACTTGGAGATGATTCCACTTACACGATTGAAGGAGTTGGCTCAACTTCACTTCAGCTTGACTCAGGTACGGTTCTTCAGATTGATGATATTTTTTATGTTCCTGGTTTAAAGAAGAATCTTTTATCTGTTGCTAGTTTAGAAGACAAGGGCCACAAAGTCCTCTTTATGGACAAGAAGGTCTTTTTATGGGCAAAAAACACAGATCTAGACTCAGCAGTTCAGATTGGGGTTTGAGAGGGAGACCTCTACAAGGCCTCCAAAGTCTCCACTCATGCTTTGGTACATCACTTAGTTGATTCTTGTGAACTTTGGCATAGAAAGTTTGGACACCTTCACTACACAACTCTCCTAGGATTGCAGAGGATGGTCACAGGTATGCCAGAAGTTTCTCCAAAACATGAAGGAATCTATAAAGGATGTGCTCTAAGTAAGAACACTAAGAAATCCTTTCCCAGAAGCAAGAGTAGATCTAAAGGTATTTTGGATTTGATTCATTCTGACATTTGTGGGCCCATATCTTCACCCTCCTTGACCACTGGGTGTTTATATTATGTCTTGTTTATTAATGACTACTCTAGGAAGTCTTGGATTTACTTCCTCAAGGCCAAGAGTGAAACCTTTGACAGGTTCAAAGAGTTCAAGACACTGATTGAAAATCAGACTGGCAGGCACATCCATATCTTGAGATCAGATAATTGAGGTGAGTATGAATCTAATGAGTTTGATGATTTTTGTCGAGAAGCAGGAATCAAGAAAGAGCTGACAGTGCCTTACAACCCCCAGCAGAATGGGGTTGCAGAAAGGAAGAATAGGACGATCTGTGAGGCTGCTAAAGCCATGATCACTGATTTAGATCTTCCTTTGTCTTTATGGGATGAAGCTACCGGAATTGCAGTATACATTCAAAACAAAAGCCCACATGCTATCTTGGGTGAGAAGACTCTTGAATAAGTCTTCACTAAGAAGAAACCTGCAGTTGATCACATGAGGATATTCGGTACTCCTGTGTATGTTCATGTGCCAAAAGAAAAGAGGGCTAAGCTAGAGCCCTTCGGTAAGCAAGGTATCTTTGTTGGGTATAGTGATTGCTCGAAGGCTTATCGAGTATATATACCTGGACAGAGGCACATTGAGGTCAGCAGAGATGTGATCTTCCATGAGGAAGCGGTGTTTCGTAAAACACTAGAGCTTTCACCGGAAGATATAGTTGCTCTACTTGAGTTTCCAGATTCAGAAATTCAAAGGGAGGAATAGGAATTTGATGATCAAATTCCAGATGTTCCTGAGAAGATTGAAAGTCCACTAGAAGAACTACTTGAAGTTCCTCCCTCCAAAAGGAGACCTGCTTGGTACCGAGAGATGGTACAAGAAGCCGAGAAGCACAAAGATCCTCCAGGGACTTTCAGAGAAAGCATAAGACCGCAGAAATACTCCGATCTTATGAGTCAGCTTATCAGTTCAGAACCTTCATCATATGAAGATGCAACAAGTAAACAGGTATGGGTTGATGCCATGATTGAAGAGTATAAGTCAATCATGAAGAATGATGTTTGGGAAGTTGTTCCCAGACCTGCAGGAAAGCCAATAGTGACTTCCAGATGGCTTTATAAGATCAAGCATGCTGCAGATGGCAGTGTGGAGAAATATAAAGCTAGATTCGTAGCTCATGGCTTCACTCAGAAAGAAGGCATTGACTATGACAAAACATTTGCTCCTATTGCCAGGTACACTACCATCAGAACCATCATTTCACTTGCTGCAATTTTCGGATGGAAGTTACATCGGATGGATGTAAAGATAGCCTTTCTCAATGGTAAGATTGAGGAAGAAGTTTATATTGAACAACCTGAAGGCTTTGTTACTCATGGGAAGAAGACCCATGTATGTAAACTGAAGAAATCCTTGGATGGGCTAAAATAGGCTTCGAGAGTCTGGTATGCCAGGATGGATGGATTTCTCCATAGTTTGGCGTTTTCCAAAAGTACAAATGATTCTAACTTGTACTTTAAAGTTGTTCATAATCATGTCTTGATAGTTGTTCTATATGTAGATGGCTTGTTTCTTACAGGTGATGAAAAGTTGATAGACCAGTGTAAGAGGGAGCTTACCTCTGAATTCGAGATGAAAGATCTTGAAATGATGCATTACTTCCTTGGCTTAGAAGTCTGGCAAAACCCAGGTGAGATCTTCCTGACGCAAGGAAAGTATGCAGTAGATATCTTGCAGAGATTTGGGATGCAGGACTGCAAGTCCATGAGCGTACCAACGACTACCAACTTGACAAAGTTGCGGGATTCAGCCTCTAGTTCACAGAGTGTGGACTCTACTCTATACATACAGCTCATTGGTTCGCTGATGTATCTCATGCATACGAGACTAGACATCTGCTACACAATGAGTGCTCTGAGTCTGTTCATGTCAGATTCGAAGCACATACACTTGGTAGTTGCTAAACATATACTCAGATATGTGCGAGGTATTATTACTTATGGGCTCAGGTATACTTCCAACAGTGGAGTATTGTTATCTGGATATTTAGATTCAAATTGGATTGGCAGTGTAGTTGACCAAAAAAGTACCTCTGGTTATTGCTTCAGTATGGGATCAGCAATGATCTCTTGGTCCAGCAGGAAGCAGGGTTCCATAGCTCAGAGTCCAACTGAGGCAGAGTATATCGCTGCAAGCAATGCCTACAAGGAAGCAGTTTGGCTTAGAAAGTTGTTATCTAATCTGTTCAAGGGAAAGCTTGACTCAACGATCATCCATTGCGATAATCAGAGTTGCATAAAGCTTTAAGAGAATCTAGTGTTTCATGACAGGTCGAAACACATTGAAATGAGGTATCATTTCATCAGAGACCTAGTGCAGAGAGGTGCTCTGAAGTTGCAGTACATTCGTACAAATAAACAGATTGCAGATATCTTGACTAATCCTCTGACAGCATCAAAGTTCGTGTACTTTCGTGACAAGCTTGGTATGGCAGAGAATGCCTCTCTCGCTGAGAGGGAGTGCTGATTTTTCTGAGTAGCATCGAGAGCCCTTCTCTTAGGAGAATGGGACCACTTGGTCTGGGACCACGGTGAAGACTCAACCCAGTGATGAGTGACCATTCTGTTGAATGGTAGATATCTGGTCTGGCATGATATAGACCTAGCTCTGCCCTGGGTAGACTCAACCTTGTGTTGAGTAGACATCTGGTCCGGGACCACGATGTAGACTAGTCTGGGACTGGTAGACTCAGCTTAGTTCTGAGTAGCCATTGTCTTGGAGAATGAAGACACTGTAAGCCCTAGACTGGGTCTGGGCATGTGTGTGGCACTTTGACCCTTGATCTATGGGCTTGGTATGCTTCTCCAAGGATTAGCTACCCTTGGTTAAGTTACCCTAGTACCAGATCTAGGTGTTACACAATGTGTGAGATAAAAGCGTTAATAACTCTCTTGGTTTATGATGATGTACTTTTGAAATTAAAAAAGGACCACAGGTAATGACCACAGGGGCACTTGGAAAAAGGCCAAAGTCAAAAGTCAAAATAAATAAAGACTTTTTGACTACAGGAAAATGACCACAAGCGAAAGTCAAAATAAATAAGGACTTCTTATAAAAGTCAAAGGAAAAATAAAAGGACCCTTTTGATAAAAGTGAAAGTGAAATTAGGAAAAGATTAAAAATATTATTATTTTTATCTTTCCTAATCTTGTCCACTTACATGTGAACGAAGGCTATAAAAGAAGATCAAGTCTTTTCATTATACACACAAGTTCTCTCTCACATGTGAAGCTGCTACTTTTATTATTGAAGATCTTTGCCTCAGCCTAGGGCATCATCAGCAAATCCTCAGCTAGGGTTTTCATCAGCATTCTTCATCTCAAAGTTTTTGTGATAGCTCTTAAATTTTCCGGGCAGCCCACACTCTCTCTCTCTCTCTCCTCACGGGCTGTCTGTCTTTTCTCCAGGCAGCCGTACAGTCATCCGGGCAGCTCAGTTTTTCCAGGCAACCAAGTGTTGGGCAGACCCCTCCTCTCGGGCTGCCTCTGTTTGTTCTCTGGGCAGCCTTCTAGGGCTCGGCCCTTCCATTCTTTCCTTCGGGCAGCCAGCAGGAGCAACCGGCAAGGGCTAGGGTCTGCTGCAGACCTACGGGCATACCCAAGTGGGTGTTGCTGCTACCCCGGACCCTCCAGGCAGCTCACGGGCAGGGCCTAAGGACTCCGATCAGGGCTGCTCATCTATCGGGCAGCAGCACAACTGTGCAACAGATCACGGGCAGCAGCAGAGCTGCATTTTTGGGCAGCTGGGCAGCTTGGGCAGCCAGATATTTTTTTTCGGGCAGCAGGGAATTTTCCGGGCAGCTAACAGTCTGAGATTTTTACTGACAGCTGTGATTTTTCGGGCAGGAGAGAGAAAATCTCAGTCTTCTGGAAAAGGCCCTAAATTTGTAATTTTTGCAAATTCTGGAAATTGTGGGTAAAATTATCAGTCTGAGTTTTACTGATGAATTTTACTGTTACTGTGGGAAAATTCCAGATCTGGAATTGAGGAACTTTTTGAAGAATTTTCTGAGTCATCTCATTTACAAGATGAGTTATTAATGCTTTTGGGGTTTTTGTCCTTTGAAGGTTTCCCCAATGAAAAATCTTGTGTCCATGTGTGCTGATGTGATGAATGTGTTTTTTACTACTGCTGAATTGTTTTAATTAGATCTGCAAAATTTTAAAAGTTTATGCTAATGCTAAAAATTCAACACCAAATACTAGGTAAGTGCCTCACAAACTCAGTTCTAGATAATTGAAAAACTATTTGTCACTTCTCCTCACTTTCTTTGTATGTGTTTTGTTGCATGTTGGTTAGGTTTTCTTATCATATATATGGCTGTAGCTTTCGTTGTCATCTTGGGCCATGTTTATACTTGAAAAGCTGAAGTTAGTGACTCCATTTGCCCTTGGGTTAGGCACTAGTTCTCAAATAGTAAATTCCAGCTATTTGGGTGTTTGAAATTCCTCTTCCATGTGCATTTTAACTTGCTTTCCTGTAGGTTAACATTTGAAATTTTTCTGACAGCAACAATTTTTAGTGTTAAGAATGCCCATAAATATAAACCTGCTCCAAAATCTTATTTATATTATTCATATTTGAGTTTACAAATGATACAATCACCATAGAATCCATATTTAGGAGATGATATTTCTTTTCATAGCCATAAGTTAGTGAGGCACTTGTTATTTTGCTCCACTAGACTTCATCTCAAGGCTACCCTTTATTCTCTGCATATCTGAGATCATACAGCAGCGATATTAACTTAAGTCTAATAGCATTTGTATGCCTTACCTTTTACCCAAGTAACATATATATCTCTTTTTGACAGCTTATGTGTTGCTTGTGTGGATTTTGGTTTGTGTTTTTCATAGTCTTAGATTTATAGTAAAACCCATAAGCAAAATCCTCCAGGGTACCAAATTCTATATTTGTTAAATCTTCAAGGTACCCTGTTTCCTTCTCAAAAGCGGTTCTGCAATTACTTTAGGAAAGTTGAATCTATTGGTAAGTACTTAGAAAAGCAAGACCAGGGACATCTCCCGTGGCTAGCCTGGGTGTGTTCTCTACAAATCCAGGAAGCCTAGAGAGAAGGGACCTTGACCTGTATGACACTTTGGGGCAGAGTCCCGAGGTTTCACAGGTTTGGCGGTCATTATTCTCTGCCAATATAGAGACCACCACATTTTGTGACAACATCTACCAAAAGAGGAAAGCCATGGAAAATCAACCCAAAGTCCAAACCAAGAAATGGGGAAATTCATATCTTCCTTAATCCCAACCTAATCAACCTCAACCTTCACCTTCTCAAAATCAACCAACTCATGAAGCAGTTAAGGCCATAGATCTCGAAATTGATGTTGAAGGAGCACTAAGGAAATTTGTGATTCTTGTTCCATTAAGGAGTTGTTTAAAATCCCATCTGAGCGAGAAAAGATCAACAAATTTTTCAATCTTGATTGGAGTGAGGATCTTAAGAATGACCCTCCTATTAATTTGCAAACTGCTATCATTGAAGGGAAAATGGCGATCACAAACCTTTTTATCTCACTCTAGTCATCAATGGGATGTTGCTTCATAACGACATGGTAGATTTTGAGCATTTAATTTCATTTTAGTCTCTTTATTTTCATGCATAGTTTATTATCCCTTATGAGAATCTAATAATTGGTCTGTGAGGAGGGTATAAGTGTTAATGTAAGTAATTTGTTTACTGTTGTTGTGCCAGAGATGCGGAGGTTCTCAAGTACTCTCTTCCTCAAAGCACTTGTCCCCCATTGAGCCAGATGTTATGCCACCTTCTGCAGGCATAGTAATTTTCAGACCTATTTTTTCTTTTGAGCATTTGCATTCTAGTGTATTGAGGCCCATCTTTGCTGTTCTTGGGTTTCCTTTTGATGATGTGATGTGATGATATAAGATAATGCCATGCCATTGATGATATATGATAATGATGATGATATATTATATGTTGACATACTTAAGGTCAACATAGAGCACCCAAGGAAAGTTAAATGGTACTTGTCAGTCCTGTCTAGATGATAATGATATGCCAAGACCTCCTAAAATCCCCCCTTAAGGGAAAAACATCTTGTCAATTCCAAAGGACAATAAAGCATCAGAAGAAGATGATGACGAATAAAATACTTTAAAAAGCATAGAAATGATGGAAACAGTAGCACAAAGTGGTATCAAAGCCTCATCACGGTTCAAGATGATCTACCAGCCTCATCTGCAAAACTAAGAACTCAACCAAGGCATTAAATGGGGTCTATTTGCAGGGAAAAGTTGCTTACAACCTAGGAAAGACTTCTCTCCTACTTGATTGAGGATGTACATACAATATGATACATGAGAGTTTTGTTCCCCAGAAGTAAGCATAAATTTTCGAAAACCCTGGGGCCTGTAGCCATCTAGACTTAGCAATGCAAAGATCTACCTACTATGCTATTTGTAAGCTACCAGTCAAGCTTGGCTCATGGAGGATTCAGATCCTCAACCTATTAATAAAGATGTCCAAGAGTATGCAGAACAACTTAAAGAAGAACTTACTTAGGAAACAATTGCTCTAAAAAATTACAGCTCACTATGGATAGTTATCTCTTAATAAGATTGCAAGGAAAGAAAAGATCAGATAACACATGGCCAAGCACAAACATTAGACTTGCAGGTTAGACCAGAATTAAAGTGTTGCAGTCTCTATCCTCAAGCTTTTTGGAAGTCTACGAAATAGTTCTAGGAAATCAACACACTTCCAGGAGCTAAGGCATCTGGGAAGGCACAAAAAATTAATCCAGAGGACAAATATGATATGGGTAGCCTCAGATGAATTGCTAAAGCTCAATCTAATCAAGACTCAAACTATGAATTTAAAATTAAAGACTTGGAGATGATACTAATGTATGAGCTAGTTATTGTTACCTTGCTCCTACAGTTGTTCAGACTTACCATTGATTGGGGGGTGGGATTGTAAGCCCGCAGCTCCCTGTACAATCACTAAGTTCTTCACCATTTATGCATCTCACAACATTGGGCATAGCTTTTATCTCTTGATTGTTGGAGTTTGTGCAACTTCAGAAGATATTATTATTGTACTTCTTATTGTACCTCCTGTGGGAGTTGAACTTGATGTAATCAATCATGTAAACCCTAGAAAGAACAATGTAAACCTTGGGGTGAAAAGCAAGCAAAAGAAAAAGATAAAAAATAAATTAAAATATATTTTATTTCTCCCCCAAGAGAAGTGGACCGCAGTGAATTTTTCCACTTGGAAAAACAATATAAATAGGAGGCACCCCTCCTCATTATAACACACATTCACTCAAGTGAAATTCGCATCACTGGGAGAGAGAAGCTTGCACCTGCTGAAGGAGAAGACTGTTTTGGGGTTTCTATCTCTAGAAAATACTTCCATCTTTTCTCTCTCTTCTTTGTACATTGTTATCAGAATTATCATCTCTATACGAAGGTTGCTGGGTTTTCTACCATTTGGGTTTCCCAGGATAAAAACTCGTGTTATTGTTTTGTGCTTTTGTCTTTCTTCTAGTGATCCTATTGGTAAATGCAATTAAGATATACTGCTATAATCTTATGAAAATTTAACATGGTATCAGAGCAGTACTAGAAGAAGTCATTGCCGAACATTGTCGAAACCTTGTTGGAACTAGGGTTTCATCTTTCAAAGCCTTTACTCAACCTTTTGGCAAAAAAAAGCCTTGGGAATTTTGCTCTAAGGAGGGCGCATCTTTTGGTGAAGGAAGAACTCAATATGAGAATATTCAATTTTTGACCTAATTTTGCAGCTGCAGTAGAAATTAGGGTTTCAATTTTTCACCTACTTCCTCCACAGTTTTGGCTCGACTCTACCTCTTCTTAACTCGCCTCTTTAGGACACATTCATTTGTGGAGTCAGTTTTCAAAAACTCCAACTTTTGTTTTTGATCTGGCCTCTACTAGGGTTTTAGATCCAGATCTGCAGTCAAGATGATTGGTATAAAGGTTGAAGATCGTCTGGAAGGGGCTTCCAACTTCATCCCCTGGAAGTCTAGGGTTCTTCTTCTACTAGAAGAAAATGACCTATTATAGTTTGTAAATGCAAAGGTCCCAGAACCAGAAGCCGAAGAAAACAAACCTCACTAGAGTAAGAATGACGCCAAAGCAAGAAGGATTTTGGTGGATTCAGTTATAGACCGCCTGGTTCCTCAAATCTCAGAAAAGACGACAACTAGGAAGACGATCAAGACCTTGAAGAAGCTATTCGAACGCAGTAGCATCAATGTAACTCTCACATTGAGGAATAAACTGTCGAATATGAAGATGACGAAGTCCGAAAACATTGCCTCATATTTCATGAGGATCACTAAGCTCCGGGACAAGCTAAATTCCAGTGGAGACAACCTTGAAGAAAATGATCTTGTTATGACCACCTTAAATGGACTCCCACCATCTTGGGAGTCTTTCATCCAAACCATAAGTGGTCGGACCAAGTTTCCCAAATTTGATTAGCTATGGGCAGAATGCACTCAGGAAGAGACGAGAATAACAACACGTCAAAGACTTCATGGCACTCAACGTGAGGAAAATCAAGTGTTCGTATCTCATGCCAAGAGAGGCAAGGGAAGGGGAAGGAAGTCATACAATCACAAGTACCAAGATAAGAGATAAAGTCCTCCCCCAGATCAGAAGAAACAAAAGAAGGATTTATCTCAGATACAATGCTACAGGTGCAAGAAATATGGTCATTATGCCAGTAGCTATCAAAGTTCAAATAAAAGGAAGCATGAAGATTCAACTGTTAATGTAGAAGAAGATCATCATCACAAGAAACAAAAGAATGAAGATCGTACAAAATTCTTCTTCATATCAGCTCTATCAGGTACTGTTCCCATTACTAGTGATACTTGGCTTATAGATAGTGGTGCGCCTAGATACATGACGAGATATAAAGAAAATCTCTCATAAGTAGTTGAGAAAGATTCTCATCTCCGTGTTGTACTTGGAGATGATGCTAACCACACTGTGAAGGGATCTGGGGCCACCTCCCTTCAGCTAGAGTCTAATGATACTTTACATTTAAGTGATGTACTCTATGTACCTGGTATGAAAATAAATCTTGTTTCCATCTCAGCATTAGAAGACAAAGGATATAAAGTAGCATTTTCAAATGGAAAAGTACTTGCTTGGCAGAAGAACTCAAGCATGGATACAACCAAGGTAATTGGTATAAGAGAGGGTAGCTTGTACTAACTGAATACTCTACCAGTCCAAGCCCTAGTCCATATCTCTACAAGTATGGGAGAGGTATGGCACAGAAGACTAGCTCATATAAATTACAAAGCTCTCTCAGCAGTAAGGAATACAGTGACAGGTATACAAGTACTTCAGGTAGACCATGATGGAACATGTAGAGGATGCACACTTGGCAAGAATGCCAAGAGATCCTTCCCAAATAGTGAGAGCAGATCCAAAGGAATTTTGGATCTAGTGCACTTTGACTTGTGCGGCCCAATGACAGTTGCTTCATTGGGAGGATATCATTACTATGTAACATTCATCGATGACTACTCACAGAAGACTTGGATTTACTTTCTCAAGACCAAGGAATCCAAGGAAGTACTTAGTAAATTCAAAGAATTCAAAGCACAGGTCGAGAATTTGTCAGGGAAGAGGATCGAGATCCTGAGATCAGATAATGGTGGAGAATACACCTCCACAGAATTCAATGATTTATGCAAGGAAGTAGGAATTAAGAGGGAGCTCACAGTTCCCTACAACCCCCAACAAAACGAGGTTGCTGAAAGAAAGAATAGAACACTTGTGGAGGCAGCCAAAGCCATGATACATGACTAGAGTCTACCTATGTTCTTATGCGCAGAAGCATCCATAACAACTGTATATGTACAAAACAAATGCCCACAGAAGATGGTGAAGAACATGACTCCAAAAGAAGCTTTTACAGGAGTAAAACCATAAGTGGGTTACCTCCGAATCTTTGACTATCCAGTATACATACATGTGCCCAAGGAGAAAAGGACGAAGTTAGAACCTTCATGCAAGAAGGGAACTTTCGTGGGATATAATGAATCTTCAAAGGCCTACTGAATTTATATCCTAGGATCCAGACAAATTGAAGTTAGCAGGGAAGTGACCTTTGAAGAAGAGATGGTTGCCAGGAAATGCAGAGGATCAGACATGGAGATCGATGATGAGGAGATGGAGATGAGATCATCTCCCCCTCCAGCTCATAAGCTAGTAGAGAAAGATGAACTCATCGATCCCATTGATCTAGTTGAGACAGTTGATGATCCCAAAAATATTTCAGTGAGCCAGAAAAGACCTAGATGGGCACAACACACTTACAAGATGCTAAAGGGCATGAAGCCCCACATGGTACTTTTCGAGATAGCAAAAGACCTCAAAGGTTCTCCAGTTATGTAGCATTGATGAGTCACATCATTGACTCAGAACCCACCACTTATGAAGAAGCATCCAAACACCAAGTATGGGAGGATGCCATGGTGGAAGAATACCAATCCATCATGAAGAATGATGTGTGGGAGATTGTGCCTAGACCTGAAGAGAAGTCAGTTGTGACTTCCCTATGGTTATACAAAATCAAACATGGAGCAGATGGAAGCATTGAAAAATAGAAGGTTAGATTTGCTGCTAGAGGGTTCTCTCAAAAAGGAGTCATTTATGATGAGACATTTGCTCCTGTGGCTCGATATATTTCCATCAGATCGATCAATCATTGCTATTGCTTCAGCCATGGGATGGAAGCTGCATCAGATGGATGTCAAAACAACCTTTCTCAATGGTATTATTGAGGAAGAAGTATTTATTGAACAACCAAAATGTTTTGTCTTCCATGGAAAGGAGTCTCATGTATGCAAGTTGAAAAAGGATTTATATGGACTCAAGCAAGCACCTCATGCTTGGTATGGATGAATAGACAAATTCCTGGTGAGTCTGGGATTCACCAAAAGTGATGTAGACCCCAACCTTTACCACAAGGTTGTGAATGATGAGCCACTAATTTTGGTACTATATGTTGATGACCCGTTTCTCACTGGAAACGAGAAACTTATCGTGTGGTGTAAAAAGAAACTCACCTCTGAGCTCAAAATAAAGGATCTTGGATTGATGCATTACTTCTTTGGATTAGAAGTATGGCATAAGCATAATGATATTTTCCTAGATCAGGGAAAATACACCATAGATATACCAAAGAGATTCAGAATGTTGGACTGCAATACCATAGCTACTCCGATGGACGCAAATTTGAAGAAGTTGAGAGATTCTACTTTAGATTCAAATTTGATCAATCCTACTATGTATCACCAACTGATTGGGTCCTTAATGTATCTGACGAACACCAGACCAAATATTTGTTTTGCTGTGAATGCCCTTAGTCAGTTCATGTGTGAACCAAAACATGTTCACTGGACTGCTGCAAAACATGTGCTCAAATACTTACGTGGCATTGTGGGATATGGTCCATTATATGATTTAGAATATGACTTGAAATTGCGAAGGTTTACAGACTCAGATTGGGTCGGATGCACTGCAAATAGGAAGAGTACTTCACGATGCTGTTTCAGTTTGGGTTCTGTAGTAATTTCTTGGTGCAGTAGGAAGCAAAACTCAGTAGCTCTCGGTAATGCAGAGGCCGATTATATGGCTGCTAGCTCAGCAGCCCAAGAAGAAGGTTGGCTTCGTAAACTTTTTGCAGGATTGTTTGGCTAGACTCCAAAGCCAACCGTGATCCACTATGATAACCAGAGTTGTGTGCAGATGTCAGTGAATTTTGTATTTCAGGACAAGTCGAAGCATATAGAGATTTGGTATCACTTCAAAGTTCATACGTGATATGGTGCAGAAAGGTGATTGTAAACCTTAGTGTGAAAAGCAAGCAAAATAAAAAGATAAAAATAAATAAAAATATATTTTATTGCTCCCCCAAGAGAAGTTGGCCCCAGTGAATTTTTCCACTTGGAAAAACAGTATAAATAGGAGGCACCCCTCCTCATTATAACACACATTCACTCAAGTGAAATTCGCATCACTGGGAGAGAGAAGTTTGCACTTGCTGAAGGAGAAGACGTTTTTGGGGTTTCTATCTCTGGAAAATACTTCCATTTTCTCTCTCTCTTCTTTGTACACCTTTGTCATAATTATCATCTCTATACAAAGGTTACTGGGTTTTCTACCATTTGGGTTTCCCAGGATAAAAACTCTTGTGTTATTGTTTTGTGCTTTGTATTTCTTCTAGTGATCCTATTGGTAAATGCAATAAAGATATACTACTATAATCTTATGAAAATTTAACATGGTATCAAAGCAATACTAAAAGAAGCCATTGCCGAACATTGTCGAAACCCTGCCAGAACTAGGTTTTCATCTTTCAAAGCCTTTACTCAACCTTTTGGCAAAAAAAAAAGCCTTGGGAATTTCGCTATAAGGAGGGTGCATCTTTTGGTGAAGGCAGAATTCAGTTATGAGAATTTTCAATTTTTGACCTAATTTTGCAGCCGCAGCAAAAATTCGGGTTTTAGTTTTTGACCTAATTCCTCCACAATTTTGGCTCGACTCTACCTCTTCTCGCCTATTTAGGGCGCATTCACCTATGGAGTCAGTTTTCCAAAACTCCAACTTTCATTTTTGACCTAACCTTTGCTAGGGTTTCATATCTAGATTTGCAATCAAGATGATTGGTATGAAGGTTGAAGATCGTTTTGAAGGGGCTTCCAACTTCATCCCTTGGAAGTCTAGGGTTTTTCTTCTACTAGAAGAAAATGACTTATTACAGTTTGTAAATGCAAAGGTCCCAAAACCAGAAGCTGAAGAAGACAAAATTCACTGGAGGAAGAATGATGCCAAAGCAAGAAGGATTTTGGTGGATTTAGTTAGAGACCACCTAGTTCGTCAAATCTCAGAAAAGACGACAACTAGGAAGATAATCAAGACCTTGAAGAAGCTATTCGAACACATTAACATCAATGTAACTCTCACATTGAGGAATAAACTGTCGAATATGAAGATGACGAAGTCCGAAAACATTGCCTCATATTTCATGAAGATCATCGAGTTCTGGGACAAGCTAAAGCCCAGTGGAGACAACCTTGAAGAAAATGATCTTGTTATGACCACCTTAAATGGACTCCCACCATCTTGGGAGTCTTTCATCCAAACCATAAGTGGTCGGAACAAGTTGCCCAAATTTGATAAGCTATGGGTAGAATGCACTCAAGAAGAGACGAGAATAGCAAGACGTCAATGACTTCATGGCACTCAACCTGAGGAAAATCAAGTGTTCGTATCTCATGCCAAGAAAAAGGGAAGGGGAAGGAATTCATACAATCACAAGCACCAAGATAAGAGATCAAGTCCTTCTCCAGATCAGAAGAAACAAATGAAGTATTTATCTCAGATACAATGCTACAAGTGCAAGAAATATGGTCATTATGCCAGTAGCTGTCGAAGTTCAAACAAAAGGAAGCATGAAGCTTCAATTGTTGATATAGAAGAAGATCATCATCACAAGAAACAAAAGAATGAAGATCGTACAAAATTCTTCTTCATATCAGCTCTATCAGGTACTCTTCCCACCACTAGTGATACTTGGCTCATAGATAGTGGTGCGCCTAGACACATGACGAGATATAAAGAAAATCTCTCAGAAGTAGTTGAGAAAGATTCTCATCTCTGTGTTGTACTTGGATATGATGCTAACTACATTGTGAAGGGATCTGGGGCTACCTCCCTTCAGCTAGAGTCTAATGATACTTTAAATTTAAGTGATGTACTCTATGTACTTGGTATGAATTTCCATCTCAACCTTAGAAGACAAAGGATATAAAGTGGCATTTTCAGATGGAAAAGTACTTGCTTGGAAGAAGAACTCAAGCATGGATACAACACATGTAATTGGTATGAGAGAGGAGAGCTAGTATTGACTGAATACTCTACCAGTCCAAGCCCTAGTCCATGACTCCACAAGTATGGGAGAGGTATGGCACAGAAGACTAGCTCATATAAATTACAGAGCTCTCCCAACAGTAAAGAATATACTGACAGGTATACTAGTACTTCAGGTAGACCATGATGGAACATGTAAAGGATGCGCACTTGGCAAGAATGCCAAGAGATTCTTCCTAGATAGTGAGAGTAGATCCAAAGGAGTTTTGGATCTCGTGCACTCTGACTTGTGTGGCCCAATGATAGTTGCTTCATTGGGAGGATATCATTACTATGTAACGTTCATCGATGACTACTCACGGAAGACTTGGATTTACTTTCTCAAGTGCAAGGATTCCAAGGAAGTACTCAGTAAATTCAAAGAATTCAAAGCACAAGTCGAGAATTTGTCAGGAAAGAGGATCAAGATCCTGAGATTAGATAATGGTGGAGAATACACCTCCATAGAATTCAATGATTTCTGGAAGGAAGTAGGAATTAAGAGGGATCTCACAGTTCCCTACAACCCACCACAAAACGAGGTTGCTGAAAGAAAGAACAAAACAATTGTGGAGGCATCCAAAGCCATTGTACATGACTAGTGTCTACCTATGTTCTTATGGGTAGAAGCATCCAGAACAACTGTATATGTACAAAACAGATGCCCACATAAGATGGTGAAGAACATGACTTTGGAAGATGCTTTTACAGGAGTAAAACCAAAAGTGGATTACCTCCGAATCTTTGGCTGTCTAGTATACATACATGTGCCCAAGGAGAAAAGGACGAAGTTAGAACCTTTGGTCAAGAAGGGAACTTTCATGGCATACAATGAATCTTCAAAGGCCTACTGAATTTATAACCCAGGATCCAGTCAGATTGAAGTTAGTAGGGATGTAACCTTTGAAGAAGAGATGGTTGTTAGGAAAGGCAAAGGATCATACATGGAGATCGATGATGAGGAGATGGAGATGAGATCATCTCCCGCTTCAGCTCAAAATGAGCTAGCAGAGAAAGATGAACTCATTGATCCCAATGATCTAGTCGAGACAGTTGATGATCCCGAAAATATTTCAGTAAGCTGGAAAAGACCTAGATGCGCACAACAAACTTTATAAGATGGTGAAGGGCATGAAGCCCCACATGGTACTTTTGAGAAAGCAAAAGACCTTAGAGGTTCTCCAGTTATGTAGCATTGATGAGTCACATCATTGAATCAGAACCCATGACTTATGAAGAAGCATATAGACACCAAGTATAGGAGCATGCCATGGTTGAAGAATACCAATCCAACATGAAGAATGATGTGTGGGAGATTGTGCCTAGAACTAAAGAGAATTCAGTTGTGACTTCCCTATGGTTATACAAAATCAAACATGGAGTAGATGGAAGCATTCAAAAATACAAGGCTAGATTTGTTGCCAGAGGGTTCTCTCAGAAAGATGGAGTCAATTATGATGAGACATTTGCTCCTATGGCTCGATATACTTCCATCAGATCGATCATTGTTATTGCTTCAGTTATGGGATGGAAGCTGCATCAAATGGATGTCAAAACAGTCTTTCTCAATGGTATTATTGAGGAAGAAGTATATATTGAACAACTAGAAGGGTTTGTCGTCCATGGAAAGGAGTCTCATGTATGCAAGTTGAAAAAGGCTTTATATGGACTCAATCAAGCACCCCGTGCTTGGTATGGACAAATAGACGGATTCATGGTGAGTCTAGGATTCACCAAAAGTGATGCAGACCCTAACCTTTACCACAAGGTTGTGAATGATGGGCCACTAATTTTGGTACTATATGTTGATGACTTGTTTTTCACTAGAAATGAGAAACTTATAGTGTGGTGTAAAAAGATACTCACCTCTGAGTTCAAAATAAAGGATCTTGGATTGATGCATTACTTTTTGGGATTAGAAGTATGGCAGAGGCAGAAGGATATTTTTCTAGGTCAGGGAAAATACACCATAGATATACTGAAGAGATTCAGAATGTTGGACTGGAAGACCATAACTACTCCGATGGATGCAAATTTGAAGAAGCTGAGAGATTCTACTTTAGATTCAAATTTGATCGATCCCACTATGTATCTCCAGCTGATTGGGTCCTTGATATATCTGACGAACACCAAACCAAATATTTGTTTTGCTGTGAATGCCCTTAGTCAGTTCATGTGTGAACCAAAACAAATTCAATGGACTGCTGCAAAACATGTGCTCAGATACTTACATGGCACTGTGGGATATGGTCTATGACATGATTCATAATATGACTTGAAATTGCAAGGGTTTACAGACTCAGATTGGGCCGGATGCATTGCAAATAGGAAGAGTACTTCAGGATGCTGTTTCAGTTTGGGTTTTGCAGTAATTTCCTGGTGCAGTAGGAAGAAGAACTCAGTAGCTCTCAGTACTACAGAGGCCGAGTATATGGCTGCTAGATCAACAACGCAAGAAGCAACTAGGCTTTGTAACTTTTTGAAGGATTGTTTGGCCATACTCCAGAGCAGTGTTACAAATATCGGCGATATATCGCCGATATCGCGATACGATCTCGTCGGCGATATTATCGCTAAATATCGGCTCGATATTTGGCGATTTTTCCGGCGATTTAATGCGATGTTTAAGGAAAAATTGCGAGTCACTTTTCCGGCCGGCCGATAGAGGTTGAAATGCGTGTTTTTTTTGTTTTATTTCTCATTTGGGCCGAGTGAGAGAGGGTTCGAGCTTCATTTGATTTTGCAGTTGAGGAGAGCGAGGGTTTCAAGTTTCAACTTTCCGTTTGAGTTTGCAAGCCGACAGGAGGAGCCGAGCATCTAGACTCTACGCAGAGAAAAGGTTAGTAAACAAAAAAATCATTGTTTTTGTGAATAGTAAATAGTAAGGCCGGTGGACACTGGACTGTGCAGTGAGTTTTTTGTTTTGAATAAGCAAGATTTCGGCGCTCGAGGAGACTGTCTCCGGACTCCCAACTCCACGACTCACAGTGGTTAGCGACTGTCACTTAACGTTACGGTTATATATTATATATGTTACGTATTATTATTTATATATTATATATATATATATATATATATATATATTACATAATATATTATATAATACATATTTATTCCAGATTAAAAACTTTAAAAACTTTACATAATTTTTAATAGTTTTTAAAATTTATATTACATAATCTTTATTGTATATATATAATATTAATTTTTAAAACTTTAAAAACTTTAAAAACTGCATATAAATTTTAAAACTTTTTTAATTTATATTAAATTTGAATATATATCAGACTATAAAACTGTTAGTTCTCCCAGCTTTTTCCCACTTAAGTTTGTATTCTGATGGCATCTAAGCAGTTCTATCTTTGGTTTGATTAGAAAGTAAAAAAGCAAAAGTATGGGACTAAAAAGTGGCCTATCGCAGCACCAAATAATTAGTTGCATGTGTCCTCCCTCAACACATGCCTATACTTGTACCCACATCCTGATGACCTCCTCCTTCACAAGGGAAAATTGCTGCAACCTTGTATCCATAGTTCAAAAAGTTTTCGTCCTTATCATACCCAAAACCATACCCATACACATACGTACTCTTGACCATGTCAACAATATCATGCATGGTCTATATGTCACAACAAATTCACGTTTCTTCACTACATATTATCAGTTAAAACTTAATTCCATAATTTAATTATATATTATCATTTATGTATTAAGTTTTAAGTTGCAACATGCCCAAAATTATTGATTTAGAGCTGAAGTTACTCCCATAACTTATAAAGACCACTGCTTGCATGCTGATATGTGTCTAGAATTATGAATGAGGCTGCTCATAAGCCCTTTACTGTTGGTTGGAAGTTTGAAAGTGTCCACTGTCCAGAACCTTCTCCAAACTTCCCAGTTCTGAGAAAATTCAAAATACCTCTTTTGTCACTGTTAGACGGCTGAGTTGGGCTTAGAGCCTTAGATCTGCTTCATTAAGGCCCTTCTCTTGAACCAACATGCATAGGAATCATCATGACAAATGTCACCCCTGCAGAGTGTGATCAAAATCACTGTAAAATTACATATGGACACCCATACAGAATGGGGGTAACAGGGAAAATAAGACAGCATAGTTGCATATCACATCATTCTTCCCATGAGTGGTTTCATCAAAAGAACCTCTACAAGTTTGTTGATCACTGGAATTGTGTGACTGTGTACACTTCAAAGTTCAAACGTCATCTGTAATCAAAACTTAAAAGATCTTTCCTTGGCTTTTGTTTTGTTTTTACTAGCTGATGATGTCAAATAGAGCTTTATTCCTTTTTGTATGTCTCATTTGCCAATGAAATTCGCTAAAAAAAACTTTTTTTTATGTTACAGGTTTTGATTTGCAAAGCTACAAGCATGCCGAAGAATTTGGATCCATTTTGGGAGTATGCAGAGCCGGTTGATCCACAAAATCGACAAAAGCTTAGATGCAATATGTGTGGGAAGGACAAAAGCTTTTACTAGCTGATGATGTCAAATAGAGCTTTATTCCTTTTTGTATGTCTCATTTGCCAATGAAATTCGCTAAAAAAAACTTTTTTTTATGTTACAGGTTTTGATTTGCAAAGCTACAAGCATGCCGAAGAATTTGGATCCATTTTGGGAGTATGCAGAGCCGGTTGATCCACAAAATCGACAAAAGCTTAGATGCAATATGTGTGGGAAGGAGATGACGGGGGGGATAAGTAGGCTCAAATACCACCTCGCACAACTTGCAGGGCATGAGGTGGATATTTGTAAAAAATCCACTCCTGAAATAGTTCATAGGGCCTGTTACCGACTAGGCTGCACCTAGTTGGACTTTCAGTGAGCCGCCAGTGATGAACAAGATACTTGTTCATATTCAGAGTTCATAAGTCCTTTCAGGCCTCCATGACCGTTTTATTTTTTGTAACACATGTTCATACCCCCTTGGGGAAATTGTAAAAAATGTCCTAGCATTTAATTTTTTATAAAAGGCTCGGCTTCCCAGACTTGAATATCAAGCCGACTAGCCCAGAGTGTTTTTTCCCTTGGTTATTATTGGTTGTTGAACAAACGACTAATAATTTCTGAGTTTTTCACTCACGCCTCCAAAGCTGGGGTAGTCATTTTGGTGTTTCGGCCTAGGGAGGTTATTAGAGCCTTCGTGTCGGTGTTTTTCACCATGCTAGGCATTCGAATTGAGTTGTATGGACATGTACTAGGTCCCCCTAAAGTTTCGTCAATTTCCGCAAAGAATAATTTTTTCCGTTTTTTAAGCCATTTTTTAATGGTTTAATTAAAAAACTTCAGATTGTAATAAAAGTCAGTTACGGAGTCCGTTTCTGACGTGGGGACACTCGTTTTCACACCCGGAGCGTCCACTTTACTCGTGGGGCCACTTTCTACATCAGTCGGGCAGCCGAAGAACCACGTAAGGCATTATTTGGGCTAGAAGTGCATAAAAGTGACGTTTTAATGTTAAAATATGACA
>LPNX011205304.1:226758-247644 GCA_001517045.1 Pseudotsuga menziesii
TTAAACTTTCAATTGAAGGTATTGGCAAGAGGAAAGATGAGAGGGAAGCTTTGAGGCAGGAACTTGGCATGAGAGCAACATTAGGATCCGGGATAGCCAGACACACTTTAGGGGGAGTGGGGAGTGAGACCTTATCCTCATCTTCCGTCATGCCTTCAACGACACACTCTATTTCTCACTTTTTGTCGAGATCTGGTCCTGGTGGACAACCAGGTATAAAGTCAATGTACAAGATAAAAGAGAAAAAGGAAGCAGATAAACTTGTGGGTCGATGTCTTTTGTTGAGTGATATTCCATTCCACTTTGCGAGGAACCCATTCTACGTGCAGATGTTCGAAGCTGCTGCTATTGTTGGGCCGGGGTATAAGCCCCCCACTTATGAGGAGCTGAGAGGGCCCATCCTTGATGATGAAAAGGTCGATTGCACTTCTAGGTTGGAGGAGCTTCGACGTTTATGGGAGGCCACAGGATGCACCGTGATGTCAGATGGTTGGAGTGATAAGAAAGGTAGGACCCTTCTCAACTTCTTGGTTCATTGTCCTCAAGGCATAATGTTTATAAAATCTGTGGATGCATCTGCATAGGTCAAAGATGCAGCATTACTATGTCAATTATTGGATGAGTTCATCCAAGAGATAGGTCCGCAGCATGTTGTCCAAGTAGTAACGGACAATGCTGCAAATTATGTGGCAGCCGGTAGGATGCTTATGGACAGGCATCCAACTTTGTTTTGGACACCTTGTGCAACACATTGTATTGAATTGATCTTAAAGGATATGGGGAAGATCCAATTTATCAAGGATGTCATTCATTCAACAAGAAGCATCACCAAATTTATATACAATCATGCTTCTGTGCTTAGCCTGATGAGGAAGTTCACTCATGATAGGGAGTTGGTCCGTCCTGCCATCACTCGGTTTGCCACTTGTTTCATCTCTCTTCAGTCTCTCCTTACTTCTATGTGGGACTTGCAGACTATGTTCCTTTCAGTTGAGTGGCGTGCTTTATCAATTAGCACTAAATCAGAGGGACATGACATATTCAGGCTAGTGTCATACCAAGAGAGCATCTGGGATGGGGTGAAGGAGGTGTGTACTGTATGTGAACCTTTGGTAAGGGTTCTACGCTTGGTTGATGGAGACAAGTCCGCAATGGGCTACTTGTATGAGGCCATGGATAGGGCCAAAGAGGCCATTAATGCCTACTATGAGGACAAGGGGGAAGAGGGGCAAGCGAAACAACAATTGATATGGGAGGTGATTGATCAGCGATGGAACAAAACACTTCATCGCGCCATTCATGCTGCAGGCCTATTCCTCAACCTCGCATTCTCTTACTCATGTGGCTTCAACTTTGATGCAGAGGTAATGGATGGGTTCTTGGAGTGTGTCCAGAGGATGGTGCCAACTGCAGCTGACCGTTCAGAGATTTCTAAAGAATTGGAAGTCTATAGGAGGGCCATGGGAACATTTGGCTTTGATATGGCTATTAATGACAGGAAGAACATAATGCCAAGTAAGTTTCACCTTGTTTCAAAATTTAATTTCATTACTTTCTTTGTTTTATATTTCAAATTTTCAATGTCTTCTCTTATGTTTCTCCAATTCATTGTAGATACTTGGTGGGAAACCTATGGCAGACGAGTACCCCATCTCCAAAAGCTTGCTGTTCGGATCCTAAGCCAAACATGCAGTTCTTCTGGTTGTGAGCGCAATTGGAGTGTATTTGAAAAGATACACACCAAGAAGCACAACAGGTTTGAGAATTTGAAATTAAATTCTAAATTCATTATAACTTGTAATTTATGTCATATGGGTAATTTTAATTTATGTATTCTAAATTCTAATTGGATAAATTTATGGTAATCATACAGGTTGGATACCCAATGCCTGAATGATCTAGTGTACGTCTCCTACAATCTTAGGTTGTGGATAAAGAAACTTGAGAAAAAACCTGAGGTGGAGGCTATTTCATTGGATCACATTGACACCACTGCTGCATGGAGAGCGGAGATTGAGGAACCTATTATGGAGGCAACTCCTGATTGGTTAGAGGATGATACAGAGGACATGGAGACTAAGACATGGGACGATGAGTGGTTAGACGCATCTGAGATTGTGCCACCACCGGAGCCACCAGCCACACAGCCACCAGTTGCAAAGCCACCAGCCACACAACCACCACTTTCACAGCCACAGTCTCAGTCAGAGGGAGCCAGATATATGGGCAGTGGTAGCAGTAGCTGTGGTAGAGGACTTGATGAGGGTCTAGTACCTCATCATTCTTCTAGTTCTTCTAGAGTACATCAGTTTCCAGGCACTTCTAGAGGACGAGGAAGTCCACGACGACCCCCACGAGCACCTGGGATTTCTAGCTCCGGAGGCAGAGCCATTACTAGAGTGATTACCTTTGCCCGTAAAAGGGGTAGAAGGAATCCATAGTTTACTTTATTTGGTTGATTTCATTGCATATGAGATACATATTACATATTACATAAAACATTGACTGTATTTTTTTGGTGATTCATGAGTCGGGGACTCAAGATCCAAGACACGATTCATTTTTGATGTGTGATGTATCACTAGACCTCTTATACATCTTATATATCGGTTTTATTTCCATATTCATGTAGCAATGTGTTTATTTGATGTTCTTGTTGCTTTAGATGTTTAGAAAATTGAAAAAAAAATGAATATTTTTGTATTTTTTTACATTGCCGATATATTGCCGATGTTTGCTGACATTTTCGCTGATAAATCTAATAATATCTTTTTGGACCCTCGGAGATATATTCGCTGACACGATATTTGTAACATTGCTCTAGAGCCAACCGTGATCGACTGTGTTAACTAGAGCTGTGTGCAAATGTCACAGTGAATCCTGTATTTCACGACAAGTCGAAGCATATAGAGATTTGGTATCACTTCATACATGATATGGTACAGAAAGGTGGGGTCAAGTTACAATATATTTCAATAGATGACTAGACTGCAGATATCCTCACCAAGCCTCTTCCCAGGGTGAAGATTGAATGCTTTCGCGAAAGACTTGGAGTAGAAGAGAACGTATCCCCCCTTGAGAGGGAGAAATGACTGAGAGACATTCACCATGCTTTTGTGCAGGTACCTCTACTCATCCATATTCTCAGCTAGGTATGGGAGAAATCCCATCGGCAGATGAGATGGAGAGGTTGTAGATGGTCAGGTTCACACAGGTGCCTCTACTAGTACAGGTATGGGATAAATGCCATCGGTAGATGAGTCGGACAGGTAGTAGATGGCCGTGTGATTGCACAAATATCTCTACTCGTTCAGGTTCTCAGCCAAGTATGGGAGCACCCCATCGACAGATGAGACGAACATGTAGTAAATGGTAGTGCACGTTTGCTTGTCTAGGATCTCAAGCCAAGCATGGAAGTATCCCACTAGCAGTAGAGATGGACAGGTAGTAGAAGACCTTCTCTCAAACATCTTGGTAGAACTCATTCATAATAACACTTCTCAAAGACAACCTTCTATACGTATAGTGATGATGGAGACAGTATAAACGTACAGATGAAACCCAGATGTTCGTGATGCTGATGAAGACCGAAGAATACCTTGTTGAGAGGGAGTGTTAGAGTTTGTGCAACTTCGAAAGATATTATTATTGTACTTCTTATTGTACCTCATGTGGGAGTTGAACTTGATGTAATCAATCATGTAAACCCTAGAAAGAACAATGTAAACCTTGGGGTGAAAAGCAAGCAAAAGAAAAAGATAAAAATAAATTAAAATATATTTTATTGCTCCCCCAAGAGAAGTCGGCCCCAATGAATTTTCCCAATTAGAAAAACAGTATAAATAGGAGGCGCCCCTCCCCATTATAACACACATTCACTCAAGTGAAATTCGCATCACTAGGAGAGAGAAGTTCACATTTGCTGAAGGAGAAGACTATTTTGGGATTTCTATCTCTAGAAAATACTTCCATCTTTTCTCTCTTCTTTGTACAATGTTATCAAAATTATCATCTCTATATGAAGGTTGCTGGGTTTTCTACCATTTGGGTTTCCCAAGATAAAAACTCTTGTGTTATTGTTTTGTGCTTTGTCTTTCTTCTAGTGATCCTATTGGTAAATGCAATTAAGATATACTGCTATAATCTAATGAAAATTTAACATGGTATCATAGCAGTACTAGAAGAAGTCATTGCTGAACATTGTCGAAACCCTACCAGAACTAGGGTTTCATCTTTCAAAGCCTTTACTCAACCTTTTGGCAGAAAAAAAGCCTTGAGAATTTCACTCTAAGGAGGCGCATCTTTTGGTGAAGGTAGAAGTTAGAACTCAATTATGAGAATTTTCAATTTTTGACCTAATTATGCACCGCAACAAAAATTAGGGTTTCAATTTTTGACCTACCTCCTTGACAGTTTTGGCTCGACTTGACCTCTTCTTAACTCGCTTCTTTAGGGCACATTCACCTGTGGATTCAGTTTTCCAAAACTCCAACTTTCATTTTTGACCTAGCCTTTGCTAGGGTTTCAGATCCAGATCTGCAGTTAAGATGATTGGTATGAAGGTTGAAGATCGTCTTGAAGGGGCTTCCAACTTCATCCCCTGGAAGTCTAGGGTTCTTCTTCTACTAGTAGAAAATGACCTATTACAGTTTGTACATGCAAAGGTCCCAGAACCAGAAGCCGAAGAAGACAAACCTCGCTGGAGGAAGAATGATGCCAAAGCAAGAAGGATTTTTTTGGTGGATTTAGTTAGAGACCACCTGGTTCCTCAAATCTCAGCAAAGATGACAGCTAGGAAGATGATCAAGACCTTGAAGAAGCTATTCGAACAGAGTAGCATCAATTTAACTCTCACATTGAGGAATAAATTGTCGAATATGAAGATGACTATGTCTGAAAACATTGCCTCATATTTCATGAGGATCACCGAGCTCTGGGACAAGCTAAAGTCCAGTGGAGACAACCTTGAAGAAAATGATCTTGTTATGACCACCTTAAATGGACTCCCACCATCTTGGGAGTCTTTCATCCAAACCATAAGTGGTCGGACCAAGTTGCCCAAATTTGTTAAGCTATGAGCAAAATGCACTCAGGAAGAGACGAGAATAACAACACGTCAAAGATTTCATGGCACTCAACCTGAGGAAAATCAAGCATTCGTATCTCATGCCAAGAAAGGCAAGGGAAGGGGAAGGAAGTCGTACAATCACAAGCACCAAGATAAGAGATCAAGTTCTCCCCCAGATTAGAAGAAACAAAAGAAGGATTTATCTCAGATACAATGTTACAAGTGCAAGAAATATGGTCATTATGCTAGTAGCTGTCGAAGTTCAAACTAAAGGAAGCATGAAGCTTCAACTATTGATGTAGAAGAAGATCATCATCACAAGAAACACAAGAATGAAGATCGTACAGAATTCTTCTTCATATCAGCTCTATCAAGTATTGTTCCCACCACTAGTGATACTTGGCTCATAGATAGTGGTGCACCTAGACACATGCTGGGATATAGAGATCTCTCAGAAGTAGTTGAGAAAGATTCTTATCTCCGTGTTGTACTTGGAGATGATGCTAACTACACTTTGAAGGGATCTGGGGCTACCTCCCTTCAGCTAGAGTCTAATGATACTTTACATGTAAGCGATGTACTCTATGTACCTGGTATGAAAAGAAATCTTGTTTCCATCTCATCCTTTAAAGACAAAGATATAAAGTAGCATTTTAATATGGAAAAGTACTTGCTTGGCAGAAGAACTCAAGCATGGATACAACCAAGGTAATTGGTATGAGAGAGGAGAGCTTGTACTGACTGAATACTCTACCAGTCCAAGCCCTAGTCCATGACTCTACAAGTATGGGAGAGGTATGGCACAAAAGACTAGCTCATATAAATTACAGAGCTCTCCCAACAGTAAACAATATACTGACAGGTATACCAGTACTTCAGGTAGACCGTGATGGAACATGTAGAGGATGCGCACTTGGCAAGAATGCCAAGAGATCCTTCCCAGATAGTGAGATCAGATCCAAAGGAATTTTGGATGTAGTGCACTCTAACTTGTGCGGCCCAATGACAGTTGCTTCATTGGGAGGATATCATTACTATGTAACAGTCATCGATGACTACTCACAGAAGACTTGGATTTACTTTCTCAAGACCAAGGAATCCAAGGAAGTACTCAGTAAATTCAAAGAATTCAAAGCACAAGTCGAGAATTTATTAGGGAAGAGGATCAAGATCCTGAGATTAGATAATGGTGGAGAATACACCTCCACAAAATTCAATGATTTCTGCAAGGAAGCAGGAATTAAGAGGGATCTCACAGTTCTGTACAACCCCCAACAAAACAGGGTTGCTGAAAGAAAGAACATAACAATTGTGGAGGTAGCCAAAGCCATGATACATGACTAGAGTCTACCTATGTTCTTATGGGCAGAAGCATCCATAACAACTGTATATGTACAAAAAAAATGCCCACATAAGATGGTGAAGAACATGACTCCGGAAGAAGCTTTTACAAGAGTAAAACCAGAAATGGGTTACCTCCGAATCTTTGGCTGTCCAGTATACATACATGTGCCCAAGGAGAAAAGGACGAAGTTAGAACCTTCAGTCAAGAATGGGATACAATGAATCTTCAAAGGCCTATTGAATTTATATCCCAGGATACAGACAGATTGAAGTTAGTAGGGATGTGACCTTTGAAGAAGAGATGGTTGTCAGGAAAGGGAGAGGATCAAACATGGAGATCGATGATGAGGAGATGGAGATGAGATCATCTCCTCCTCCAACTCAGAATGAGCTAGCAAGGAAAGATGAAATTATCGATCCCATTGATCTAGTCGAGACAGTTGATGATCCCCTAAATATTGCAGTAAGCTGAAAAAGACCTAGATGGGTACAACAGACTTTACAAGATGCTGAAGGGCATGAAGCCCCACATGGTACTTTTCGAGAAAGCAAAAGAGCTCAGTGGTTCTCCAGTTATGTAGCATTGATGAGTCACATCATTGACTTAGAACCCACCACTTATGAAGAAGCATCCAGACACCAAGTATGGGAGGATGCCATGGTGGAAGAATACCAATCCATCATGAAGAATGATGTGTGGGAGATTGTGCCTAGACCTGAAGAGAAGTCAGTTGTGACTTCCCTATGGTTATACAAAATCAAACATGGAGCAAATGGAAGCTTTAAAAAATACAAGGCTAGATTTGTTGCCAGAGGCTCTCAGAAAGAGGCAGTCAATTATGATGAGACATTTGCTCTTGTGGCTCAATATACTTCCATCAGATCGACCATTACTATTGCTTTAGCTATGGGATGGAAGTTGCATCAGATGGATGTCAAAACAACCTTTCTCAATGGTATTATTGAGGAAGAAGTATATATTGAACAACTAGAAGGGTTTGACGTCCATGGAAAGGAGTCTCATGTATGCAAGCTAAAACAGGCTTTATATGGACTCAAGCAAGCACCCCATGTTTGGTAAGGACAAATAAACGGATTCCTGGTGAGTTTGGGATTCACCAAAAGTGAGGCAGACCCCAATCTTTACCACAAGGTTGTGAATGATGAGCCACTAATTTTGGTACTATATGTTGATGACCTGTTTCTCACTGGAAATAAGAAACTTATCGTGTGGTGTAAAAAGAACTTGCCTCTGAGTTTGAAATAAAGGATCTCGGATTGATGCATTATTTCTTGGCATTAGAAGTATGGCAGAGGTAGAAGGATATTTTCCTAGGTAAGGGAAAAGACACCATAGATATATTGAAGATATTCAAAATGTTGGACTGCAAGACCATAGCTACTCTGATGGATGAAAATTTGAAGAAGCTGAGAGATTCTACTTCAGATTCAAATTTGATCGATCCCACTATGTATCGCGAGTTGATTGGGTCCTTGATGTATCTGACGAACACCAGACCACATATTTGTTTTGCTGTGAATGCCCTTAGTCAGATCATGTGTGAACCAAAACAGATTCATTGGACTGCTGCAAAACATGTGCTCAGATACTTACGTTGCACTGTGGGATATGGTCTATGATATGATTTAGAATATGACTTGAAATTGCAAGGGTTTACAGACTCAGATTAGGCCGGATGCACTGCATATAGGGAGAGTACTTCAGGATGCATTTTCAGTTTGGGTTTTGCAGTAATTTCCTGGTGTAGTAGGAAGCAGAACTTCATAGCTCTCATTACTGCAGAGGCCGAGTATATGGCTGCTAGCTCAGTAGCCCAAGAAGTAGTTTGGATTCGTAAAATTTTTGTAGGATTGTTTGGCCAGATTCCAGAGCCAATCGTGATCCCCTGTGATAACCAGAGCTGTGTGCAAATGTCAGTGAATCCTGTATTTCACGATAAGTCGAGGCATATAGAGATTTGGTATCACTTCATACGTGATATGGTGCAGAAAGTTGCGATCGAGTTATAGTATATTCCGACAGATGACCAGACTGTAGATATTCTCACCAAGCCTCTTCCCAGGGTGAAGTTTGAATACTTTCACGGAAGACTTGGAGTAAAAGAGAACGTATCCCTCCTTGAGCGGGAGAAATGACTGAGAGACATTTACCATGCTTTTTCCTAGGTACCTCTACTCGTCCAGATTCTCAGCTAGGTATGGGTGAAATCTGATCGGCAGATGAGACGAACAGGTAGTAGATGGTCGGGTTCACACAGGTGCCTCTGCTCGTCCAGGTGCTCAGCCAGGAATGGGAGAAATCCCATCGGTAGATGAGTTAGACATGTAGTAGATGGTCGTGTGATTGCACAAATACCTCTACTCATTCTGGTTCTTAGCCAGGTATGGGAGTACCCCATCGGCAGATGAGACGAACAGGTAGTAGATGGTCGTGCATGTTTGCTCGTCCAGGATCTCAAGCCAGGCATGGAAGTATCCCATTGGTAGTAGAGACGAACAGATAGCAGAAGACCTTCTCTCAAACATCTTGGTAGAACTAATTCATTATGACACTTCTCAAAGACAACCTTCAGTATGTATAGTGATGATGTAGACAGTATAGATGTACAGATGAAACCCAGATGTTTGTGATGCTGGTGAAGACCGAAGAATACCTTTCTTGTTGAGAGGGAGTGTTGGAGTTTGTGCAACTTCGGAAGATATTATTATTGTACTTCTTATTGTACCTCCTGTGGGAGTTGAACTTGATGTAATCAATCATGTAAACCCTAGAAAGAACAATGTAAACCTTGAGGTGAAAAGCAAGCAAAAGAAAAAGATAGAAATAAATTAAAATATTTTTTATTGCTCCCCCAAGAGAAGTTGGCCCCAGTGAATTTTTCCACTTGGAAAAACAGTATAAATAGGAGGCGCCCCTCCTCATTATAACACACATTCACTCAAGTGAAATTCGCATCACTAGGAGAGAGAAGTTCGCACCTGCTGAAGGAGAACACTATTTTGGGGTTTCCATCTCTGGAAAATGCTTCCATCTTTTCTCTCTCTTCTTTGTACAATGTTATCAGAATTATCATCTCTATACGAAGGTTGTTGGGTTTTCTCAGGATAAAAACTCGTGTTATTGTTTTGTGCTTTGTCTTTCTTCTAGTGATCTTATTGGTAAATGCAATTAAGATATACTTCTATAATATTATGAAAAATTAACATTGATGAGGTGTTGGTATGAGAGCAAATCTCCTCAAGAGGTGGTTACATCCATGTACTATATATTTGTATCGTTGGCACAAGTATAATTGAATAGGTTATGCCTTTTCCACCAGTTCTTGTGTTCTTTGTTTGTGTGTGTGCTAATCATTAGTTTTATACTCAGCTCCATTTGTTTCAATGCCTTTATTATTGATTAAGGCCTGGTCAATGGTTCTCTACCATAGCAACCTTCAATACGTCTAGAATTCATTCTATCAGCATCTCAAGGTGCCAAGTTCCAACATATCTTAGGCAATCTTGTTCAACATTAATGTTGTTTAATATGCCATATTTCCAATAAAGTTGCAGCTCTTTGCTAGGTAATATAGGTGAAGCTTAGTTAACCTTAGTATCATTCAACACCTTGAAGGAAATTAAATAAAAATATGTAAGGTCAACTAGTTATGAAAGAAGGAGAAAGAAATGGAAACAAAGAAGAGAAGTCAATAGGAATAACTTCTGTAACAAGGGACAAATTTGTAATCAGAGGACATCCAAAATAAAAAGCATGCACAAATGTTTAGCTTCTATTCTGGAACATGCAGGAACATCTCATTCTATTCTAACAGGTCCATTTTATTCTTCACATTTAAGAATTCAGACAAGAATAAAATGTTCCAACATGTATAGCGGCTAAATAAATATAATATGTTTTTAAACTGTTTTTTTTAAATCGCTTAATATGTGATACCAAATAAGATGCATATATTCAACACAATCAGTAAAATACATCCCTGACACTAATGGAAACACAAACTTACTCATTAGATCTTTGCCTTGTTAATGTGAGTCCAGTTTTAGAAACTAGCATCTCATTTTGTTCACAAGGTTTACTTGAACAGATAAAAACCAACTTGGAAAATACTTTGATCAATTTCGTAAGAATTTAGACTTTATGGGGTGATAAAAGTCTATGGATTACTTCAGTAACTGGAAAAAGTTTTACCCACAAGTATTTTGAAACAAGATTTCAGCATTTTTACAGCAATAAGGCTTTCAAGTTTAAGCTTTTTAGGAAATGGTTGACCAGATGAACAAATTAATATATCAATGCTAGTAAATTTCCTCCTCTCCTACAGAAAAGTAGGTAATCTAAACAAGTGATCACAAAAATGGAATAAATGGTTCTCATTTTTCATTTGCTTCCCTATCAAACTTTAAAACAGAAGTAAGCAATAATGGGAACAAATAAATGTGCTCATAACACAGAAACCAACAATTGATCCAAGTCATGTACCTCTGGTTTTGCAGACAAAATTGCTGCAAACTGCTCTACAAGTTCAGGTGGAGTGATCTTGTCAATTTCAGCCGCCAGTATTGCAAGTGGCGCCTTAACCTCTGGTGCAAATCATATACATGTTAACTTTGCAATCCTTATTTTATGTTTAAGAACAAAATGAAAGTAAAGATGCCTAACTGCACCTGTAAAAGATACGGTAACATTGATAACAGATTGGTAAGTTAATACCAATGTAGTAGTGCACCCTTAAGGTTTAATTGAGTTTACCAAGAGATTTTTCAATGAGCTTTATATTCATACCTTGTATATCTTCAACTGTTAAAGGTGATGGATGTAATATTACCCCTGCTTTCAGATCCTCCCCCTTTGATAGGTCCACTACCACCTTGGCTGCACATATGATTAACAGAAGAAGTTTCAGGTCCTCAATACAGCGACTACACCCATTCCCATATCTGTATCTGTTCAAATGCACTCTAAGAACGTCTAATTTCATAACATCAGAGATCTTACATGTGAACTTCTACGTAGGCTCTATGTGCACACATAGTCCACCATGATGTATGGAATGTTTGAAAGGCAATCTAGTTTTCATAATCACTATAAACAGAGAGGGTAAAAGGAAGCAGTTCTCACCTCCCCAACAAAATCCAGCTGCAGCAATGGCAGATATGCCTCTGCTCTTCAAGACCTCTATAACTTTTGTGGAGTCCTCAAATCCCTTTTCCTAAAGGAACAGAAAAGATGCTAGTTAACATGGTATTCTCTTTCTTTTAGTTTTGTGTGCAGTGCAGTAGATTTGAGATATTATAGATACACAAAAAGGTAACATGTGCCAAGAAGCTAACAGGTTTTAGTGGGTGTGTGGTGTGTTGCCCACTGATGTGCACACCGTCAGCCAGAAATCTTTCGAACGGCTGTCTCCCAGCAGAAGGGAGAGGTGCGGCCTTGGGGGCAAGCAAAGAGTTAGGTGCTGTCACCTGATCCCAACTCCTCCGTTTAGGCAAACTCCTAACGAAGCCAAGGGGGTAGTCCCTAAAAAGAGTTTTTAAGGCTCAAATTTTTTTAAATATTACTTAGGTGTGTGATGCGGATGGGTGTTTTTTAGGAGTTTTAAATAAGGACACAATAAAAACACCCAAGAAATACTTGCAATATAATTAAAAATTCAACACCATTTGATAATCACGATTTCACAGTAAAGCATTCATGATATGAAAACAATACTTCAAATAGATAATAAATAGATGTATAAAAGCAATACTCCAGATAGATAATAAACAAATGATAAGACTAGTGCCAAATGGAGTGCTTGAGATCGTTTTCAAGTGCTTCTTGGTAAATTTTATTGTAAATTTTTATGGGTGAGTTGATTATTAAGGGGAAGGGAATCTCCAAGATATACCTTTCAGCACTGGAGATATGCCTGAAAAATAATCTAAGTGGCTCCGTACGAAAACATGTGGGCTATCCAAAGTCCCAGAAGCGGTGTTCAACACTACACCAACAAGGATGTAGCTTAACTATACTTCCAAGATCTTGGTACAATGGTTCCCGCGTTCCCAGGCAGAATTTGCCCACTTTCGAATATTCAACGAATAACGTCGGATTTTCGTTGGTTTCCTTCAGGAGAAAATTTTATTATGGTTGAAATAGATTTAGAATGTGAGAATTAAAAGAGTCTACGGCTGCTTCTGGGTATCCCAACTGGGTAGAGCACACACAACGTAGCACATATGTTTATTCTGATTTTAGTTGAGGGTGAAGTGGAACCATTGTAACAACCCTCCAACAGAGAGCACTCTTGATTTGCCTTATGGCGAGATTCAAGATATTTATGAACAAAAGAAACAAATTAAAGTAAAAGATTTAAACTAGAAAGTAAACTCTCCGACAGAGAGCACTCTTGATCCACCTTTCGGTGAGATTCAAGAGATTTTTGGTTCATTTTTTACTTAACAATATAATAAACAAAAGTAGTAAAGCTAAGCTAAAATAAAGATGTAATAAATCCTCTCCGATATAGAGTGCTCTTGATCCACTTTTCAGTGAGATTCAAGAGGCTTTAGGTTCTTTCTTTTCTTTTAGTAATTAATCAAAAGAAGTAAGACTGAAATAAAACTACACTAACAAAGGTTTCTTTTCTTTTTATGAAAACAAAAACACTAATCTACTCTAAACAAATATTATGCATGAAAAAAGTAAAAGGAAAAAACAAAAAACAAAGACGATACAGGCTTCCCCCAAATGGGGGAAGTGGGGTGTGGGAGCCTTTATCCCACTTGCTCTTTATTAGCTTGTTACAATGCTTGAAAAAATAAGAGTGCCTTTCGATCCTTGAAAACAGGGTCAAAAAGGCCCTAAAAGTGCATGGGAAAGCAGGGGAATGAAGGAGGGGGATGGTAGATGGAATGTGGGTGCTCTGGATGGCCCTAAGCTTGATTTTTCGGTAGCACCTCTCTCTCTTTTTCCTCTGGCCTGCTAAAAACCAGCAAGTAAACAAACATAGATGATGATGATATACACAAAAATCAAATAATTTTTTTTTTTGTACTTAGAGTTTTTTGAAATTTTATTAAGTATGGAAAGCAAAAATTTAGCCTAGATCTAGTCAAATGATGAAACTTTGAATGTATTTCTAGATCTATCTAACATGCTAAGACAAGTAGATTTAAATGAATAAACTTTAAGGAACTAGATCTACTTGATTAGCCTATTTAAACAAAGTAACCAGAAAGGAAAGAGAAATTGGGTTTGAACTTTGAAGAGATACATGGAAAAATTCAAGCCCTTGCTTGATCTTTTGCTGATGGATTTGGAGTCCCTGCAACAAATTAAATTAATCTTGTAAAGGTGTCAAAAGGAAGAGAAGAGACAACTGAGTTCCAATCCTCCTTCGAATCTATGACCTGCAAAACTATGAGAAAATCCTTGCACGATAATATTAGATCTAGTGTGTATGAAAAACAAGAAACAAAAAGAACCTCAATACAACTGAGTATAATTGGTTACTTTCCTACCTCTTGAAAGCAAAGCACAAGCAAACAAATTAACAACCGTAAATGTTTACTCTATGTGTTTTAGAATAACCTTCTAAGCTAGATCCATCAACAATATTAACAAAGAAAATCAAAGCTTTTACAATATCACCTCATAGCACAAGCATTCATCCAATGGCACATGGTAGACCTTCAAAGTCTTCAACTTTATTACTTAAAATCTCAGCAGCATTACAATAGGTAGAGGTTCCTTCCATCCATCTGGAATGAGGAAGAAGGCCTCTTATTTATACAAAAAGGGAGAAGAGAGGGATCATAAACCCTAGCGCAAACATCAAGGAGAGACTAAGGGGGCGCAACCCTAACTAACTGAAGCTCTAACTACATTGATCTGTAGTCCAACTGAGCTCCAGAGTTATGGAAGGGGGTGAGGTGGCATCCACCTAGGTAAGGCGCCCACCCTCTTTCTTATTTGCATCACCCGACCACTCAGAACATGCCACAAAGAGGAATTCGCCCATGCAAGGAGAGGAGGCGCAAATCCCAAGGCTCAGTTGACTGTAGCACTTCGATACTGACTCAGATCAGTTAGGATTTGATTGGAATCTTCTCCGATACTGATTGCCATGTTATTCAGCCCTTTACTTTATTCAATTTGGTTTATTTTGGAGAGTTTTTTATTATCTCCATTTAATAATTTAATGATTATTTTAATTAAATATTCCTCATTTTTTTATTTTGAGGAAATATTCAATTAAGTGAAAAATAATCATCTGAAACTTAGGATAAGTGTGTCTAGGGATTAAATGAGTGTTTTGGCTTAGAAAACAAGTCTTTATTTGCCAAAATCCACCCCCAGACCACTTAATTATTACATTTTGAAAATTTTCAATTAAACAATGGGAAAAATGGTTTGGTTTAATTAATTAAAAAATTTAATTATTTTTCCATAGTCAAAAATAAAAAATAAAAAATTCGAGGACGTCTGGTAAAAAATTTTTTGGACATTTTTTGAACACATCCCGGGACCTAGGAAATGACCATAGAACATACCAATAGTGTCTAGTAGGTTCATATTTTAATGTTGGACTCTAATAACCCCCCAAGGCCTAATCGCCAAATTTGGGCATTCCAGCCTTGGAGGTAGCAGGAGAAAAACTCATCGATTATAACTCAGTTAAAGGAAAAGAAATAATCAACAAGGGAAAAAACTCCTTGGAATACCCTATTTGATTGAAAAGTCCAAGGGAACTTAGCCACTCAAGACCCCCCTACTAGCACACTTTATTACAACCCCATGGGGCATGATCATTTCGGCAAAAAATGAAAGGCTAGCCAAAATTGGCTAACTCTAGAACAAACTGAACTTCTGAACTCTGGCAATGAACATGCATCATGTTCAATAACTAGCGGCTCAATAGAAAGTTCAACTATTGTACAAATAGTTGGTAACATGGTGTCCAATCACCCCGCTTAAATGTATCCTATAAAATTCTAGCAAAAGTCCTAGTAATTGGATCTGGTTGTTGGTGGCTAGGATAATTTGCAAGGACCAGGCAAGTCTTATTAAGGATAGATTTATACCAGTGTTACAAACATCGCCGATATATCGGCAACATCGCGATATATCACGATGTCAACTCACTGGCGATATATCGGCAATATATCGCCCCGATATTTTCCCCGATTTTTTGGTGATTTTTTCCCGATTTGATGGCAATATTTGCCGATTTTTTATAATATATAGTGATATTTGCCGATTTTATCGCGATATTTGGCGATTTTATCACGATATTTGCCGATTTTTTCGAATATATAGTAATTTTTTGAATTTTTGTATTTTTTATTTTGCCGATATATTGCCGATGTTTGTCGACAATTTCACCGATAAATCCGATAATTTCTTTTTGGACCCTCGGCGATATATTCGCCGACACGATATTTGTAACATTGATTTATACTAATAAAATTATCGTTGCCAGGGCCTTAAATTGGATCAAGAGATTGGGCAAAAATCCCTCCTTTAAAAGATTGACTTTGATAAAGCTTATGATATAATTGAATGGAATTTCATCCTCAACATGTTGGATTTGTTGGTATTCTTCACAAGTGAATGCGAATGGTTTGCTATTGGAGTCTACCACTTTGCAACGTTCCATTTGACAGGGGTGCCCATTCGCATTGCATCTCTATGTGATTGTAGCTAATATTCTTGGTTACCTATTGGAAGCAACACAAATGCAAGGGTAAATTAGAGGTATCTACCTTCCTAACGGTAACCAACTCCATAATTTTCACTTGTAGAGGATTCTGCTTTAACACCTAAATTGACCCAACATTCTATGGAGGGCATGATGTTCTGTTTGGATACTTTTGTGGAAGTTGCTGGAGCAACTATTAGTGAGGATTGTTGTCGCCTTTAACGCACATGGGGGGGGGGCGTGGCAGAAATCTTCAAGCCACTTGGTGTGTCCTTGGGGGCAAGTCTTGAGTCAAGGCTATCACCTTGTTCTTGACTGCTCCGTTTAGGCCAACTCCTAATGAAGCCAAGGGGGGGTAGACCCTATTAATTGCTAAGGCTTTTAGGGCTTTAGTGTTTTATGGGGATGAAATAAGTTACTTAGGAGTTTTGGTAAACGAATTCAACGCAAGATTTGTTACACCACAACAACATATAAATTAATACTTGATAAGCCAGAATGCGAAAACATATGATAATATAAAAAAAATAGACGAGTGCCAATAGTGGAGTCCATAAATGAAATTGCTATTGAAATGCAAAAAGGATGTTGCAAGCGCTCTTGGTCAAATTTTAAGTTAATGTGAGATGAGTTGATTACTTAGAGGGGAAGGGGACTCCCAATATACCTAAGAGGTACGGGGGAGTACGTCCAAAACCCTTAACCGATACGACTACCTGCAAGGAATATGTAAGTTGGTTGGAGTCTCGGAGACGGTGTTCAACACTACACCACAAGGATGTAGTCTAATTGTGCCTCGAGATCACTGACCAATTGTTTTTGCTTCCTTTGGGTAATTTGCCACCACAACAACTTAAATCGAGGCGTTGGATTTTCTCCTAGGGAGGTTTATTGAAAGATGTGAGATCTAGTTATTCTAGTCACCCACGTTTCTTTTGATGCAGCCGGCTGATCGGACGAACCGCAGCCAGATCGGACGAACCACAGCCAGTGCAAAGCATACACAAAGGAGTCTTGAAATTTTTTTGGATTTTAACTTGTGTTCTTTGTTAAAAAAGAAAAACCTGTAGGAATCTCTTTCGGTCCAAATGGACCTCAATCAGGAAAGCGAGGAGGGGTTGATTTTAGACAACAGAAAAAATACCAAAAAAAATCACGGATTATCTAATTAGTCCTACCACGCATCTCTTTCCCCTTTCGAGTCAATCGGGAAGTCGTCGAGTCAATCGGGAAGTCGTGGGTTAAGTAGTATGATTACTTTGCATTTGTGAATATTGAAAGCATGTAATGCAAACTCAAACTATACAATGCTGCTATACACGACTAAACTAAAAAATGTGAAAAAGTGCAAAAAACCACAAAACGCAGGGTCCCCCCTGGGGGAATGGGGAGTGAGCTCGAAAGAGCCTACTCGATTTTGCTTTTATTACTCGGTTACAATGCTTTAGAGGAAATTCACTTTGGTCCTTGTTATCTGGGATCCAAAGGCTTACAAAATAAAAATAAAAGAAGCCTGGTTGAGGGGGGAACTTCCTGTAAGCTCCATATGTCCAAAAAAGGTGTTTTCGAGCATAGTTTCCTTCTTTTTTTAATGAACCTGCTAAAAACCAGCAAGAAAATGTCAGTAAAAGATGCCAAAAAACACTTTGGAAGTGTCTTTGGACAACACAAAAAAAACTAAAAATAATGAAAACTTTGCAATAAAATAACCAAGGAACTTGGCTTGCCTTTTGGGAAGCCAATACAAAATAAACTTGGATGCTAGAATTATCTTTTAAACTTTGAAGGAAAGACTAAATACTTAAACAAGTTTTTAGATCTACTTTTAACAACTTGTAAAAATAAAGAAACTTTCCTAAACTAGATCTATGATGCTTATGGAAAACTTTGAAAAAAAGAGATCTAGCCTTTTGAATGCTTATGTATGAGATCTAATGAGATATTGCCTATGATAAACTAGAAGCTCATGCATAAACAAAGTAACCAAGAGAATTTGATTTTAAAAAAGAGAGGAAGAGGAGAGAAGGTTGGTTCGTTGCTGGAATGAAACAAGCTAAAAGGAGGCCCTTTTGTGGAGCACCGAGGAACAATGTCTTGAGCTTATTGGATAAGGAATGGTGTCAATCTTGATCCACACCTCACCCGATTGGGAACCTGCAACTAGATCACAAAAACTTGCACAAAACCTCGTGAGATCTGGATATATATGTATGAAACAAAAATGAAAGATCATGAAAAAATAATCTTATTTAAGCATATAACTTAGATTCTTGAGCTTACATAATATGGATAAACAAGAGCAAGTAATCTTACTTGCCAAGTTTACACCCTTACTTGATTCACCTGAATCCTTGAAGCCAGAATATGAAGCAACACAAAATTGGAAATTTTTTTGAGTTACCACATTAGTAGCATGATGTTGGGAATCCACACAATTACAAGCACTACACGGTATAGCCTCCAAAGCTTCTTTATTCAGCAAATGAATGAAAAATTACAGTATTACAATAGCCACTAGCTCTTCATCCAACTCTAACTAGCTATGAATAGAGAAGGCTGTGCTTTATTTATAGCCACGCTGGCCAAGAGGGGCGCATGCCTGATTGACAGAGAGAGTGCAGCTAATGGAGAGTTAAGCTGAGCCTGATCTGAAGATGAACTGAGTTAAACTGGACTGGAACTGCAAACCAGAGTGACACCTCTCTCAGCGGGCCAACCAAACCTTCAGTTAACAACCAAATCAATCCACACGTGTGGAGGAGAGAGAAAGAGGGCGCAACCCTCAAACCTGCGTGAGCCAGTTGAGCTCCTAATCAGTGCCTTCAGTCAAGGAATGATAAATCTCAGTCAATCTGAAGCCGATGAGACTGATTTCAATCAAATCGAAGCAAATCCCACTAATTTAGGAATTTGGGAATATTCTCCATTTATTAATTATTTTGATTTTTTAATTAATAAAAATGTTTTTTTGGATATTTTTGACTTAAGTGATAAATTTATCACTTAAAACTTAGGAAAAGTGGGGTTTTGGGTTAAACGGGTGCTTTGAGTCAGAAAATGAGCACCCCCATGTCCAAAACTGATCCCTAACCATACTTTTATTACAATCTCAATTTTCCCAAACTATTAAAAAATAGCCTAAGTTTATGGGGAAAATTTATTTTTACCAAAACTTAAAAATAAACCTAGGGGGACCTAGCACATGTCCATATGACTCAATATTAATGCCTAGCATGTTTATAACATTGACACATAGACTTTAATAACCCCCGAGGCCTAAATACCAAGACAACCACCCCGACTTTGGAGATATGAGTGAAAAACCCAGAATTATTAGTCGTTTGTTCAACAACAAATAAGCTCCAAGGGAAAAAACAATATGGGCTAGTCGTATTGGTAAATAAGTCTAGGAGACCGAGTCTTTTACATACACCACCATGCTAGCACATTTTATTACAACTCCCCCAAGGATGTATGAACATGAGGTACAAAAAAATTTGAATTTTTTTTCTAGAAGAAGGCTGAATGACTTCTGAACTCTAAATAAAGAACAAGTGTTTGTTCTCATCACCTGGCTCACTTGATAACACCAACTAGGTATGACCTAGTAGGTAACAAGGATAAAACAAAGGTTTTTCTTATTGGACAGGAGTGTAACCACTTGAAAATGCAAGACTCGTTTCTGCATTTTTTGAGGCATTCTTCTTAGGTGTACTGTGATGAGGATGTGAGCTTTGGGAGCTTGGTATGAATTGGGAGATGGAGATCTACATAGTCTTGTTCATTAGGCATGGGGGAGATGGAGATCTACATGTTTTTATTTTTCTTTCACATGCTATGGTGTTCATGTGTTTTGAAGCATAGGTTATGGTTAAGTTCACATTTTTGGAGGCAATGCTAGATATGTGGCAGTAATTCACCAATTGGGGTGACTTCTACATATGATGATGAATTTTCTTACTTTGAATTGTACTTTGAAGCATTTCACACAAGGTTACTGGAATTGCCCCCCCTTCCTCGTTTCCATACCAGAATCTCTTAGGAACTTGGGATCCATACCAGAATCCCAAAAAAATTGCATTTTTTTTTCCGGAAACGATTCCTTCTTGACTGGATTTGATTCTGGATTTAGGAATTGGTTTTTTAAATTAGGAATTTCAATTTTACAAGAATTATAGTTTGAACCTTTGATGTTATGATGCATGAATCATGATGTATCTAGCATTAGTTACTCAGTATGATATATGATCAATATCATTGATGTATGTAACATGTTATATGTATGATGAATTGATGATTGATGTATGAATCTATGATGTATTTTGCATGCAACTGAGCATTGAATCATTGAAAAATAATACATTAGATTTTACTATTTTTCTATTTTAGAATCCATGATGTAAGATGTTATAGGAATAATTTTATTTTGAGATTTTTATTTTTTGTTTTTATATTTTCATTATAACTTAAACCAATGTTACCAACATCGGCGATAAATTGGCCGATGTCCAATAAATCGCGATTTTTTCGCCGCGCCGAGATTTAACCAAAAAAATCGCCGAAAAAATCACCCCCGATTTTTTCCAAGAAATCACCGCTTTTTTCCCAAAAAATCGCCCCTAAAAATCGCGAGTCGATGCAAAAAATCGCCCGTGCGGACAAGGCCGGAAAAAGTCATCTTTAAGTTGGTTTTTTTTCATTTTTTTTTCTCATTTTGACTCAAACAGTCCACTAGGAGGTGAGCTAAGGGTCTGAGAGGGCAAGTGA
>LPNX011205304.1:248806-266982 GCA_001517045.1 Pseudotsuga menziesii
AAAATTTCATTTTCTCTTTCTAATTCTTTGTTTTAAATTTTATGTTTCATTTCTCATGTTTATTTTATTCATAATTTCATTGTAGATACTTGGTGGGAGAACTATGGTGGTTGTGTACCTATTCTACAGAGGCTTGCCATTCGAATGCTCAGCCAGACATGTAGCTCTTCTGGTTGCGAGTGCAACTGGAGTGTATTTGAAAAAGTACACTCCAAAAAGCAAAACAGGTTAGAGAATTTCAAATTTTCAAATTCATTATATAATATAAATTATTAAATTCTAATTTATAGATTTATGCCACTTTAATATTTAATATTTATGATCCTCCTCCAGGTTGGATACTCAGCGCCTTAATGATTTGGTCTACGTCCACTACAATCTCAGGTTGTGGGTGAAGCAGTATCAAAGAAAAGTTGATGCGAAGGCCATTTCATTGGATGAGATTGACACCACCGCTGCATGGAGGGCAGAGTGTGAGGAGCCTGTTATGGAGGTAGCCCCTGATTGGCTAGAGGATGATCATGCTACTGATAGTGATCATGGTGAGACTCATACAGTCTCAAAGGATTTAGATGAGCATGTTCCAGTTCCAGAGGAGTTTCACACCGATTTTGGGAGTGTACCACAGTCAGAGCTAGAGGGAGATAGACCTGGTGGTAGCACAGGTACTGGTACTGGTAGAGGAGCAGGAGCTGCAGGACTACCTCCTCGACCTTCTCATTCTTCAGGACATCAGTTTCGGCCACCTTCTCCAGTTTCTAGAGGACGTCATTTTGCAGGGTCTTCTTTTAGAGGACATCAGAGTCCAGTATGAGGCCCACAAGCCTCAAGGGCACCTACTTCTAGTTCTAGAGGAAAGGCCATTTGCACAGCAATTACCTTTTCCCGTAAAAGGGGTAGAGGGAATCAATAGTTTATTTACTTTATTTCATTGTAGATGACTCGTGAGTCATGATGATGATCATGAGATACATTTGTTATATTTTTGATGACTTAAGATGCAAGGACATGATCCATTTTGTATGTGTGATGTATCTCGATTCTCTAGACATCTTATATATCTTATATATCAGTTTTCTTTCCATATTCATGTAGCAATGTGTTTATTTGATGTTATTGTTGCTTTAGATGTTTAAAAAATTGAAAAAAAATGAATATTTTTCTATTTTTTAAGTTTGTCGATTTTTTCCCGATGTTTGCCGATGTTTTGCCGAGATATCCCAAAACGATGTTTCCTGGACCTTGCCGATTTTTTCGCCACGCCGATGTTTGCAACACTGACTTAAACAATATAAATGTAAAATATATATATTTAAAAAAAATTAGGGTTAGGGTTCCGAATCACCAATTCTTATTTTTGGGATGAGTGCTGAACCTGCACTAGGTTCTTCAGCCGATTCCGACTGCACCCACAATTCTTTTAACCTTGATTTCACATATTCCAAGGCATAAGTTACGTATTTGGAGGCATGTCACACCATTGAAGTTTTTGGGAGAGCACCATGCATTACAAGAAGACACTTGGCATCTTTTTGTTATCCCAAGGGAAAGGTGGAACCACATCTTGAGGAGGACTTCATTGACTTGGTCCTTTATTGTTATTTTAATGTACATCATTGGAAGGTGAGCTTCTTTAAGGGTATACTAGGGGGTGAGGTTACACTCGGCATGTACTTAGACATGCCCTTGCATGCTTTTGAAAAGGAACTCCCATTTCGGCATGTTGTTCTATCAGATCCTCATTATAGGGGCACATATGTCAATGAGATCCACTTTGTAAGGAGTTTGTTAGCAGCACCCACAATCCTAAGAAGATATATTTTCACAAAGTGTGCACATTGCCATCGATCAATGCAAGCAAGTGCATAGTGGCTACAATATTTCATAATTGTGGTCATAATAGAAACTCTGACCAGTATTGAGGGAGTTATGGTGAATTCAAATTTGCTGCAAACCTTAGACACATTTGAAGCACCCAACTTGAAGGAGGTGTTGAAGGAATGCCCTAGCTCTAATGAAGATACATGGCATTCTTTTATCATTCTAGGAAGGAGTATTTCCCTACTTTGAAGTTTGAACACTTTGGAGTAGTTATTGAGAAGGGAGCACTTAGCCTTGAAGGTCCTAAAGCAACCCATTTATCCAAGAAGAAAAACATCTTCAAGAGTTTGTTCCTGCTAAAGAGGACAAGTGGCATTTATAGACCCTTCTCATAATCTTTTATTAATATTTCTTAGAGTAAAGAAGGATTTGAGTCTCCCTAGACTTTTCTATATAATATTTTATTATTAAATTAGTTGGGGGAGAAAAGGCTATAAAAGGATGAGCTCTCTTCGTTTGCAAATCAGAAGTTGAAGTGGAGAAAATCTCCTTGAGAAGGCCAAGGGTATTCTATGTTTGCAGGTTAGGAGGAGGAAAAGCTTAGGTAAACTATGCTATCTTTTGTTGGAGCATATATCATATTAATGCTAGGGCTGCCATATCAAATTATGTTGGTTTATGTCTCTATCTTCAGGTTTGTTACACATTTCTTGTAGACTGTTTGGATGCTAGAGATGTTGAGTTTGGGGTAACTCGGGATGTCCTCCATGTGGATTCCCTAGCATGGAGGCACTTTTATCACCATAAGCAGGTGGGTAGAGTGTGAGATACACTCTGCTAGGTGGCATGGATCCAACAATGGAGACATGCAAGGAGTTAAGTAATTTTTGTCAGTTGCATGCATGCATTTTTTAATGCAATAGTATGATTTCTGCACAAAAGTGAAATTAGGGTTTTGGAACCCTAATTAGGATTTGGTGACCTAATTTTTTTGTGACTTATAAAAAGGCATTTAATGTGTGTTGCCGCCTAATTCGCACCTCGGGTAATGTGGCAGAAATCTTCAAGCCATTGGGTGTGACCTTTGGGGCAAGCTCAAGCCAAGTGTTGTCACTTGATACTCGTCTTCTCTGTCTAGGCCAACTCCTAGTGAAGCCAAGGGGGGTGGTCCCTATGATAAGTAAAATCTAAGGTTTTTACTCTATGAAAGAAATGATTGATTCTAGGAGTTAATGAAAAATGTATTGAATAAAAGAAACTTAGCAATGAGTTACTGCAAATGAATTATAATAAAAACAACATTTGATAATTCAAAACACCATTCATGACAATATGCGGAAATTGATTTAACCATAAAAGTGTGAAAGACCAGGGCCAATTGAATATGGAGTGCTTGTGTAAAAGGGTTGCTGCTGTGGTCTCAATGAAAGTATTGCAGTGTCTCGTTGGTAAGTTTTAAGATTTATTAGATGAGTTGATTAAGGAGTGGGTTAATTGTTGGTCGGCTTTATTAATCTAGTAATTCTCTAGATTATTAATAGGGAGGGGGATTCCCGATATACCACGAAGGTACAAAGAATATGTCCAGACTCACACAGTGTGGTAGCACACGAGAAAATGTGGGCTGAAAAGCGACCACGGAGCCCCGTTAGGTTACATCCTTGTTGGTGTAGTGTTGAACATCCCCCCGTGACTTCATCTAGTTGGCCACAAGAGAAGGTCACTAAGATTGCAAGCCACCAAGTACTGCCTCACACAAGAGGGATGGTCTCATAATTAGGTGTGTGGATGAAAAGGAATCTTGGAGACTCCTAGAGGAGTTTCATTCAAGACTTTGTGGTGGCCACTTTGCAGCCAAAACCATAGCTCACAAGATCCTTAGAGCCGAATACTATTGACTATTGACATAGATGGCAATGATGATTATTGGACTTTTATTGAAAATTCAACCTATGATACTTTTGAAAATATTTTTGAGAATCCCATCTATGATGTGTCCAGCGAGGGGAGTTTTTATTCTGAAACTTATGAAAATTGTAAAGAAGAGCAGTCGGAGTTTTCCTATGATCAGTCAAAGTTGTATTTGAGTATCTATAATGAGGACTTAGAGAAGCAGTACAGTGAAGAGTTCAATATGGTGCAACTAACCGAAGATTTTTTTCAGCCATCGTCTTCACATATAGATGTTCCTTGCGATTGGGAGCAGTTTTTGGCTTACACACAGAGTTATCAACAGATAAGCCCTTTTGATGAGTATGATGATCTGCCTCATCATACATATTTTTACATCAGTCCTATCCAATCTTGGATGGAAGAATCCTGCAAGAGCACCTACCAGTTTGGGAAGAAGTTCAACGACATTATTCATGCATATGATTCCCCATCCAGCGCACCCATTCTGGATCATCACGTAGGTTTGCATTTTCTAGAAATTGTGTCCTTACTTTGGTTGGTAACCAAAGACAAGACAAAACTTTTTTATATTAATCAAATGCTTAGGTGGATACACTGGATTTTTTATTACACCTAACCTTTTTTGATATCATGCTTAGAGTAGGAAAATAGGCTCCTTAAAGTGAGCATTTACTTTTACATTTTCTTTCTGTACTTCGGAATAAATAAATTTTTTAAGTTTTGTCATTCCTCTGAATAAAACAACTTTTGGATCATTGGCTCATTTTCATAAAACTTGTGCTACTGAGGTTTTCTTGTCAAGTTGAGATGTTTTTACATGATATGGAAACCGGAGATTCTGGTGTTCTCGTATGCTCTCCTTGCATAAGAGACTAGATCAAGCACACGTCCTGCAGTTGGAGCCAGATGTTACCAACTATTTTGTACCATAGTTGAACCTCCCGTTGAGCCTCCATTTGATGAACATGGTCAATGTTCATATCCAGTGCAGCAGAGGTTCAGAATGTTTTGCCTAGCCAATTTTGGCTAGTCATTTTTATTTTTATGCTGAAATGACCATGCCCCATGGAGTTTTTGTAATAAAGTGTGCTAGTAGGGGTTTTGAGTGGCTTGGTCGCCTAAGACGTAGATTTCAACTAAGGTATTCCAGAGAGTTTTTTCCCTTGTCGATTATGCTTTGCCTATAGCCAAGTATAATCGATGAGTTTTTCTTCCGCTTCCTCCAAAGTTGGAATGCCCAATTTTGAAATTTGGGCCTTGGGGGGTTATTAGAGTCCAACTAGTAAATATGAACCTACTAGACACTATTGGTATGTTCTATGGTCATTTCGTAAGCCTCGGGATACTTTAAAAATTTGTCAATTTTTTTTTATTGACGGTGTTGAGTTTTTTAATTTATATTTTTTGACTATAGAGAATTAATTAAAATTTTTAATTAATTAAACCATTTTGACCATGGTTTAATTGAAAATTTTCAATTTGTAATAATTAAGTAGTCCAGAGGGCGTTTTTGGCAAATAAACACTTATTTTCTAAGCCAAAACACTCATTTAACCCTTAGACACACTTATCCTAAGTTTTGGTTGATTATTTTTCTCTGAATTAAATATTTCCTCAAAATTAATAAATGAGGAATATTTAATTAAAATAATCATTTTTTATTAAATGGAGAAAATCAAAATATGTCAAAAAAAGACCAAATTGAATAAAGTAAAGGGCTAATTAGCTCGACAAAAAGCATATGGGATGATTCCAATCAAGTCTAGACTGATTTGAGTCAGTATCAAAGAGCTACAATGACCTTCATCTTGGGATTTGTGCCCCTCTCCATGCATGGACGTTTCTCCTTCTTTGGCACGTTTCTATTGGCCGGGTGATAGGACTGAGGAGGATTGAGGCCACCTCATCCCCCCTTATTACTCCAACACTCAGTTACAACTCAGTTGCAACTCAGTTCAACTCACAATCAGTGTGCCGAGCCCATTCAATCACCGTAGTGTGCTCTTTTGATGCCGAGTCCTGATTTAGAGTTTTAAGCCCTATCTTTCTCTATTTTTTGTATAAATAAGTCTCTTCTTCCCATTTGCATATGGAGAAATTGCAAGAGAACTCTGCCAAGATTGTAACCGAGATTTGATAATGGAATAAAGTGACTTTGGAGGTCTGTGTGGGTTATTTGCATGTGGTTTTCACCTTGCGAGGTGATATTGTTCTCAACCTTCTCTTTATTTTAATTAATGTTTGATCAATGTTATCTCATGAAAGCTATAAATATAGCATGGTAGGGTAGTCATTTAAAGTTTTAATTTGATTATCTATGCAATTTTCATTATATATTTGAAGCGGGCAGGAAGTAGTCAGTTATACCAGTGCCTTTCAATATCTATTTTGATTATTACATCCTAGCATTTGATCACTTTATTTGTATTGAGTTGTGTTGGTTTCAGGATTCGTCAAGAGAGGAGGGGTTGAAGTTCAACCAGTTTCTCATCAAGGGTTTTTTAACTTTATACTTTCACCATGCAGGTTCTTCAGAGCACTTAATCCGACAAAAAAAAATACGGCTAAAAAGGGGCTCTTTCTTACCTCTATTAATCAAACTTAAAAAAATATTTTCCTTTAGTTATAAGATCCCCGCATCCTTCTTCTTCTCTCTCTCTTTGTCCTCTTATCCATCTCTTCTTTCCCTTTTTTGGTTTGCTTCTTTTGCCTTCACTTTTTTGTCTTTTTACTCCTCTTTTTACCTCTTTGTTTTACTAGTTTTTACCTTGTTTTTTCTTCGTTTTTTCTCTCTTTTCTCCACTCTTCGCTTCCCTCTTTCTCCTTTTATTTGCAGCCATACATGCCTTTTGTTGGCTGTCTTATTTACCAAAATTTTGCAGCCAATTTTCCTCTTAGTTGGCTGCCCTCTTTCACACCTATTTTCAGCCCTTTTGGGCACTTTTCCAGCTCAATTTTTGCCCTTTTTCAAGCCTCTTTTCCTCTCTGATTTGCAGCCATCTTTCTTCCTACTTGGCTGCCCTGTTTTTGCTTTTTGTTGCAGCCATCTAACTCTTTTGTTGGCTGCCCTGTTTTTCCATCTTTTCAACTTTCCATTTTACTTTTTTCGTTGCATGTTTTTTCCCTAGTTTTGCTTCAAAAAACACTAATTTTTTGCATGAAAAAAGAGTTATTTTTTGCATTTAGATTAGTTTCTTTTTGTCTAACAAATAATGGGTGCTTGGGTACTTGTTGGTTTTGTGTATACATCAAAGAGGAAGAGTGAACCAAGAAGGACTTGAGTATTGAAAAAATTGTAAAACCAAGAAAAACTTGCCTCCTTGTAAAAGCCATTAAGGCTTCTTTCCTTAGTTTTTCTTTCTTGCTTTCTTTTCAAGGGTTAAAATCCCTCTGATTGTAATTATTAATAAAGAGGACTAGTGGGGTTAACCCTCCCACACTTTTTTCTACTTCTCCTATTTGGGGGAAGGGTGGCTTGTCTTTTCATTGCTTGGTTTAGATCTCTTTTAGACTAGTTTTATTTCCTACTAATTGCTAGATTCAATTTCATTATATGTATGCCATTTACTTCATCATGTTTCTTGCTCTTTGATTAATTATCTTAAAAAAAACCTTAAGACTCTTGAACCTGTCATAAGACAAGTCAAGAGCACTTGCATTGCATTCACATCATAGACTAGATAAGACTCTTGAATCTCAGCATAAGGTGGATCAAGAGCACTCTCTGTTGGAGAGCTTGGTTTGTTAATAAAATTTGCAAATCATCATCCCCTAAAATGGGAATTTACCATTTTACAATGTATGCTCTAACCGTTCGGGATACCCAGAAGCACTGTAGCTATTTAATTCACAGATTTAATTCAAATTTCACACTTAATAAAATTTACCACCTCGCATTGAGCGCAATATTCTAAGTGGGCAAATCTTTACTGTGGACACTGGGTAGCTCTCCTTGTTTGTCAGTGATTGGGAAGTTATTGAACGCCTCGCTGCAAACCGAATTGTACAACATGTCTTCGAATGAGGCCACTTAGAATATTTTCGGTAATTCTCCTCGCCTAATTAACAAGATCATTTATAAAACGTACACTAAAATTTGACCAAGTACATTCGCAAAACGTTCTCACAAACATCAAAGACTTACATTTTCAGCATCTTGACTCCATTTTAGGCACTGGTCTGTTTATTCTTACATCATTTTGTTTGGACCATTTGTCCATTTGTTTAAGTTATTTCATGCGTTGATGCTTTAATTATTCTTATCATGTTTTTCAAATAGCAACATGGATTGCGTAATTGGTATTTTTTGTGTATATCAAAACTCCTAAACAACACTAATTCTCACTTTAAAAACAAAAAGCCTTAGACAACCTTTTTAGAAACTACCCCCCTTGGCTTCGTTAGGAGTTAGCCTAAATGGAGGAGCTAGGATCAGGTGACAGCACCTGGCTCTTTGCTTGCCCCCAAGGCCACACCTTTCCCGCTTAGAGAAACAACAGTCCAAAAAGATTTCTGCTGACGGTGTGCATTCGACGGACAACAGTGAGAAACTGGAAAGCATCAAGATAGTCAAGGATGAGGGAATGGCCACATACCTGACTTGGATAACTTAGGTTAGAGAAGATTTGGCAGCTATGGGGGAGAAGGTAGAGGATGGAGAGCTTGTTCGGAAAGCCTTGAATAATATGTCTAAACCATGGGCAGTATTTGTCGAATCCATTGTTGCCTGAGAGAACCTCCCCAAGTGGGATCATTTATGGGACAACTTCACTTAGGAGGAGACTCAAGGAGGGTACATTCAGGGGTCTTCTTTTGTTGCACCGAAGGAGAAAGATGTGGTGCTTGTAGCTAAAGGCAAGTAGAAATTCAAGAGAAATGAGCAAAAGAAAGACTTGAGTAAGGTGAGATGTTTCACATGCAATGAGTATGTCCATTATGCAGGCCAATGTCATCATAAGAAGAAGAATAAGGAGAAGAAGGATGAGCAGGTGGCAGCAACAGAAGAGGTGGATGAGTTCACCAACAGGTTTGAGAGGGAGTTCTCACTGGCCTCTTTTGTATCTAGCCATGATAGTAGTCAACCTGAGGTGTAGGTTGATGAGAGGTGGTTAGTTGTCTGCAGGCACTGTAGTCACATGACTGGAATGCGAGAGGCATTCATATTTCTCGAGTATGTTCTTGAGCAGACCTTTAGTGACTTTGAGGGCATCGAGCATGTGATCAAAGGAGTAGGAAGGGTGAGGTTCCTGTTAGATTGTGGGGAACTCCTGGAGGTGGCTAGAGTTCTTTCATACCGGGATTGAGAGTGAGTATACTCAGTGGCATCTTTAGATGATGTAGGATTCTCTGTGGTGTTTCAGAGACGGTTGATATTCACATCTCTAGAAGGAGCTGACCCAGTGTTGATGGGTCACAGGATTGATGGTGATTATGTGGTGCAAGGGAGACCTACTTCAGGAGCATCTAGGTGGTTGCTAGAGTCCTCGTCAGATTTAGAGATGGAGCAAGAAGCTCCTGGTATGGACAAGCCTTTGGAGAGTCAGTCCACAGGCCAGAGGGATGAGCGAGATGCTCATGTTGATACCAGCTAGACACTGAGTTTGTATGAGATGACTAAAATGGATTTAGCTCAGGAGTAAGCTAAATCATCTCAAGGCGAGGAGATCAGGTACCAATTAGTGGATCCACTTGATGGCAGCTTCAGAGATTGTGTGCAACAAAGATTCAGAGGGAGTCTGGGTCCGGGGTCAGTGACTTGGTTAAAGAGAGAGAGAGAGGGGCTCCTTCCGAGACTACTGTGATGGAGGAGGATCAGAGTACTTTAGGTCAGAGGGCAACAGAGGTAGTCAGGTCAAATATGGCATTTGTTGTAGCAGAGGACTTGTTGGATCCGGGCATCAATTGTGGTCGGACATCCATCGTTAAGAGGGAGTGTTGAGTTTGGTGTAACTTAGGATGTCCTCCATGTGGACTGCCTAGCATGGAGGTACTTCTATCAACATAGGCAGGTGGGTAGAGTGTGAGATACACTCTACTAGGTGGCATGGATCTAGTAGCGGAGACATGCAAGGAGTTAAGTCACTTTTTCCAGTTGCATGCAAAGGTGCATGCATGCATTTTTTAATGCAGCAGTATGATTTCTACACAAGTGAAATTAGGGTTTTGGAACCCTAATTAGAGTTTGGTGATCTAATTTCTTAGTGACATAAAAAGACATTCAGTGTGCAAAAATCTTTATCTTTTGCGAGCATCAGTAGATCAGAGCAGCTGAGAGCATTAGTTGACCTAGGAGGGCGAACCATCTGAGATAGCTGGGATGCATTCCTGAGCACAATGAGAGGACAGATCTTCAGAGATTGAGTTCTTTCATCGAAGCAATGATAGAGATATTTCACTGAGTTTTCTTCTGAGACTAAAAGAGCAGCAACAGCAGTAGCGTGAGCAGTTGGAGCTGAGGACGTGAGCAACAACACATCACACATGTGGGATGTGAGGGAGCTGCTGCACACGTGTGGGAGGCTGAGAGGGCCCAAAGAGCTGAGGGATTTCATCAGTGATTGAGGAGAGGAGTTTAGAGTTCAATTAGAGCTAGACTGAGAGCAAAACGACTGAGACTTGCCTATGAGGAGCGGACGCAACTGTACAACCGGGGGACCTTTTCAGTGTTTGAGGACGCAAATCATCTTTTAGAGTAGAGAAGAAGGGAAAAGCGAACAATCGTCTGAGATTAGACCGAGGGTATAGCATCCAGTGATTGGTAGAGTCAGAGTTGAGAGTTCCATCTTGAGGGTGTATTTGATGGGGGCGCATTATCCAAGAGCAGCAACGACAACTGCTGCAGATCAAGGGATTTGGCCCTTCAGGTTCACCAGTTGTTTCTCTAACTCATATTGCACTTTTTCCATATTATATTTGCTCTGGGCTCAAGAAAGAAGAAAGTCCCACTGTAGCTGTTTTCTCCATTGGGGTTTTCAGGATAAATTTCTAAGTCATATGTGTGATTTCATGGTTGTTTATGTGTTGTAAGGATTTCATGTGCTGCTTATTCTGATTTTGATAGAAGTGTATTTTATTTGGGATTAGTGAATATTGTGGCCGTGTTGAGATCCAAAATTCCCAGAGCGAGTGGAGACCTCTGGGAAAATTTACAAGAGAAAGGTGTTTAGAAAGGTATTGATGCTCTCCATGTCCCTTGATGTAATCAAGTTTGTCAAAGAAGATTGAGGCTACTGTTCACTCATATTTGATGGCTGTTGATGATCTCTTTGATTTATTAATTGCATCATATGTTGGTTGGTTTTGAGCTAGAAATGAAAAAGCATCTTAATGAGCTTATCATATAATTTATTGCATCAATGTGATAGAGTTAATTTGTGACGTTCATGTATAGCATAACTCGCTGATTTGTCCTTCGCATTACAAATGTATTCATTAAGGAATGCTTTGACTCCATTTTCCCAAAGGACAAGGCAGGTGGTCTTACTTGTATCTTCTCACCCTTTATTTAAAGAAGAGCATTCAAAACACAAATCAGTCATCTGATTTTCAGATTTGTGCTAATAGACAGATCAGTGATTTGATCTAGGGAAACCTCCCTTGTGCCAGAAGAGAGCTGATATAAAGTGAAGGGAGGTTCTACTAAGGTGACAGTGGGTAGAACTTCCAAGAGTTTCCCTAGGGTTTGTACCTAGAAGATTGGACTTATCTTGTGTGTAGATCCAAGAGGTAACAAAATAGTGTTGTTGGTTAGAACAAAGTCCCTTTCCCGGATTTAGTAGACATGGATACAATGATATGATGAGATGGAATTGGTTAACGATCTTGTTTTCTCATCTAACGATTCTATTGCTATGAAAAGGTATGAATGTGATCAATTTTTCAGATTTCATATCAGCATTTTATTTTTCTGATTTGGCAGGAAAACAGTATGGTATCATTCTGAGAGAGGTGAAGTGTATGCCCTTTCAGATTTCTCAGGTTTTCCTGGATATTCAAATGAGAACCCTCAAGGATGGGTTGAGCGTCTTCCAAGGTTTTGTGCGGACACTTATCTAGCAGCACATCATGCTGTATATTTTATGGATTATTTCAAATCCTAATGTAGAACATGAAAATGTTATGATGAGAATGCTTTCGCATAGCTTGGTGGGAGTTGCAACGGGTTGGTTTCGGCAAGGGGTAAATAAATTACTTTGTACAGTTCATCAACGGATTTCATAAGTATTGGGATAATAGCTATAAAGAAGAACAACAAATTGAAGACCCACTTGATGAATCCATTTCCTTGAATTAAGATCATATGTTGCAGAGTTGAAGAATGAAGAGTTTGTAGTAGCATCTCATGAAGAAGATCTTGGTGCTGAGGTTGATTGTGAAGACTCTTATGGGGAGGATCGAGGGTTTACTTCAACTTCTCCTGAAGACAAGGATTTGGTAAGCCACATTCCCCTTCAAGTTTGTGAATTTAATGATGAATCTTTTGATGATTTGAAAAGGGAAGATTTTATAAAGAAACTCTTTGAGGGTGAAGAGCTTTCAGGTGCTCCCTCTCCCTTGTGTGAAGAGGAACATTGAAGCCAATATTATGAAGATATTGGCACTCTTTTTCAGATTGGAAGGGGTAGATGTAATGGGCATTGTAGGTATTTCCAGAAGGATCCCATCTATGACGATGACAATGATAACTCCAGGGTTGAATTTTTAGATTGTGTATCTCTTGGACTGTAATATCCCAAATGTTGATATTCTCTAATGTTCTATGATAGTGTTGACTCGCACACTCAATCTCATACAACTTCGTAAAATAACTGTGCATGCAAACTTGCCATGCAAAAATGCCCTAAAATATAGTTGAATTAGGGTTAGGATTTTGCAGAGAGAAATTAACACTTACCACTGATATTTCGACTGATAATGACTCCAGAGATCGCTACATGCATAAGGATCCGGATGGGTGGTCTAATAATGCTCTTTTCCTCCGGTGTTACCGCCCCGCAGTACCGTAAACACCCTCCACACTGAAGGTGACTTTTTTGTAGGAGAGGTCCGTTCGGGCTGAGACTTTCTGAGCTTGTCCGTCTGCTGATGCCGGAGAGATGGGCTGGCACATGCGGAGGTTTGGCTGCGTCTAAGTGCCCTAGAAAATTGATTGGCAGTTTTGCTGTCCACGCCCCCAATTGATCTGTTTGGCTGATAGCTGCTCCAAGTGAGCAACTTGATGGCTGATAATCACTGCATACCGTAGGATAAGCCTGCTTAAAAAGAGGAAGCTGACATGCGGAGGAAAGATTGGGTTTTGTGGTCCCAGCGAATCCTTCTGTGTTTTCCCTACTACTTCCGACTGCAAAACGTGGATCTGCTAATAACCCTTCGGAATGTGTTGCATCTCTGAATACTTTAGTATATGATGGATGCAATGGATAAACCTGGATGATCTATCCCAATAAGAGACTAGGGAATATATCTCATTATCGAACCCTTGCTAGCTGAAGACACCGTCTCCAACCCCAACTGCCGCGGCTGCACGCTATGCTGCTGCTCGAAACTCCAAAATCAATCAACAATAACAATATATCTCCTTTAGTTCCATAACCCTTCTTAAATAGATCTTCATAAGCTTTTAGGGTTTGCATGTCACTTTTAGGGCTTATGCTTCACTTTTGCATGCATGCAATTCTAATTTGATGTTGACTTTAACACTAACTAAACAAGGCCTGCATGCTCCACATGCTTTAGGATATGAACTTTGATGGCCTTCTTTCTACACTGATGACCTAATAATACTGAATTGATGTACCTTTCTGCTCCTAGTGCTATCAGTCCTCAGTTATTCCCTTTTTATAAAAAACGGAACATTATAGTCCTCCCTCGCCAAAGATTGCTTGTCCTCAAGCAATGCCAATGCAACTCCACAATCAATCAAACTGAACCAACTGAATTCGGGGATGATCCCAAGGTCCCAAATTATCCTAGGAGATTTGTAGCACCCTCTGCTCAAAGCACTGCACTGCATAGTACCATCACAAGTTATCCCATGGAAGCCTCCTATAAGTAGAGTAACTAACCAGGCTGTAAACGAGGTACCATCACAATAGACCTCCTGAAAGCATCCTCTAGCAATCACTAAACTGCCAGTCATTGTAATCCCAGGGTCCCAAATCAATCTGAGAATTGCAGAGGTCAAAATGCATCCACCACTACCCTACGTAGTATCGACACAAGGAGCATCCTGTAGACTCCCAAGTAACCCCATCAGTAAACATTGTATCCCTCCCTCACAAGGTCTCCCACCTAGATCCCAATGCAAACTTGTGCATCTTTCATCCCAAATATCCCAAGGCTCTTGTGGGACTATACCCCTGGATAGGAATGTCGTCCCAAGAATCGCCCACTCAATAGGACACCAACTCTTAATTTCTCTCCAATCCAACCCCCAAAAAGGACCTTGTCCATAAGCACCATCACAAAGAATAATCCTACCAAGTTGACATTCTGCCCTTCTAATTTCAACTGGAATGCTCATATACTGCTGCCCAATTTCTTGATTCTGGCTAACCTGTAAAAACCATCCGCTATTATGCAAATGTGGACTCAAGCTACTGCAAGCCTTGTCTATGTACTCCTGAAGAGGACTGCTTTGAAATGCCATAGTATGTTTCTTCTGTTGCCCTATCAAGGAGTCCAACTGCTCTTCAATACTAGAAAGCCTGACCGCTGACTTGGTACATACAACTCGAAGAGATGTAAGCTCAACATCTCGCTGTAATATGGTGTCTCGAAGTATTTTGGTCCTCTCTTTCATCGCTAGAATGCGTTCTTTAACATGTTCAATCTTCTTTCAGTGACTATCATCTGGAAGCTCTATCTCATGCATGTATAAACTCTCCCTAACCTCCATGTGTGACTGCTCACTGTCTCGACTACTGTGCTCATTTCCTTGCACCTCATGTATTCCACCTGTCATAACTGTCTGGACTCCTGTTGTAGGTGATGAAGAGTGTACCGACTCCAACTCATCGCACGGCTTGTCCACAATCTGACTAGCGAATGTGCTTGTGTTGCTAGACTCACAGGATGGCTCTAATGCTATCTCCTCATGCACATCCTCATCATGTACTGTTAACTCCAAATGAAGCTCACCAACAACCTGTACTTCATGCTCATCTTTCTTCACTCCCCTAACTATGCCTTTAAGGAGATCCTCATCCCAATCCTTGGGCTGGCTCCCGAACTTGAGGGTGTAATAATCTTGAAAGGACAATGCTGCACATACCTCATCACCCAAGGCTAGATATTCCCAATATCGAGGCAAGTGTTGCAGTGTTCCTAACCTCTGCAAATTTCCAGTCAAGATCATTCTCATTGTCTTCATGTTCTCACAAGCTGGCAAAACAAAACCTTTGTTTTACCATACACTTCACCGACATCACTGACATGCATTTGCATGTACAAGCATGCATCAACATGCACTTTTATTCCATTTCTATGTGCCCACAGCTGGCAAGGATCATGCTTTGATACCACTATAATATCCCAAATGCTAATATTCTTTAATGTTCTATGATAGTGCTGATTCGCACACTCAATCTCATACAACTTTTAAAAATAACTGTGCATGCAAAAATGCCCTAAAATATAGTGAATTAGGGTTAGGGTTTTGCAGAGAGAAATTAACACTTACCACTGATATTTCCGCTGATAATGACTCCAGAGATCGCTGCATGCATAAGGATCAGGATGGGTGGTCTAATAATGCTCTTTTCCTCTAGTGTTACTGCCCCACAGTACCGTAAACACCCTCCAGACTGAAGGTGACGTTTTTGTCGGAGGAGAGGTCCGTTCGGGCTGAGACTTTCTGAGCTTGTCTGTTTGCTGATGCCAAAGAGATGGACTGGCACATGCGGACGTTTGGCTGCCTCTAAGTGCCCTAGCGAATTGATTGGCAGTTCTGCTGCTCACGCCCCCAACTGATCTGTTTGGCTGATAGCTGCTCCAGGTGAGCAAACTGATGGCTGATAATCACTGCATATCGTAGGATAGGCCTACTAAGAAAGAGAAAGTTGACATGCAGAGGAAAGACTAGGTTTTGGGGTCCCAGCGAATCCTTCTGTGTTTTCTCTGCTACTTTCGGCTGCAAAACGTGGATCTGCTAATAAACCTTCGGAATGTGCTGCATCTCTGAACACTATAGTATATAATGGATGCAATGGATAAACCTGGATGAACTATCACAACAAGAGACTAGGGAAGATATCTCACTGCCGAACCCTCGCTAGCTGAAGACACTGTCTCCAACCCCAATTGCCGCGGCTACACACTGTGCTGCTGTTCGAAACTCCAAAATCAATCAACAATAACAATAGATATCTCCTTTAGTCCCATAACCCTTCTTAAATAGATCTTCATATGCTTTTAGGGTATGCATGTCACTTTTAGGGTTTATGCTTCACTTTTGCATGCATGCAATTCTAACTTGATGTTGACTTTAACACTAACTAAATAAGGCTTGCATGCTCCGCATGCTCCAGGATATGAACTCTGATGACCTTCTTTCTACACTGATGACTTAATAATACTAAATTGATGTACCTTTCTGCTCCTAGTGCTATCAGTCCTCGGTTATTCCCTTTTTATAAAAAACGGAACATTACATGGACAACCACAAAACATGGAAGTATGTCTTGCATTGTATTCTATTGATCAACATCCATGCATTTTCAGTGAAGAGAAAAGCTTGTCATTGCATGGGGAGAGTGGTCATCCTGATCTAATGGTTCTAGGAGGAAATTTCCAGCCCTTTGCATTTTCAGTTTACAACCTCATTGGGAACCTAAAAGCAACAAAGGGAAACGTTTTTAGAGCTGCAATGTATTTGGAACAACAAAATAAACAACTTTGGGGTATTGCAAAATTTTTCCAGACTTTTAAAAGGGGGCCTCAAGCCTCAAGTTATGAACTGTTTTATTTTTTTTCAGATTTGATGTTTTGTCTTATACTTCATGTGCATATTGGATTCAGGGCAGCAATGAAGGACGACAAACTTCTCGTAGATTTTGATTGGAGCCTGTTGCCCACCTATTTCGACTAGGTGGCAACTCCATGTACATAGAGATGTACATAGTTGTACAAGTTGTACCTTGGAAAAACCTAAGGATTTTTTCCATTTCTGCAGGGCAATTGCCCCTTTGTAAAACGAAATGTCCGCTCCCCTGCGTGGGAAAATTAATGTAATTATATGTGCTAGTGTGGGTCATATGATATGGACGCCACACCATGGAACTGGTTATAAGGGAAGTCCCCTCATCGAGTGTTTTTTCCCTTTCCAATTAACCTTGTTGTTTAAACAGTTTTAATTGGTTTGGTTTTTCACTCAAAATCCTCCAAAGTGGTGACGAGCGTTCTAATAGTCAAGTCCATGGGGTGGCTAAGGGTTCAAAATGTTCTTCGTGACCATGCTAGACATTTGTATAGAGTCTTGCGGAGTTTCATTATGTTGTTGTGTTTTTATTTATTTTTTCTAGTTAATTAATGTCACCCCTTGGTGGTTAATTAACTAAGTTTTGATGTAATAATGTAATTGCTCAAGCACTGGCACTTTGTAATAAGGGCTATGAATGCAAGGCAAATTGCTATGAAACCCCCTAAGCCACTGCTTCGAGTCCCATGTCATTCTGATAAGGGGTTAAGGAGATACACCATTTTTGGCTAAGCAAGGTCTATTTTTCCTAGGGAATTAATTAATTTCCCTAAGTCAAAAATTTAAATTATTTGATTTTGAAGGAAAAAATCAAATAAAGCCATGGTAATTAAGTTTGGGGGATGGCTAAGCATAGCCAAAATTTGATAAACCCTCCATGGTCAAAATAAATGTCTTAAGATCTCCTAAGTGGGGCGTCCCTTTTTCCTTAATAAAATAAAAAGATTAAAAAATTAAAGATCAAAAGTTAAAAATTAAAAAATAAAACATTAAAAATAAAAAGATAAAAATAAAAATATAAGATTAAAACTTAAAAATAAAAGATAGTAATTAAAAAATAAAAGAATAAAAAGATAGAAATTTTAAAATAAAATATAAAAAATAAAAGATCAAATAATTAAAAAATAAAATATTAATAGAAAATCAAAAAATAAAATATTAAAAATAAATATAAGATTAAAACTTGAAAATAAAAGATTAAAAGATTAAAAAATAAAAACATAAAAATAAAAAAGTAAAAGATAAAATAAAAGATTAAAGATTAAAAATTAAAAGATAAAAATAAAAAGTGAGTCAATGGAGAGGGCCCACTCTATTTTGATTTTTCCATTTACCTAAAAGCTCATCTAAGGGTGAGTTTTAAATAAAAAACCCTAGATCTAAGGGTGGAGAATGATTAAGACATGGATCAAGCACTCAAGCCATGGATTAAAAAGCAATCTAAGGGTGTAGATTGGTTGAGAGT
>LPNX011205306.1:0-12925 GCA_001517045.1 Pseudotsuga menziesii
ATTAGTCTTTGAGCTACCTCATGTTGGATGATGAAGGATGCCTTAATGCCTTCCTTCCAATGGATCTCTTCCTATCGACTGCAACACATCTTGCTCTGGGAACGAAATTTAGAGTTTTATGACAGTACCTTGGGAATCGTTGTCCTCAATGGCAATTTCCCTCGCTATTGGGTAGTGGGGATACCCTAATGTCTCCTACTCGATAGATTCTTCAAGTGTTCGAATTCAAGTCCTTGTAATCACACTTGTTAGAATGTACTAGGTACCTTGGGAACCATTTTCATTAATGGTGGTTTCCCTCGCGTTTGTTAACGGTTTTCATTATTGACCGGTAATCAAACGGCTTCCTCCATGTTCGACTTCAGCTCCTTTATTCGCATGGTTAGGATTCGTACCTTTTTTGGCTAGTTTGGATTGAAGACCTTGGGGCTGACAGTAGCATTGTTATCTCTTGCTATTTCCCAAGTTGCACAAGACCTTGTTATACTTTATATGACATTTTGCTGAGACATAGATCCACCTTGTATTTTTGTGGCTATGATCGATTGTTGAGCATGGATCCACCTTGTTCATTTGTGGCCATGGCTCCTTTAGATTTGATATGGTGCCTTTTTGCATATTGAGCGATCATGATAGTTTCATCAGTTATACGTATGTTGGATCCGCCTGTATCTTTATGGCGATTTTTTGTATATGGACGTGTATGTTCCAGAGATTAGTTTTTCTGACATTTATCTCTCTTTCAGGTACCTTCACTCGAGCCTTTTGATCTTGGATTCTTTGCTCTCTCCATACTCAGCTGTTTCCTTTATAATGTATTTCGGCTATCGTCTTCCCCTCTAACCTCACACATTAGGGGCATCTGTTATAGCCCAAAATGACACATCTCTTCCTGTGACCACTTTCCCATGATTTCGTTGCATGTCGGCACTTCATGAAAGTCACTGAAAAACACCTATCTTGGAGGAACTATATCTTGAGTTCTGTAACTCCGTTTGACCTCATTTCTATGCCGTTGGAAAGGTATTTCAGTTAGCTAAAACTTTCCAGAAGACACCAAAGTCTGAAAATGCCCATAAATACCCTTAAAATGTGTTTTTTGTGTATGCGCGACTCTCCTTATGTGCAACCCGTGCATCACTCGCGACTCTTGTGTTTTGCAAGTCGCGCATGCATATATTTGTGGGTTTCTCTTGTGTAAACTTGCGTATCATGCGCGGGTTGCTCTCCTTCATAGTCGCGCATCTGTTTCTTAACATTAAAACATAAAAACACGAGTTAATTGGAGATTAGTTTTGTCATCTAACTGATTTCCTTAACTGCTGTAACTTCTCTAACCTTCGAACTACCTTATTTCATCCATATAAATAGTGGTAGGGAGGTCCATGAGAGGGAACTTGGATTTTATGCATTGTTATGCTGGAGGAATCGGGACTCTCTTTGCCCACACCTTTGCCCTAGAGGTCTTCCCCTTGCGTTGCAGAGCTTGGAGGCTGAGTTCTTTGGAGAAGAGAAACAGCAGAACCGGATCAAGGTTTCGTGAGGTGCCTAACTTGAAGAGAAGGTATATTTGTACTTGTTTTCGAGATTAATAAAGATGTGATGTCCTTCTTCTTCCCAAGTCATTGTTCAATGTGTAATTGAATCTCTGTTTATGATCATATGATGATGTTAGTTCATGTTTATTTGATTGTCATTGCTTTATATATGGTCATAATGGTTTGAGGAAGGTATAACTTGTTTTGCAGGTCTCTTGGAGTGAGAGGAGCAAGAAGAGGATCGAAGAGAAAGCTTGGACCAGCCTTCAGTTATTCAGGTATGGACTTTTCTCATCTCTGAAACTTGCTGTTATATACTTGCTGAACATTGTGCATCTCTCTTTCAACCCCAGTACGTTGATGGCCTCTTAAACCCTAGCCATAGGACACTTTCCTTTACAACAAGCCTACGAACAGCTAGTTTTTTAGGTAAACTAGCTAAACCCTGATAGTTAAGATTTGTCACAATCATGGTGAAAACCTAGAAAGGGCAGCCACTGCTCTAAGTGCCCCAATTTGGTGTTCCAAAGAAACATTAGGGTCCTTCTCATGTAAAACAAAAACCCTAGGGTATGCTCCCTTCAAAACTCCAGTATGTGCCTTATTCATAACCCCAGTCTCAACATTTTTTGAACAGGATCTAAGATAATACCCCTTATCCTTAAACAAATAATCTTTCATAGGTGATACAAACCCTGAACCACCTATAGAAGAATCCGAACTCAAGGAAACTTCTGAATGAACCTCCATCAGAGGCTCAAAAGATTTTAATTCCTTTAAACCCAGGGAAAGTAAAATTTTCGTTAATAAAAGGCTCATCCAAAACAATAGGTTTAAGAACATCCAAAGTTAAAACCCGTTCTTCAATATCCAAACTAGAAAAACCCTTAGATAAAAGATCATCCATAGGATATAACTGATGATTAGTTATAACCTCATCTGAAACCAAATTATGTACTTTAGCCTGTACATCAGGCACTAAACTAGGTTCACTATGAATTCCAGAGCCACCCTCCTTAGAATCAACCCCAAATTTATCCAAACCCTCCTCAGGAAGACAACCATCCGATCCCACAGATTTCTTCACTCGCCAAACAGATTTTACCACCCCACCCGATTTATGATGAAAATAAAGACTGCAATCAAAGGCTAAATGCCCATGTCTATGACACCTAAGACATTTAAAAGGAACCCCAACATAGTCCAGAGGTTGTTTAAAGCTTATATTACCCTTTGATATCATCAAATCAGCCACCAACCCTTTACTGATATCAAGAAGAACTAAAATTTTACCCAGACAACAGACACTGGAATGAAGAAAGGATAGGTTAGCTTCAAGAAACGTTCCCAGGGAATTTCCAAAAAGTTTAAAGAAATCTAGGGACCAGAACTCAAAAGGGAGATTCGGCATTTTAACGCAAATTGGAAGAGTATCATACCTTTCAGAGCGCGGGTCAAATAAAGGGGTCCATCGCTTCAAAAGGAGTCCAGTTCCCTCCCATCTCCAAGAACCAGAAAGGATTAAATCTGAATCCACAACTTCATGGAATTTGAAGGCAATCCACCCCTGCGGTAGTACAAACACCTCCGGACAAAGCGGAATAATATTCAGCCAAGTATCATTTATGGCATTTCTTTAAACATGTCGAACTAAACTTTCACCCTCCAAAACACCCAACAATAGTATGTGCATTTGTCAAAATGATTTCATTCATTTTAATATCTTCTCCCACCACTAACAGAACCAGATTCATAGCTTTTTATAATAACCTATGTAGATCTTCGCCCACTAGTTCCAGGAACAAACCTCACTTTCTTGTTTGAAGAAACCACTGGAGAATCCATAGTACCCACCAACGAGTTCACAAACTTCGAATGATGAAATTTAGAAACATCTCCAAAAGCTAGCGAAAGCTCTTGTTCCACAGGTTTATCAAAACTGTCCACCTGAGAATCCAATACAATGCCCACACCACTCACCGTCCCAGCCGGGTGCAAACCGCATTCATCACCCACAAAACCTATATCAACACACCGCTCAGAATGCACAGCCCCCAAAGGAACAATAGTCTGATCCTTTGCCATATCAGACAAATCCACACCATTTACCCCTAATCCCACAGGAAAATTCACATCATACTGTTCGTCAAAATCTTCATCAAAGGAGAAATCCTCTTTGCATAATGGCAAAACATCCGATGAGAAACATGCCAAAATCGAAGGCTTGATTGTCTACTGTGTTTTGGGAGGAGTTCGCGCCAGCGCTTTCATGTCCCGAAGCGACATGAATATCAACATGGTACAACAGAAAGAATAAGGTGTGGAAAACAATAAAAAACGGTTTAAATGCACATATCTGTCATGCAGAATCAATGTACTCAATACCAAATTTGGCTAACCTCCAAAAAACCGCAAAATTAAAAAGACTAAAGCCAGTATCGCCATAGTAAAAAACACTAATCCGGCCAAATAAACTCTAAACAATCTGCTAAATAAAACCCTGCGTCAAAAAGGATGAGCTATCATAACTCCATATCCTAGGAAATCTGTCATAACCCGATACTGTCAGCTGCAATATTAAAAGAATATGCTCAACACTTTACACCTGTTAAAACGAAAAACCAAGTGTTCCTCCTTCAAGGATTACGTTAACTCCTCCTGCCGTCGATCTTACTTCTCCTACTGTCGATCTTCAAGGAGTACGCTGATCTTACTCCACCTACCGACTATCTTGCTCCTCATGCCATTGATCTTCAAGGAGTACGTTGATCATCATCCAAGAACCTTCGCTTCATCCAAAAAACTTTAACATATTCACAAGTATTGCAAATCATGTAATCAATGACCACCATTTAAATATAGAATATATTGTACTCTTAAGACACTCCTTAAATAAAGTTAAACATTCAAAACTTTACGAATACTTACAAAACATTTTCATATTATATTGTTATATCACATTAAAACTAACAATATAATATCCAGATGTAAGTGGTAGTATTAGATTTAAAAACACATTATAAACTAACAATAACACATTATTAATTAAAATAATATTGTGACATCTATGTACAATCAGCAATAATAAATTAATAATTAAAATAATATTGTGACAAATGCACAAACATATATTATTGTATGACTGTTCATACCTAAGCTTTGTGTAGTTTTTTATTAAGTTTATTTTAAAATAACAATTAACTATTCGTAATTTTATGTTCACCTTACATGTTTGTTATTGTTAAATAAAAAGCCAATAAAAAAAGGATTATTTTATTAAGCCTTTAAGCAATTTATTGAGGATAATAGAAAGTAGGATTGACATTCAATGATTAAAAATAATAAAAATAGAAAGATGATGTAATAGCATCATCATTATTGTAGTGACGTCCGGAAGAGAATGCTAGCAAGACTGGGCACTGTAAATCAATTACTGCTCGACGGTTTTCATAGCATTGGCGAACTTATGAAAATTTGTGTAAGATGAGCCGCCTTCCTTCACTGCATCGATCGCACTCTCCCGCAATTTCACCACTCTTCTCTTCATCTCTGCACCTTCCACCCCCGTCACTACTCTCTCCACAGCCCTCTGAATCTCACTCATCTGGATTATTGATGTAATTCCATTCACAGTAGAGGTAGCTGGGTTTTCCTCAAGTAAAGACAATCAAATTTTCCAGACATGAACTATGTAACTTTGGTTCAGAAACTGATCTGCAAAGTGAGGCCAGCATAACATGGGCACCCCCATGCTGATGCTCTCCAAGGCTGAATTCCATCCACAGTGTGTCACAAAACAAGCAATGGAAGGATGAGACAGAACCTTCAATTGTGGACACCAAGACACCAAACACCCCTGCTGCCTCTGCAACTGTATGCGCTCCAAGAACCCAGGAGGAAAGGCGACCTGATCGCTACCGGCCTCTAGCAGATTGGAGCGCACAACCCACAGAAATGGTCTCTCCGTGGCCTCCAAGGCAAGTGCAAGTTGTTGGAATTGTGTCTGGCTTAACACACTCAAGCTGCCAAATGAAACGTAGATCACAGACTGCCTGGACTGTTTATCCAACCAATCCAAACATTCCCCTTCCTCTGCCCAAAATCCCGCTTTGATTTCCAATCCGTTTGCTTCTGAATTCGAATTGAGAAGCGCGGATGGAATCAAGGGACCTACTGGATAGACTGAAGCTCCTTCCTCTACTAGATTGCTGATGGTGGGTGCTTCCAGATGATGGAAGGAATTGAAGATCACCCACTCTATTCCCCGCACTTTCTCCATATATCGATTAATGAAGTTGAAAATGAATTCTTGCTGTGAGTCGTTGAATCCTGGAGCCCATGGAAGATGTGCAGAGCAGAGAGGCGGCATGGAGGGAAGATATTTCACCATTTTAAAATCCTTTGGAACACCTGCAGAGACCCAAATTAGTAAAGACAATATGTCAATCTTGACAACCAGTGCATAGACTATATAATTCAAAGATTCATGTAACATAGTAGGGTTACCCTACCGTTTGAGGGAATGATTTGGGATGATAGCAGCGCTGGAATATTATAGAGCAATGCATAGGTAGCAGTAAGAGATGTCCAGAGGGTGGCCTTTGGAATCCGGTGGCGTTGAGCAATTTCTAGTGCCGTTGAAGCCAAGGCATCTACTACCAAGCAGACACTTGTAGCATCGTCCTCCTCTTTGATTTGGTGAATGAGGTGATCAAGAAACGGGACAATCACACTCTCTGTCACAACACAGAGCTTGGCAATGTCAGTGCGAGGATCAGTGGAAGGAAGGCCATCGCAGACTACCACAGAGCGGATCATCTTGTGGTTGGTGTAATTAGAGGTGTTGTTAGCCTCTGCTATTCGAGAGTGGTTGTAGTCTGTGTTCACAAAACTGATGAGGAATCCCTCGTCCACAAGCTTCAAGGCCACCTGCATCATGGGATTAATATGGCCTTGCGCTGGAAAAGGAACCAGAACAGCCCGGGGTCGCTTGCTGCAACTGGTGTCCATTATTCCTCCCTTTCTCTTTGCCAGGATCTTGCCTTCGCCTGTAGCACGACACTTTCTTTACCCCCGAATGCTTGTGGGCTGTGTATAAGTCCAGAAAATATAATAAAAATCATAGGGAATCTCCCATTTCCATATTTTGCTTCCGTCTTGAAATTAACTTCTCTCGTGACACGGTATCGACTGTGTCATTTTGAATAAGTAAAAACATTTAGTACTCATTTTTGTCTTGAACTGAACGAAATCTGTCGTGATGCAGTCTTAACACATTATCAAATTTTTGTTGGAATGCGTCGAGTCTGAGGTTAAAAAACAAGTACGTTTGGTCTATCCAACGGATCAACATCAATGGTTAACTTCGCTGTTGACGCCAAAAGTAGACTATATAATTCAATTAAAAAATCTATTAAACAATTCACTGGCTTCACTTCTCCTTGTCTATCTATATTTGAACCGGAGTACGTGGTTAATGAAAGCTAAAATTAATTATCCTGCAGCAATGATTGCTGAAGCAGGTTTTCAAAATGTTAAAATCTAACGGTGAGCAATGAACTGTTGTAGTAATTATCTAATGAAAGTTAAAATTAATTATCCTGCAGCAATCATTGCCGAAGCATGTTTTCAAAATGTTAAAATGTAATGGTTAGCAATGAACTGTTGTTTTACCACAAGTTGATAAAAATGTATTAAAAAAATATTTTGAATTTTTTTGTTTATATATATATATATATAATAAATGTTAAAATTTGATAGTGAACCAATGTTGTTATAAAAGATCATTTTAAAAATAATAATACTTAGAGTATGTTAAAAGAATAAAAATAAAAAATTATATTAAATATAATTACAATTTGGATATCTTTATATATATAATTTAAAGAATATTTAATAAATAAAAATAAAATATTATATATGTTTAATCACAATTTGGCTTATAAAAAAATGATTTAAAAATATTATTATTATCAATAATGTTAAATATAGAACTCTATTCATTTTTAATATTTATATCAAAATTAAGAAGCTACCACTTCGACAACATTGAATACAAAAGAGAATGTATAATATGCAACCTTCTATCAATTAGTACAAAAACACAAGATCAGTAAAACACTAAGTATTGTAATTTATTTGAATTGGAGCATAAATTTATTAGGGTGTTGGTAAATGGATAAAAATCCATGAGCACTTAAAAAAAGTAAACTAGGCATGTTCACTTGAGATCCCAAACTTATAAGTTTTCTTTTTTAGTGAGCTTAATCTTTAATTACCATAAAATTAATTATTTTTAATGATCCTAAATAAGTTTAAATAATTATCCTATTTTTCAGAGAAGATTCCAAAAAAAATCCTTAAAACCTAAACAAAAAATGTTATACAAAATTATTCATACAATTACATAAGATTCCTTTTATATATATAAATAAAGTGAAACGCTTACATTTACATATTAGAAATACTTAAAGATCATCTCATTAAAATAAAGAGAGCGCTCTCGAGGAAGGCAATCTCGAGGAAAGAAATAGTTCTTTACACAACTTCCAACTTCCCAAGATAAGAAAAGATTCTTGAAACCTCTATTTGCAATTTGATTTTTTAGTCAAATTTTTTCCTACAAAAGTATATAATGTTTCTCACTCACCATGTTAACGGTATCACTTAAAGAACTTTTAAGTTATTGCCTTATTATTTAACAAGTTAGTAAATGGTTTATTCTTTTAATGCTTGAGATAAAGGGAAAATTTGTAAATGAGTAATAATAGTTAGTATGTTGAGTTATATATAGTGAATAGTTAGACTAAAGTTTGATTTTTGATCTCATCTATTTGATAATGTAGTAAGTGGTTGATGGTACTTTTACTTTAACCATATTATGTAAAGGTTATTCTAGTAATGTATAATCAATAAGTTGTTTTCTATCATTATTGTGATAATGTGTCTTTATTATAAAGACCATGAATTATTGGCTTTCATTATATTTGCATTATTTAGAAAGTCGTAAAATACCCTCTTAACAAGTAAATACTAAGGACATAATTTGAGGGAACCTTCTTCAAAAGGTCAGGTTAGTCTTCCTTCTTTGTTTAATAAATTATTTTAAAGATCAAGGTTTAATTTGTCATGATAATGAAATAAGGTTGAATGCTACAATACTTTCTCTGAAGTCATAACATTATTTAACTTGTCCTTATTATCAATACAAGATTATATGAACTAAGAGTTTGTCACTCTAATTTAGTTATGTGTTAGCATATTCATTATAAACCATGCCCCTAAGAGGTTTAGAGGTGTTGGATGCAAGTTTAGTAATTTTAAGTTTATTATTTCTAGTCGTTTGAGAGATGGGTTTATTGGAGCATGCATTCAATTTGGTTCAGGTATCAAATATTGTATATTGAATAATGGGTTGAATACTCATGCTCCATTTACATGAGAATGTAAATCTGGTAATTCCATTAACATATCTAGTTTAATGCAGTAAATACAAATTGTTTTACTTTTAATCTTTGACTATAAACTCACATAATTCCATTTAATCTTTATACTGAATTAAAGTAACAATTTAGTCTTTGACTATAAACCCACATAATTCGAAACCCTTATAATTTAGTGAAGTAAAAATTTAGTCTTTGACTATGAACTCACATAGTTCCAAATCCTTAGACTTGAGTGAAGCAAGAATATATCCCCTTCAACTAAGAAACTCGTGATGTGTGAAGAAGCTTTCTAGAACATTTTTAAAACTATAAATTGTCACCGTGTCCTAATAGGCATAAGTCTTTTCTCTTCATAGAGAAGTTCATGTGACAATCGTTATATTAGGGAATATTTCTATTGACACACTAAAAGGATATTGGCTAGCTTTGGTAAAGGGTCAATGAACTTTTTATGTGACAATGGTTATGTGAGAGAATATTTCTATCGACACACTAAAAGGATATTGGCTAGCTTTGGTAAAGGGTCAATGAACTTTTTATGTGACAATGGCTATGTTAGAGAATATTTCTATCGACACACTAAAAAGATATTGGCTAGCTTTGATAAAGGGTCGGTGAACTTTTTTTTCTTTTCTTTGTACATAGGTTAGATCACCTTTTTGTTCTAGTTAAGGATTAAATACAGTTATAATCTTTTTAAATGATTTATATGTTTTTTTATATCTTTAAAGTTTTAAAGTTGTGTTAATGTTCAAAATTCCTTTTGACTAAACAATATCTAAAACCTTTGATCATTTTTGGATGAGAATAGGAAAAAGTTTAATTTCTTAATTTAATAATATATCTATATCTATATCTATATATCTATATATCAAATGAGTTAGCTAAAGTGGTTGACAGTTGAGAGTTGTAAGTAGAAGGTCTTAGAGTCAAATCATTGGGTGACTATGCATAGATAAATAAGGGCCTTACTTGATGTCCCCATTGGGTTAAGCTTTGTAATGAGAGTCGATGGGACGAGGCTCTTTTAGGTACCTCCCTTGAGATAAATCTTATCGTAAATGTAATAACTCTTTCAAAACTGTGAACCACATTGAATATATATATATATATATATATATATATATATATACCTTTCATCTTAAAAATAAAAGATTTAGCCCAAAAACAGATTTAACCTAAAAATCATTTGATCCCTTAAGATTATTCTTGATGTCATCATTATTGTTAAATCCTATCTAGAGTACAAGTATGATAATGATAATAAGTTTAAGCCACACACCTTTGTTTCACAATGTTTCAAAGTAATTATTGTTAAATCCTATCTAGGATACACGTATGATAATGATAATAAGTTTAGACCACACACCTATATTTCACAATGTTTCAAAGTCATTATTGTTAAATCTTATCTAAGATACAAGTATGATAATAATAATAAGTTTAGACCACACACTTATGTTTCACAATATCTCATTTAGACCACACACCTTTCTTTCACCACACACCTTTCTTTCACAATGTTTCAAAGTAATTATTGTTAAATAATATCTAGGATACACGTATGATAATGATAATAAGTTTAGACCACACACCTATATTTCACAATGTTTCAAAGTCATTATTGTTAAATCTTATCTAAGATACAAGTATGATAATAATAATAAGTTTAGACCACACACTTATGTTTCACAATATCTCCCATACTTATACTTTGAGTACTTTTTCTTTCTATCTCTTGATCTTTTAAATTGACCTTTAAAATATACTTAAAATATATACAAATTAATGTGATCAATTAATAATAATTTTAATTTTTTAATGGAATACTAACTAAATGACATTTGACCTTTTTTAATGGTGGAGAAAGATAAAATGAAGAAATGATTTCCAAGGTTTAATGAAATGGATAAATACAAAGAAGACCCACCACCACTTTAGAAGATATTTAATGCACCATAACTATAAGTTGCATGCACAAAGACGATACTCACTTTTGTTGTAATGGGAACGCATTAATACTAATGTTAAAAATGCACATGCATTAACAAAAACATGAATGCACAAAAACCTATTCATGTTCTTGGTTTAACACACATATGTTCCTTTACGTGTGCAAAATAGGGGTCTGTTGGCCATTTCTTTCTCCCGTCTCCTCATTTCCCTAGATTTTATAGATGATGGGAACTCGAACGCGAGTGTGTATTCACTAGCAAAGGACATTCTCACTCCTCCCTGTAATCCTTTAACTTTTTTTTCTTTTTTTTTTCTATTATATTTTTTATTTAGTAAATAAAAATTAATTTTAAAGAAGGATGAGTATAAGTGTAAAGAAAGCAGCTCGCGGCGGCTCCTGCTAAGGCTTCGGTTCCTTGACGGCTTCAGCTAGGGCTTCGGCCTGATGCCCCTTCTCGGCCAGCGACTCCTCTGCATCTCCTCTCGGCGGATCCATGACAGCTTCTCTCCGTCTTGATCGCTCTCCTCCATGGCTCCTTCTGTGGATGCTCCTTGTTCTTTCAGTGAGACGGTCAAGCGAAGCCTCGGTTCTGGTCCTCCTTTTCTAGTGGTGCATGAAGCCCCTGCTCTCACCATTCCTATCATTCAAGATGCTATGGATCATGCTGAGCACTACTCCTCTCATGCTTTAGTTTGTAGGTTTAATGGTATCTAGCCCAGGTTATCAGATCTGTACTCTTGGGTCTCCTCAGAATGGAACCCTCTCTTAAAAGAGGGAGCCATCATTTGCCCCTATGCAAAAGGGTTTTTTATTGTAATCTTTGTTTCTGTTGAAGATACGGATCTAATCTTTGTCTTTGGGCCGTGGTTCTGGGGCAGGTCGGGTCTGTCCTTGCAGCCCTGGTCCCCTTCCTTTGATGCTTCAAAGGATGTTATCTCTTTGGCTCTGGTCTGGGTTAGGCTCCCAAATATTCCTCTTCACTTCTGGGGTCTCTCCTCTCTGCAATCCATCGGGAATTTCCTCGAAAAGTTTCATAGCAGAAGTCAGGAAACTGAGACTGCCTTCACCACCTATGCTCAGATTTGTGTGGAAATGGATTTCAGCAAAGGATTTCCAGTGGAAATCATCTTGGATGGTAAGGACTATTCTTGGACTCAAAAGTTAGATTATGAGCAAATCCATTTTAGATGTAGAGCTTGTTATGAGACAGGGCATTTATCCCTCAACTGCAAAAAAATTCCAGAGAAAAATAAAGAAAGGAAAAATCATTAGAAGCCCACCTGGTGGATCGGAGCAAATTCTAACCACCAGTTAATATGCAAGGTCCCGGATTTCCTAAAAGGAACTCCAGATGATGAAAATAGCAGTATCTCATCTCACCGTTCGAAGGAAAATCCAACGGATGAAATCAGTAGTGAACCAGTTTAGCATCCCATGCAACCCCTCCCTCCCAAGAAAACCATGGAGCCACCAAAAAAGCCTTCCGCATCAAGTTGGGCAGATCAAGCAGACGAAGAAGACCCTCTAAACTCTCCTCTTGTTAGCAGTATCTCCCCTCTAAAAGGAACTCCAGATGATGAAAATAGCAGTATCTCATCTCACCGTTCGAAGGAAAATCCAACGGATGAAATCAGTAGTGAACCAGTTTAGCATCCCATGCAACCCCTCCCTCCCAAGAAAACCATGGAGCCACCAAAAAAGCCTTCCGCATCAAGTTGGGCAGATCAAGCAGACGAAGAAGACCCTCTAAACTCTCCTCTTGTTAGCAGTATCTCCCCTCTAAAAGGAACTCCAGATGATGAAAATAGCAGTATCTCATCTCACCGTTCGAAGGAAAATCCAACGGATGAAATCAGTAGTGAACCAGTTTAGCATCCCATGCAACCCCTCCCTCCCAAGAAAACCATGGAGCCACCAAAAAAGCCTTCCGCATCAAGTTGGGCAGATCAAGCAGACGAAGAAGACCCTCTAAACTCTCCTCTTGT
>LPNX011205306.1:13026-50275 GCA_001517045.1 Pseudotsuga menziesii
TAGCCAAGCAGCAAGTAAAGTCTAAGAAAACTCCAAAGAATGGACGAAAGTCTCAAAAAAGAAGAAGCCCCCTCATTCAAGGAAACCTGTAATAACACGAAGCCACTCCGGCACCATGAAAGAGTTCTCGACTTAAATTTTGTAAAGACAGCAGTAACGGTTTTTTTACAGCTGTTTTTCGAAAGCAATGTGAACTATGTAGATTTCTTTTCAGTGGTTACGCCACTGCTCTTTTAATTCAATCCATAACCATTTTTGTCTAAAAAAATGATGGTCACTTTTTGTACATTAGATGCAACATAAAACTAAAAAACAAATATCCCTCATCTTTCAAGGCTATTTGAGGCACTTGCACAATAAATGTTGGTTTTAGTAAAATGATAGAATTTAGGAAATCAAATCACCTTCCTGAATATATAATATTTATTTATTGAAAAATCTCATAACTAGCTCATTTATGACTTTTTCTAACATTATTTTTTTTGCAAATTATAAGGTATTTATCCTTGTTAATGCAATATTTGAGTGCCTAAATGATGGAATCAATATACAAAAACTTGTAAGCATGTAGATAAGAAGTAGTACTAGTGCAATGTTATTTTTCCAAACTAAAATTAGCATGTTTTAAATTTTTTCATAATTATCTATGTGAGGTGACCTTGAAATCAGTTCACCAAGTGTTAGTGAAACTATTGCAGGTCTTAATATAATGATGAAGGTTGCATTTTTTAATAGAATGTAGAGGTAGGTGTCTACTAGTGCAACATATAATTTCTTTATGAAATGGTTGCGAAATGAAAAGTTATGGCCGAAACACCAAAAATGTTTTTGTTTTTGTTAAGGAGTTACATCACAAGAAAAATATTAAATATGTATATATTTTTCTTAAATTTTTTGTATATGTAATTTGCATAAACGATTTTATCTATAATTTCATCATCCATGATTGTCTGTAACATACTGTAGTAGGAGTCGAAGCGTAAACATATTGAGAAAAGAGAAAAATGTCAGATTATGTCATGTCCCAAATTTTGCATTGGGTCACAATGGCCTAATCACATTTTCCATATTCATGAGATTTTGTCAAATTGATACTAAGGGTCAAATAATTGCCAAGGAGGAAAATTACTAGTTTCCTAGGTTGGGGTGGAAGCTTTGGGATTTGGAATAAGGGGGACAATGAATGATGTTTGAACATTATAATGGCATAAATATTTAATAAAGGAGCTAAAAAAATAAATACTAGAGAAAATTGAAGTGGCAATGGAGCATGGAGACACATGGAGACTATGGGGCCCACACAAGCTAGAAATTTTGTGCCACATGGCATCCTCCTCTTGCAATTTCGAATCCATGGGAAGTTTAAATGTTCTTGGATGAGTTAGAAGGATAATACACTTGACCATATGCATCATAGGTCGAATTTGGGAGGAAATGTAACTTACATGGGAAAGGAAGAGTCATTTTGGAGCTAGTAAGACACTTGGACTAGATTCCCTAGCTCTATGACAACAATGATGAATATGCAATGACACCTATGACACAAATCAGAACTGAAGGCTGAAATATGACATATCTGAAATGTCAAGTCGAAATAGAGCATCCAAGAGAGCTCTCATGTGAGTTGAGGAAGCTCAATGGGCTCCAACTCAAATTTGGGGAGGGTGGAACGCTAGGAAAGGGAGGACACATGGAAAATCATGAGCACACACCCCAATTCGAATTGGATTGAGTTTGTGGATGGATTAGGAACCTTATAATGCTAAGGATGTTTATAAAATACAGGAAGCAACCAAGAGAATGGTTTTTGATCATTTGAGAAATTGTCATTTGTGAATTGTGAGAGCTAGTGGATGACTAGTTTTCTTGCCTTAGCCAATTTCGAGGGTGAAAGATTCCCATCCAAGTTGGTGTTTGGAGAGGACACTTACGTATTTCAAGGAGATTTAATGGATTCTTATTTGTAGGTGTAAGCTACAGTAAATCATGTGGATTCTTCTATTGCAGCACTCTTTATCAACCATTTCCAGTTTTCTTTACATATTCATGCTCATGGAGGGATTGCGCCTTGGGTGAGTTCATGTACTCTTTGGGAGAGATCTTCCTGACCTATTTTGATTGTAATCAGTTAAATATGATCTATTATTCATTCTCAAAAAGTTTCAAGTCGAAATACCCAAGATTTGTATGTCAAAATGACTTTTAATGAGCAAACAGTGACCATTTCCACTCTATTTTGGTATATGCTATGGTAATGCTTACTATTTCGAATGGAGGAATGTATCTCTAATAAATGTATGATGAATGGAATGTAATTAATGTGTATTTAAGGTCTCATGTTCCTTACTTAAGCATTGGAATCCATTTTACTCATTTTTATTGCATTGGGAGAAGATTTGGTGCATTTTCCCCAAGGGTCGAAATTGTGATTTGGGAGTTGTTTTGGAAAGAGTCATAAAAGATTGTATAAACTGAAACATGATGCATATGAGACTTTGAGAATGTCACTTACATGCCCCCTGCCTCTTTTTTGAAATTCAAGTGACTTTGGGACCATTTGAGAAGCCATTTTCGACAATTACCCAAGGGGAATTGGAGCCCCAATTTGCTAGTAAAGACTCCTACTTTGAACAGAACATTAAAAAAGTTTTAAAAAGTAATTTGGGGGTCATATAAAATCCATGAAAATAAAATTTAATTTCTAATATCATTCATGTACCTTCTGAGAAAATTTGGGAGCATTTGGGCCAATTTGGAGGTCTAGACATCAAAATTAGTTAAGGTCAAAATTGGGGAAAAAGTGAAAAATTGGTCATTTAATAAAATTTCAAAAAGGGACATTACATATTAGCCATGGTTGTGCTAGTTCCATAAGACAAAATTTTTACTACGAAACTAAATCCATAGCAGAACATTAGGATAGGAGGTGGCACGTAGTTAAGTGATTAGAGTGTTAAAAGTTACATACTGTGTGTGTGTTATGTTTAAATCCAAATTTTGTGTTCATGCCATGTGAAGTGTTGTATATCATGTGTGTTATTTGTTCACATCAAATGCGCAATGTGTTCGCATCGCATACACGGCATGTTTACATACAAAATAGTATAAAGAAAAGATAACCCCAAACAGTGACAGAAATGCCAATATGCCTCTATTTGAGAAAACCAACAAATGCAAGTTAGAAATGGAGAAGATGACATTACAAACATAGATAAAAGAATGATGAGAAGACCATGGAGGTTCACTCACTAAAGAATAGCCTTAATTATTTTCACCTCTCAATTATATTTTTTTCTAAAGAATAGCTTTAATTAATTTCACCTCTCAATTATATTTTTGTTAAACACCCTTTCGAATACACATTTCCAATTAAAACTTCCATTTTCTCTATATAATTACTATATTTATAACATTCCTTATACATCTTTTTGTTTCCACTCTTAATATATTGATCCCAATATTTGTTTAACATTTATATTAAACATGTCATAATTAAATTTATATTCTATTTTGTGAAAATACATATATGTTGCACAAGAGAAATTCTATACTTTCGTGAACATATAACAATGAGATTCATGTAACAATATTTCCTCATTCAAAATGAAAGTTAACTAATACATTTTCTATATATGCATGTAAGTTTACCTAAGTCTTTAAACATTAGTATTTACATGTGATTCAAACTTTTTATGTCACTGCTTCATGAAGTAGAGCATATGGGAAGGGAGACATTGAAGTTACTTAATTCAAACAAATAATAAATTATTATATATGTGGTTGAAACTTTTTGTGATTACTTTGTAGTGGAGTATATGGTAAGGGACATTGATATTTACTCCCTTGGAAGGAATATATACATCTAGTTAAACCTTTTGTGTTACTACATCATTGAGTACAGGGGAAAGGAAACATTAATGTTATTCATTTTAAAAATAAATAATTAAATAGATAAAGGAAACATTAATGTTATTTATTTTTAAAATAAATAATTAAATAATAAACTTAAAGTTGAAATGTTTTTTATTACAAAATTTATTATGGATTATAGAAAAAATGACACTTCACTTTTACATATAAGTTTATTTTATTTATTAAAAATAATAAAAATAATAATTTTTTTAGTTCTTACAAATTTTAAAATAGTCATAATATAATTTTTTATTACTCAAAATTTATTTTAAAAAGTAGATTTAAAACCCTTGAAAACCCATTAAACATATGAAATATATAATCTGACTACCTTTTATATAATCTAGTTGAACCTTTTGTGTTACTACATCATGCAGTACAGGGAAAGGAAACATTAATGTTATTTATTTTTAAAATAAATAATTAAATAGATAAAGGAAACATTAATGCTATTTATTTTTAAAATAAATAATTAAATAATAAAGTTAAGGTTGAAATGTTTTTTATTACAAATTTATTATGGATTATAGGAAAAATGACACTTCACTTTTACATACAAGTTTATTTTATTTATTAAAAATAATAAAAATAATATTTTTTTAGTTTTTGTAAATTTTAAAATAGTCATAATATAAATTTTTATTACTCAAAATTTATTTTAAAAAGTAGATTTAAAACCCTTGAAAACCCATTAAACATATGAAATATATAATCTGACTACCTTTTATTCTAAAAATTGTAAAATAGAATTATTAAAAAATTAGAAAAAAATTATATTAAATCAAAATACAATTTTTTTTAACTTAGATAAAAAAAAAATAAAATTTAAAACCCTTAAAAAAACCCATAAAATATACAATCTTAATACCTCCTATTCTAAAAATTGCAACAAGATTTTTGGAAAATTAGAAAAAAAATTACATTGAATGAAAATACATTACATTTTTTGTTATTACTTCACAATGGAGCGCACATGCTAAGTCGGAAGTGAGGCATTGATATGATTCACTTTCAAAAAAAATAATAAAACTGAGTTTTTTTTAATTTTTAATCTTATTACTTTATTATGCAACACATGGAAAAGCACATATTAAAAGAAATTTAAGTTTATTTAAAATAAATATTTTTGAGTATAAGTTTATAATAAAATAAATTATTTATTTTTAAATAGATTTTTTTAAAATTTTTAATAAAATTTAATTTTTAATTAATTTAAATTCATTTTAATTGTAAATTTATTAAATATTTATTATATATAACTTTTGGTTAGTAATCATAGAATTTTTTTGTTTATATATTTTATTATAAGTTTTATTATTTTTTTTTATTTATAAACACTATACAATGACATATATCTCCTATTCATAGTGAGCTATATAAGTTTTATTATTTGTTTTTATTTATAAATATTACACGCGTGAACAATGAGACATATCTCCTATTCATAGTGGGCTATATAGTGCAACTCACTTATTTGGGTGCAATCATTTCATTCTTGACTCCCTCATTTCGTATGTCTTCTTTCTATTAATATTTTAATTTCATGTTTTTCACAATTACAACTTAACTTAGATAAATATTTGATGTTTGGAAAAAAATCAAAACATTAGTCGGGACTCTACACTTAAAGGATGTTTGGTGTTATAAATTTATAGTCTCAATAATAGCACCCTTAGCTAATGGGTTGGTCATCCAATTTTCACTTAGAATTTATATCTCCTCATGATATAAACCAAATTTATAGAAATAAAAAGGTAGAAACATAATATGAAAAAATGAGGCATCTTAATTGACTTGACGTAAGTCAACATAACACGTTATGATCTTTAGTGAATGAATAGATTTGTGCTACCACATAGAGTGTGGTGGTATGAATGGAATACCACCTTAGTGCACATGGACTACTAATAAAGGGAAAAGAGAAGAGTAGAGTAGCCACAAAGGTTAACTAAGAAACTCCATAGTGAGATAAATGATCTAATTAAACGAGGAGGGATGTCCACTAGATCATTTAGAGTTGTTATTCGCCACCTTTGGGTATTGCTCCCAGCATTACCCCTGGTAATCTGGAGCAAGTAAGTCCTTATGGGAATTGAAAACACTTTGGGCCGGTCTGTGGTGTTGGAAGATAATTTCTTACACTCCTTTGATAAGTGCACAACAAAGGTTTTGGTTGAATTATATGTTTTGCAGGCCTAATTCTAGCTATTGATATTATGTACAATGACATTATCCTTTCTCAATGTCTGTACTACCTTCATCTTCCTTTTCATTGTCATTTTTGTCACGATGTCCGTCATCTCAGACGTTTATGTCCTCTTTTGTTACACAGGTCTCATCGGGCAACAGAACGTGTGGATGGGGTCGAGACTCAACATGTATCTCGCGGCCCATCTGATCCTGGTATCTCTTTATCGCCACCTGAAGGTATGTACAATTATGCTTCTCCTACTAATTACAAGGATCTCACTAAAGGAGATTTGGATTTTACTGTGGATATTGAGAATATTGCTTGCCGTGGATGCCTGGTGGGTGCTCCTTTACCTTTAGTTGCTGACCCTGTCGTGAGTACTGTTAGCTTAAGCAGGGATGATCCCTCTCTTGATTTTGACTTGGGCTCTATGACTCCTTTCCCCTTGGTTGTATCCCCACTGGTATCTTCACATGTTATTGCTACTCCTGTGGGGGATACTTCCCCTATTGGGGTCTTGGGTACTGCTTGTTTGGGAGGGAGGGATTCTTCTCATGCTAGGGTTTTGGACATTGATCCTCCGGGGAATATTGGGAATTTGGTATCGCCTCCCCCTCCATTGGCACACTCCTATATTGTTCCCTCTTTCTTATCTGAGGCTGATTGCCCCCACCCCCCTCTCGCCTTGATGGGGATCCTTCTCTTCCCTTTTCATATACCTTCCTTCCTCCTGCTAGTCCCTGTGAAGAGTCATCATTCGCTGACTCATCACTCCTAAAATCATTTACCATTTTCACTGACAAATATCCTATCACGTCTTCCACCATTCCTCTTAACTTGATTAGGAACGAGAATGTGACCATAAGGAGATCATGAAAAGTAAAACCTATTCAGTAACCGAGGGACCCTAGGGTACTTCCGTCTTCTCCCATTACTACTAGAATTAAAGAGGTGGCTAGGTCCATTCACTCTTATTATCATCCATCCTCCTTTGGGGTACTTAGAGCAAAGTATTCCTCGGGCTCGGGTTCTTAATGAAATTACTCTCTTAACATACGTGGTTTCAGAGGACTTACCAAGATAAAATCCCTCGATTCTTTTCTCTTTTCTATCAAGCCTGATATGTCATTCTTTCAGGAAACTATGTGTTACCACACACAGGGCCTCCTCTCCTTTTCAAAAATTAGAAATGGCTGGGAATTTTGTGCTACTGACTCTCTTGGCATCTCGGTAGGCATTCTCTCGGCTTGGGTTCCTACTGTTGTGCATTGTAAGGCCTTTGTCTCCCCTAATGGTATTTTGGTAAAGGCTGTATTGAGGAATCAACCTTTGGAACTCTCTTGTCTCAACTCCTATGGTCCCTATAATAATAGGACTTTATTTTTGAAGGCTATTGTTAATGAGGGAAGTTTTTATCATGCTAACTTAATCATTGCTGGTGATATTAAATTTAACCTCTTGGATGCAGAGATTTGGGTCCAAAATGTCCATATTGATCCACTCAGTACTTATTTTGTTCATTTTCTAGCGAGTACCAATTTGGTGGACATTCCACTGGCCTGTATTATCCCTACATAGAGAAATGGTAGATCGAGTGACAAGGGAATTTCTAAAAGACTTGACAGATTTCTTGTATCAGAGTCCTTGGTACCTCTTTTCTCTCGGTATCACTCTTGGGTTCACCATTCAGTTATCTCTGATCATTTTCCTGTATGTCTGGAATGGGGCGCATCAGACCAATTGAGAAACTATCCCTTCAAGTTCAATAGGTTCTGGCTTCAGGTGGAAGATTTTTCACAGCTAGTTGTTGCTTCTTTGACCTCGATGATATCTATGCCAAATTGTGATGCCACGACCAGTCTAGTTATGAAACTAAAAAGACTAAAGGGTGAATTCAAAGCATGGGAAAAGTTACAGCTTGCAAAACAATGAAAGAAATATGAGGACCTGGATCTGGAGTTACAACAACTCTTCTCTCTGTCTCCTTCCTGCATCCTCTCTGATTTTGAGTCTCATAAACATGCATCCATTAAATGTAAAAAGGAAAAATTATTGGCACATGAGGTACTAACGTGGAGACTCAAGAACAGGTTCCTATGGATAGAACAAGGGGATGCTAATACAAAATATTTCCATAGTTTTTCCTCTTCCAAGAGAAACAATAATACTATTTGGGAACTTGTTGATGATTCTAGAGCTCCTGTTAGCAGTTTGGATCATCTCAAAATCTTGGGGATGGAACATTTTTCCTCACTTTTTATGGAGGATGGGAAAGCCCTCATCTCGAATCAATTACAATTCATAAAGAAATTCCCTTCTTTCCTTTCCTTTGAAGACTCAAAGAGAATTATTGATGAGATTTCTCTGGGGAAAATTGAATTCGCTCTAAAGAGCTTTAATAAGGACAAGATCCTACGGCCCGATGGTTGGCCTGTGGAATTCTTCATCTTTTTCTTTGATTTGGTAAAGCATTATCTTTTGAAGGATGTCGAGCAATCCCAAATGGAGGGGAAGGTTAGTATATGCATGAAATCTACTTTTCTGACCGTCATTGCTAAATGTGACATTCCTAAAACCTTTGTGAACTTCCAACCCATTTCTCTTTGCAACCTTATATATAAACTCATCACAAAATTTATCTCAAGAAGACTCAATCCTATTCTCTCCAAGGCCATCTCCATTGAGCAGTTCGATTTCTTAAAGAACAAGCAGATCCGGTAACCCATTAGGATTACCTAGGAAGTCCTACATGCGATAAAAATAAAAAAAATTGGATGCCCTTGTCCTAAAGCTTGACCTCATAAAAGATTTTGATCATGTTAATTAGACTTTATTACGCCTTATCTTCCTCTAGATTGGGATCCCCATGGAGGCGGTAAATTGGATCATGGGTTGTGTATCTTCAGCAAATTTCTCTGTATTAATTAATGGCTCACCTTTAGGATTTTTTATTGCTTCTAGAGGTATCAAACAAGGTTGTCCCCTGTCAGCACTCCTTTTTATTATGGTGATTGAGGGGCTGAGCTAAATCATTGGGGAAGCAAAATATTTGGAGAAGATATGTGGTATACAACTTTCTCGCACCCTATCTCTTACCCACTTACTCTTTTTGGATGATGTAATTCTTTTTGACAAGGGAACGTTTGAAGAATGGAAAGCATATAAATGTGTTTTGGACCTTTTCTGATCGACGTCGGGTATGCGTATCATCATGGAAAAATATTCTTTTCTCCGAAATAACTTGTCGAATGATGCAAGTAATCGTATCAATGCCATTTTACCTATCAAAATGGATATGATTGACTCATGGTTTAAATATTTGGATTTTGGCACAAACCCTTGGGTTATTACTCTCAGGACTGGAGATGGATCACCAAATATTTTGAGAACAATATTTGTCAATGGACTTCAAAATTTCTTTCTTTAGGTGGAAGACTGATTATGATTAGATTTGTCTTATATGGGATCCTGGTTTATTGGTTTTCACTGGCCAGACTTCTAAAGTTGATTTTGAACAGGCTGAGGAAATGTATTTTTACTTTCTTTTGGGGTGGCACTACAAATAAACATAAGTTGTATTTAGTGAATTGGAAACTGGTCTCTGGACCGTTCTCTCTTGGTGGTTGGAACATCAAAAACATGGATTGGTTCAGCATTGCTCTAAGGATCAAGAGTCTGTGGACTATTCTGAGAAGCACAGGTCTGTGGTATCAGTTGATTCAAATTAAATATCTCAAAGGCGCACATTGGGAATGCTGGATCCATCAAAATAGATTCATTGTACACAAAACTTCACATATATGGAATGGCTTTATTCGTGTTCTTCCTTGGATCAGTCGCATTGTGGGATGGAGTGTGGGCGATGGTGCTTCCATCAAACTTGGTGTAGACCCTATTGCTGGACTGAAGTCACATTTTCTTCTCTTTGATGATCTTTGTTCTTATCTATATGATTGTGGGATAAGAAAGCTTAGTCATTCCCGTAATGATGGCTATCATACCACGTCCTCTTCTTACTAGTTGTCAGCTGAGGACTTGGAAATCAAAGGGGCGTGGAAGGAGGAATGGACAAATTACACCAAGGGAATCTATCATGGAGGATTTTAACTGAACACTCTAAAGGAACGTATTCTCTAGATGCATAACAAAAATGATGGTGAAGCTACATCTCAATTGGTTTATGATCTTATAGCTAACATTGTCTATGAGAATTTACAGGTTGGAACTACAAGTAGCTCTAGCTATGGAATCTCTCACTCAAAATTAAATGATTCAATTGGCTTTGTGCTAAAAACTATATCAGTACTTGGGATACTATTTTAAAGCATGGATGGATTGGACCAAATCATTGTTTCCTATGCAACGCAACAAGTGAATCGATGAATCATTTGTTTGTCTCTTGTATCTTTTCTCAGGTAGTAAGGAATGCCCTAGCCATCAGTCACAGGCTGGTCTTCAAATGGAATGATCCATCATTTCTAGAAAATTTAAACTGCTGGACTACTCCAGCCATTGGTCATAGTACATTGCACTTGCCCTTATTTTATATCTAGAGTATTTGGAATATTCGTAACCACTGCATTTTGAATGATACGATTCCGAGGGTGGAAACGGTATGGCACGATATTTTGGAGATGGTAAATTCATTTCTTGTTGTTGAAAAAAATCAAACTTCTCAGAATATTGGCTTGATGCCCGAGAGCACCCATCCCTCTAGTTTTTTTTTATGGTGCAACAACTTCAAATACCGGTGGTTCTAGATTCACTCTGCATATCATTTCATCTCATTTTTTCATGCTAAGACGGGTTGTGGTGTTAGCACAAACACCAGGGCGAAATTGCTGGCCCTTTGGGAACTATTGGTTTTTGTGGTTTCTTTAGGCCTCCCTTCACTCTTTGTCTATGGATACTCCCAAGTTATCATAATTGGCTATGGCATCTCCCACTCAAAATTAACTTCTTCAACTAGCTTTGTGATGAAAACTATATTAGTGCTTGGGATAATATTTGAAAACGTGGCTGGATTGGACCAAATCGTTGTTTCCTATGCAACACAACAAGAAAATCTATGAATCATTTGTTTGTCGCTTGTATCTTTTCTCAAAAAGTAAGGAATTCCCTAGCCATCAGTCATAGGCTTGTCTTCAAATGGAATGATCCATCATTGCTGGAAAATTTAAACTGTTGGACTACTCCAGCCATCAGTCATAGTCCGTTGCATCTGCCCTTATTTTATATCTGGAGTATTTGGAATACTTGTAACCACTGCATTTTTGATGATCTGATTCCAAGGGGGGAAACGATATGCCACAGGATTTTAGATATGGTGAATTCATTTCTTGTCATTGAAAAAAAATCAAACTTCTCGGAATATTGACTCTATGCCTGAGAGCACTTATCCCTGTGGTTTTTTTATAGTGAGGCAACTTCAAATATTGGTGGCACTGGATTCACTCTGCATATCAGTTCATCTCATTTTTTTCATGCCAAGATGGGTTGTGGTGTTAGCACAAACACCAGGGCGGAGTTTCCGGTCCTTTGGGAACTATTGGTTTTTGTGGTTTCTTTAGGCCTCCCTTCACTCTTTGTCTATGGAGACTCCCAAGTTATTATAAATTGGGAAAATTTTGTGGCACGCCTTGATGCTATAGATCTAAATCACTAGTGTGACCGTATATCTGAGGTAAAAGATTGCTTTCTATCAAACCTTCATCACATCTACAGGGAGCACAATATGAGTGTTGATGCCTTATCCAAGGAAGCTCTTATACTTGCGATGGGACGACTCTCTTATATTGAATTTATGGATGGAGAGTCTATTGGAAGTAATACCATCACTTTCTTTTAAGGGATGCATATCTTCTTTTTTGATTTGGCTATATGTCTCTACTCGTTAATGAGTTGAGTATTTGTTGAGCCTTGATGTTTGTTATGGCATGGATTGCATATGACATTTTTTTGTCTTAGCTTGGGGGATACCTTCTCCCCCTAAGGGTTTCCTTCGATAAGCCTTCATGGCTCGTATTGTGCTCCATTTGATAGTGATGAAGGTTCCCTTGTGAAGAGTATAAGATTCTCTATAAAGGCCTCCCAAATTATTAGGGGTTGTTTGTAGTATTGATACTCAGTATCACCATTATGTAATTGTTACCTTTGATTCTTATGAATATCAAGGAACTGCTATTTTTCTTCTAAAAAAAAACTTCTAACATTATATTGAAACATTATCTACCTTCAACTTTTTTATTAAAATTATGTAATTATATTTATAAAATTAAAATTTTAAATAAAATTTCTATATTTAAAATTATAATATTCAATATATTGTGATCTATATATATTTTATTTCTTTTTAAAATGTCTTATTATAAAAGAATATATTTCTTTATTTCTTTTTAAAATGTCTTTCTATAAAATTATTAAACATGGATAAAATAAAAAAATAAAGAAGAAAATTTCTTAACAAATTTGAAATTAATGTTTTTAATCTCGACATGTTTAGGACTTCAGAGTTGAGTCAGGAAAAGGATGTCTCTCAAAGGAACATTAAGGTTCATTAAACTTCATAGTGAATGAGTGGACTTGTTTTATGTTTTATGTGCTGGCTTAAACTTCAAAAATTAAAATAAATTTATATTTTGTTTTATTATTATAAAAAAGTTTACTAAATTATTATCAAAAATTTATTTTTAATCTTTTAAATTTAATTATTTAAATACGATTTTTTAATATTTCATATTTTTCTAGCTAATGTAGAATAAGTTGTACTGTTAAAGTACTTATTGGGTAAAGTTACATATTCAAAACTTTATGACTACTTACAAAACATTTTCCTATTATAAACTTTGTTAAATCAAATTAAGACTAAATTTAATATCCAAATTTAACTGGTAGTGTTAGATTTAAAAATACATAATTTAACTGGTAAATTCGAAAAAACAATTATTAAAAAAAAGAATATAAAAAATAACTGGGAGGAATGGATCACTGGTAGCAATACATGGACAACTCATGGCACATAGCTAGAAGAATGTGACATAAAAAGAAAAAGAATATAAAAAATCAGGGATAGTTGATAAATGGATAACATGAAGAATTTCAGTGATAACATGTAGTTAGGCATGGATAACTAAGAGTTGAACTCGTTTAAAGCCTTAAAGCAATTTATTGAGGATGAGAGAACACAACATTGACATTTAACTATTAAAAATAATATTTAAATACAAATTTGATGTAATAACATTACCTTTGTGTCAAGTTTGCATTACCATTTTGTAGAGTAAATGGTCAAGACCAGTTTCTTTTTGCAAGATGGTTTTAGATGAAAATATGCTAAATTCGTTGCTTTTAGGAGGTCACATGTAAAACCAACCATGCTAAGGGTTGGTTCCTCCCATACCCTAAATGAAAACTGGCTAAACTTGCTACTTCTAGCAGGCCATATCTAAAACCAACCATGCTAAAGATTGGTGTAGCCCAGACCCTAGATGAAACCCCGCTAAAACCATTGCTTCTGGAGGGCTACATCTAAAACCAACCATGCTAATCGAATTGTGAAGAATGTCCAAACCAAATGCAATCAATTTGAGCGCACAACCCACAAAAATGGTCTCTCTGTGGCCTCCAAGCCAAGTGCAAGTTGTTGGAATAGTGTATGGATTAACGCACTCAAGCTACCAAATGAAACGTAGATCAAAGATTTTCTGGACTATTATCCAACCAATCCAAACATTCCCCTTCCTCTGCCCAAAATCTCATTTTGATTTCCAATTTGTTTCCTTTTGAATTCGAATTGAGAAGGCAGATGGAATCAAGGGACTTACTGGATAGATTGAAGCTCCTTCCTCTACTAGATTGTTGATGGTGGGTGCTTCCAGATGATGGAAGGAATGGAAGATGATCCACTCTATTCCTCGCACTGGAAGGAATTGAAGGTCTTTATTTCTAGAAGTACTCTTGTGGTTGTAAATAGAAGCCAATGGAAAGGATTTTGATAAATTAAAGAATTATTATTAAAGTTTGATTTTTGATCTCATCTATTTAATAATGTAGTAAGTGGTTGATAGTAGGTTTGATTTAACCACATTATGTAAATGTTATTCTAGTAATATATAATCAATAGGTTGTTTTCTATCATTATTGTGATAATATGTCTCTATTACAAATACCATTAATTATTGGCTTTCATTTGCATTATTTAGAAAGTCATAAAATACCCTCTTAACAAGTAAATACTAAGGACATAATATGAGGGAACCTTATTCAAAAAGTTAGGGTAGGCTCCATTCTTTGTTTAATAAATTATTTTAAAGATCAAGTTCAATCTGTCATGATAATGAAATAAATTTGAATGTTACAATACTTTCTTTGAAGTCATTGCATTATTCAACTTGTTTAATAAATAGGTGTTAGATGCAAGTTTGATAATTTTAAGTTTTTTATTTCTAGTAGTTTGAGAGATGGGATAATTGCATATTATTGGGGAGCATGTATTCCATTTGCTTAAGGTATCAAATATTATATATTGAATTATGAGTTGGATCCTCATGCTCCATCTACATGAGAAAGTAAATGTGGTGATTGGATTAACATATCTAGTTTGATGGTGTAAATACCAAAAAACATTACTCCATTTTCCTAAAATCACCATGTGGAAATTAAGTATATTATGATAATGATGATGATGATTTCTACATAAATGACAGGTTTACCACATCCTCTTATCTGAAGAAAGGAGCCAACATCATCCTATAATAATTCAATCTTTGACTATAAACCCACATAGTTCCAAATCCTTATACTAGATTAAAATAACAATTTACTCTTTAACTATAAACCCACATAGTTGCAAATCCTTATACTTCACTAAAGTAATAATTTAGTCTTTGACTATAAGCCCACATAGTTCTAAAGTAATAATTTAGTCTTTGACTATAAGCCCACACAGTTCCAAACATTTATACTTTAGTGACTATGAGCCCACATATTTCCAAACACTTATACTTCAATCAAGTAAGAATATATGCACTTCAACTTGGAAACTCATGATGTGTAAAGAAGGTTTCTAACATTTTTAAAAATAAGAATATATCCACTTCAACTAGGAAACTCGTGATGTGTAAAGAAGGTTTCTAACATTCTTAAAAATATAAGTCATCACTATGTCCCAATAGGCATAAGTCTCTTCTTTTCATAGAGAAGTTCAAGTGACAATGGTTATAGTAGTGTATCGATATTTCTATTGACACACTAAAAAGGATATCGGCTTGCTTTGGTGAAGAGAGAGAAATTTTTATGTGACAATGGTGAGATGAGAGAATATTTTTATTGACATTAAAAAAAAGGATATTGGTTAGCTTTGGTAAATTGTTAGTGAACATTTTTTTGGTAGATGGGGTTATATATATATATATTTTTTAAAGGACAAAACACTTATAATTTTTTAAAATAATTTATATGTTTTTTTTATCTTTTTAAAGTTTTAAAGTTATGTTAATGTTTAAATGGCTTTTAAATAAGCAATATCTAAAACTTTTGACCAATTTTTGGATGAGAATAGGATATTGTTTAATTCCTTAATATAATAAGCTATATAGAGAGAGGTTTAATGTGTTAGCTTAAGTTGTTGAGAGTTCTTAGATGTAAGTATAAGATCTTAGAGTCAAATCCTTGAGTGACTATGGATACATATATAAGGGCCTCACTTGATGTCTCTATTGAGATAGGATTTGTAATGAGAGCTGAGAGGGCGAGGCCCCTTTAGGTGCCCCCTGAGAAATCATAGATATAACAACTCCTTCAAGATTGTAAACCACATTGAATATATATATATATATATATATATTCTATGAAAAATATGTAAAAATTACACTAATATAATATTTATACAAGTTATTAACATATTAAAATATATATGATTGGTTAAGTTACAATTATCATCATCAACAACAAACTATATCTTTCATCTTAGAAATGAAAGATTTTATCAATAACATTTATACAAGTTATTAACATATTAAAATATATAAAATTGGTTAAGTTAAAAACAAACAAAAACCTATACCTTTCATCTTAAAAATAAAAAATTTAACCTAAAAGGCATTTGATTCCTTAAGATTATTCTTGATGTCAATTTTATTGTTAAATCCTATTTAGGATACAAGTATGATAATGATAATAAGTTTAGACCACACATCCATGTTTCACAATGTTTAGCATACTTGTACTCTAAGCACTTTTTCTTTCCATCTCTTGATCTTTTAAATGGACTTTGAAAAATACTTAAAATACTTAAAATAGCTTTGGTAAATTGTTAGTGAACTTTTTTTTGGTAGATGGGGTTATATTATTTTTTTCAAAAGGGAAAAAACACTTATAATTTTTAAAAATAATTTATATTTTTTTTTTTATCTTTTTAAAGTTATGTTAATGTTTAAATGGCTTTTAAATAAGCAATATCTAAAACTTTTGACCAATTTTTGGATGAGAATAGGATAAGGTTTAATTCCTTAATATAATAAGCTATATAGAGAGAGGTTTAATGTGTTAGCCTAAGTTGTTGAGAGTTCTTACATGTAAGTATAAGGTCTTAGAGTCAAATCCTTGAGTGACTATGGATACATATATAAGGGCCTCACTTGATGTCTCTATTAAGATAGGATTTGTAATGAGAGCTGAGAGGGCGAGGTCCCTTTAGGTGCCCCCTGAGAAATCATAGATATAACAACTCCTTCAAGATTGTAAACCACATTGAATATATATATATTCTATGAAAAATATGTAAAAATTACACTAATATAATATTTATATAAGTTATTAACATATTAAAATATATATGTTTGGTTAAGTTACAATCATCATCAACAACAAACTATATCTTTCATCTTAGAAATGAAAGAATTTATCAACAACATTTATACAAGTTACTAACATATTAAAAAATATAAAATTGGTTAAGTTAAAAAAAAACAAAAACCTATACCTTTCATCTTAAAAATAAAAAATTTAACCTAAAAGGCATTTGATTCCTTAAGATTATTCTTGATGTCAATGTTATTGTTAAATCCTATCTAGGATACAAGTATGATAATTATAATAAGTTTAGACCACACACCCATGTTTCACAATGTTTAGCATACTTGTACTCTGAGCACTTTTTCTTTCCATCTTTTAAATGGACTTTGAAAAATACTTAAAATACTTAAAATAGCTTTGGTAAATTGTTAGTGAACTTTTTTTTGGTATATGGGGTTATATTATTTTTTTTAAAAGGGACAAAACACTTATAATTTTTTAAAATAATTTATATGTTTTTTTATCTTTTTAAAGTTTTAAAGTTATGTTAATGTTTAAATGGCTTTTAAATAAGCAATATCTAAAACTTTTGATCAATTTTTGGATGAGAATAGGATAATGTTTAATTCCTTAATATAATAAGCTATATAGAGAGAGGTTTAATGTGTTAGCCTATGTTGTTGAGAGTTCTTAGATGTAAGTATAAGGTCTTAGAGTCAAATCCTTGAGTGACTATGGATACATATATAAGGGCCTCACTTGATGTCTCTATTGAGTTAGGATTTGTAATGAGAGCCGAGAGGGCGAGGCCCCTTTAGGTGCCCCCTGAGAAATCATAGATATAACAACTCCTTCAAGATTTTAAACCACATTGAATATATATATATATATATATTCTATGAAAAATATGTAAAAATTACACTAATATAATATTTATACAAGTTATTAACATATTAAAATATATATGATTGGTTAAGTTACAATCATCATCATCAACAACAAACTATATCTTTCATCTTAAAAATGAAAGATTTTATCAACAACATTTATACAAGTTACTAACATGTTAAAATATATAAAATTGGTTAAGTTTAAAAAAAACAAAAACCTATACCTTTCATCTTAAAAATAAAAAATTTAACCTAAAAGGCATTTGATTCCTTAAGATTATTCTTGATGTCAATGTTATTGTTAAATCCTATCTAGGATACAAGTATGATAATGATAATAAGTTTAGACCACACACCCATGTTTCACAATGTTTAGCATACTTGTACTCTGAGCACTTTTTCTTTCCATCTCTTGATCTTTTAAATGGACTTTGAAAAATACTTAAAATAGGTATAAATTAATGTGATCAATTAATAATAATTTTAATTAGCCCCTCGAGAGGCATAGCAAGTGGTATAATGGAATGTTGTAATTGGTTGTAAATGGAAGGTTTCATGTTCAAATCCCCCCAGATTGACCCATGCGCCATTGTTTGGGCCTTGTGGATGCACCTACAGGTATAGTGGTAACAGGATTCGATCCCTTGACCCCGTGTCACATGAGTACCAGCCTGTCCCCAGTTGTCGATTCCCCTAGTTACAAAAAAAATAAAAATAAATAAATAAATAATGATTTTAATTAAATGACATTTACCTTTTAATAGTGGAGAAAGATAAAATGTAGAAATGATTTCCAAGGTTTAATGACATGTATAAATGCAAATAATATCCAACACCACTTTAGAAGAGACTTGATGCACGGGTTAATGCAAGAATATGAGGGGCCTTTTAAATGCAATCATAGTTTTTAAAAACACGATCAAGTAACATAAAAATACAACACATTTATGCTACATAGCTCTTGCTATGGTTCAACTTGAGCCTGACATGTCATGGGACATGTAGGATAGGCAAAAATATCGCGTACACATTATAGAACTACAAAATGAGTATGCGATATGTAGTTCTAAAACATGTACGTGATTTGTAAAGTTAAAATTAATTTATATACAAAGTCCTGAAACCCGCAGCGCATTCTACCATTAGGAACACGAATATCGGGAGCGAATTGGGTGTTGTGGACTATTGAAGGAGATCGATTTAGTTGGAGGGGAGGCAAATCCACCGATCAATTGTCATCTAATTAGGTAATTCATTCATGCATAACGTTTTTTTGGTCAATTCTAAACCTAAACTATGGTTTTTTAATAGTTTAAAACAAATAAATTTTGTATTATTTAGAAAATTGGAAATAACCCAGTCACTAATTAAATTCACATCTCCCTCAACGAGGATGAGTGAATAATTACAATGAATTCCTTTTCAAGAACTCAAAAATTCCTAATGCAACCAAAAATCGAAACATATAGAACTCCTCCCTTTATACAATGTATCCATCCACATGAAACCCAAATTTCCAACCCTCAAAGGCCTTTTCCCCATGATACTAATTGAATAAGTTTCCTTGGAAATTGCCATAACAAGATGAAATGCATGCACAAGCGTGAATAGATAAAATGCATAAAAAATTAGTAACTTGGTTTCTCAAAATTTTATCACAATCATTTGTCCATGAACATAATCAAAATTTCATCACAAGTGTATGTAGTTGTACATTGCCTCTTAGTTAAACACCCTTAACTAAATTCCAAAACACATTAACAAAGTTCCTCTTGGGCCTGCCCTTTTAAACATAAAACAATGTATTATATATAAATCAACAATATATATATATATATATATATATATATATATATAAACACAGCGTTAAAACTAATAACTATCACTAGTTTTATTCCTTCCTCCAGTTTTAGCAGCCACCACCATTTTTCCACTAAAATATTTGCACTTCTTGCTTACAGCACCCACCTCATTTGTGTTTTAATTATACCTTCCTTGACACTTTTCTCTTGTTCTGTGCATATGACTTACCCTCCATACCCCTGGCCTTATCGTAATGACAAAAAAAGTTGAAATACACGAACCTTCTCACTGTGATATCGAATTACAAGTCAACACGTCCTGACACCACCATACAACCCCGGTATTCATCGCACCGTCGAAGAGTTCATAATCATCATGTAGTTCTGGCCCTAGCTCTATTGAGCTACCAAAAAGCTAATTAATTAAACGTCATCACCTAAACTAAATAGAACTTGAATTCTACTTCTTTGATCCTATAACATGTGAGATTCACTTGACAAATCACTAACTAGATGCTACAATTCTGGAAATGCTCAACTAACCCTATCAATTACATTGGGAAAAGGGTCTAGTATCTTTATCCTCTTTATTGAACCTCTCAACAAAATAAAGCAAATTAGAAACATGTGAGACGCTAGGTCTCCCTAAGATCCCTTGACCTAGCAAAGTCATAAATGAGTTTACTCAAACAGTCTATGCCCCTGCATCACTAGGTTTATCAACCATTTTTTAAAATAGTAAAAATAATGGGAAATATATTTCTACATGTCGAGTCTCTAAGCTCATCTACAACCAATTGTATTCTAGTCTACAAATTCTCCATTTTTCCATGTCACTTTTGGTTGGTTTCCATGTTTATACAACAATAGAAATGGTGAACACCCATGAACTACCTAGAGTGTGTTGTGAGAGTGTTCCCAACCATGATCGAGTCAATTATATTTAGAGGATTGGTGGAAGCCCTGTATCACCCCTTTTCTTGCCTCACATATCCTAATAATCCCTTTCCCCTTTATTTTACATATCCAAGGGACGTAAAGGACAAAACATGTCAGAATAGCACTCCTAAATTCAAAGAAGTTTAAACCCAAGTGTGCATGGAAAAGTCACCAATGAGAGTTAAGAAGTGCCCTAACTTCTAGAAAGAAGTTGAACGAAACTTATTATTTAATTGTTAAATGTTTAATTTTAAGTTTTAAATGTATGTAAGTGAATGCCATTAAATTTCTTACTTGAGTTTGATTTAATTTACATTTTCAATTTTGAAGAGACGTCGTTATATACCATGTATATGTTTCTAATGATTTTCTTATTGATGTTTTTTATTGCAGTTGTAGCTATGGACACAAATGCTGAGATACTGATTGAGCTTGCCCACTTGAGGGGACTTACTATGACTTTTAGTGGTGCTAACAGGATTTGCCGCTCACTTGCATCCACTTTGGATGAAATTGTTGAGACTATTTCATTCTCAAGAAACATACTATATGATATTACATCATATAGAGAAAGAAAAATACAAGAGTACGCTGATGGGCTAGACTACAATGCAATCAAAAAGCTGAAAATAACCAAAGAGCATGTATTTTCATTGTTTAGGGACCCTCATACGGGGGAAATCCCAAATGCAAATAGGCCTCATATCTCTATTGAGTGGTGTACATTTCAGCCATTTGTTGATAACTGGATGGACAAATGGTATATGGTTTTCGATATGCCACCACATAACAACAGGGAAATCCCCCTGTATTTCCTTTGAAAGATGTATGCAGAGTTCATGTTGGGTAAACATGTAAACTATTTTTATATCTTGCAGTTTCAGGGGATCGGTGGGGGGATTCCCCAAAACTGACCCAATGCCAGGCTTCGAGACCTTGATCGCCCTATCCCTGCACCTTGTAGGTAGTTTCTTGGGATAGATGTCCCACTTGTACATCATGTTATTCCATAGACACGTAATGCATATTTGAGTTTGGAACGGGCGGTTGTTCGTCATAGCACTATGGTTCAACATATGGGTGAGGAAGGGACATCTGTCTCAGGTGTGGTACATACACTAGGTCGTCACGGTGCAAGACCATCTTTTAGTGCAGTACCACCCACTAGTGCAAGACCATCTACTAGTGCACATCCCCAGCCTACGTTTGAGCCTCACGAGTGCACATCGTGTGGTCATCCCTGCTATGGTCTTTCCTCAGATGTTGTCTTCAATGGATTTTTGAGTGAAGTATGTAGATGGTTAATTGTAATAAATTATTCATTTATTTTCCTCTTTGTACACATATATATAGTTTGAGCTAATATATTGATTTTGTGAACTTGCAGTTGATGCTTTATGGTGGCAGCGACGCCCTAGAGTTTCATGTTCCACACTCTATAGGGGGGCATGAAATTCCATCCACTGATCAATTCATTGGTGGAGAGATTCATTAAGCACGCATTGCCGTATCTCACACTAAGGTAAACATTTTAAAATTTAAGTTTTTTAATACTTGTTAATTTGTTAATTTCCACATACTGTACATGTTAGTTCACTAATGGTATCTATGGTCTAATATTTACAATTATTAAACTTGCGCATGCCAGATCCTTCACGGGGGAAAGCAATGATGGAGGTAGAATGCATGGTCATATCAACCTAGGAAACATCTGGGGTCTAGGTAAACAATTAAAAATGTCATTTTTTAAATACATGTATGTTCGTCGAATTGTGCATGTCTAACTACATGAACACTTGTTGACTATAAGCACCAACCAAAACACTTGGACCATTTCCTAGATTTGTAACTCCTCCTAAGCCATACGTGAACAAGGTTCATGTGTATATGAGGTGGCCTAATCCTAGCAAGATTCCAGTTGTCCACGAACATGGAGCTACTGATAATGATGGTAATGTATATCCTTCGATGATATTGGTTGGTTAACTTGAAATCTAGTGCATAAAATGTTTTGTTAATGTTTGATTTACATGTTTACTACATCAGGAGCTAGATTTTACTGTTGAAAACCTCACAGGGATGGTTGATGCAACAGTCAGTGTTGCATTTGCAATGGAAACAAGTCACACAGAGGTACAACTATTTCAACATGATCGTTACATAGTTTATTATTGTTGTCTAATGTTTATTCATTCATGTCTAACTATTTGAACATTTGGTGATTGCAGCCACCAGCAACAGGAGTTATTGATGTAGCAATCAATGTGGCATCTACAATAACAACAAGCCACATAGAGGTACAACTGTTTGAACATGATCTAGACATAGTCTGTTATTGTTGTCTATTGTTTATTCATGCACATGTATAACTATTTCAACATTTGGTGATTGTAGCCACCACCACCAGTAGTAGTTCCTCCCCCCTTTGGTTCTACCATGGATGCAACCATCCTTGAGGTTCAACCAACAACTCCATCTACCACACAAGGAACAAAATCCCCTTTTTCACAGTCTCTCGTTGAGGTGAGATGTCCATCTGCCACCATTAATGAGCTAATGTATTAGTACATAGTTAGTTGAATTTAACAATTAATATTTAATTTGCAGGATCTAGAGGTGCACACTGGTCCTAGAGGTGTGCCTAGAGGATCAACATCGGGAAAGAACAAGAGGAAGCTTGAGTTTTGATGTGTCTTATGGGATTTATGTACATTTCGATACATGTACATGTGGCTTGGATAGTTTTGGATACATGTACTTTTGGAGACATGTATATTGACATTTCACTGACATGTACATGTGGCTTGGATAGTTTTGGATACATGTACTTTTGGATACTTTTGGATATCTATGTACTTTTGGATACTTTTGTTGGATATATCTATACTTTGGGAGACATGTACATTGACATTTCACTTATAAATGAATGATACATTTCACTTTGTATTTGTTCTTTGGTTTCCACATGTTCTTGTGTCAATCTATTGTGTTGATTTGTGTGGATTATCAATTACTTATGAATGCACTATGTCAAAAGAACAAACCATTTAAATAAATCTTTCAATGATGTCACTGCATGCACACTAATTGGACATCTAATTAGAAATTGTGATTTTGGATGATCATTACAATTAAAGTCAAAGTTCTTGCTCGTGTAATTTAATAAAACTAAGTTCAATACAATGTATTTAAATTTTTCAACGAACTCACTACGTGCACACCAATTGGATATATGTAATTAAAAATTGTGAGTTTGGATGATTAAATTACAAGTTAAGTCAATGTTCAAGTGTAATTTAATAAAACTAAGTGCAATACATTCTTCACATTTCATCAATGACCAACAACACTATTCAACAAACCTCATGCACCCAATGACTAATCACGTAGCATTAAAGGAACTGCAATAGAATACAAAGATCGAGAACCAACTTCGTGAATCAACATGATTTGAAGCATAAGTCCACCGAATTTGAAAAAGTTAAGTTGGACATTAGATTGATTCTGAACTGAGTTATGACAATAAGATAAGATTAGGGTTAGGATTAGGGTTTTCTTGGTAGGGTTATGGTTATGGGCCTTGCATGTTAAACAGTAAACACTAGTTAGGGATACGATTTTCCATGTTTGGCCCTCATTGGCATGAAATGCATTGTCCCCTACTGAGAGAAACCCTAGTTTCAGAAACCACCGTATACGGAGGACAACGAGAAATGGACAGGAGGGAGAGACGCCCTGTAGCTAAATTAGCATGTCACAAATCCCACGGAATTGATGGTCCATGGATCGGAGGCCCAAGCATCAATCTATGGCGAGTTGTAGGTCACCTCCAGATACCGTTAAGGGACAGTTGGTGGACTTGTGCCCGGTGCACAAAAAGCATGATAGAGACGAAGTTTTGAATTTCGTCAAATCTTGCTAGTTTTTTTGGGGATGGGAAATATGGGAACACCAACCATAGCCCCACCATCCTTGGTTTTCCAATTTTGGCTCTCATTGGCATGAAATGCATTTTCCCCTACTCAGTAAAACCCTAGTTTTAGAAACTGCCGTATACGGAGGTCACCGGGCAATGGACAGGCAGGAGAGGCCCCCCTAGCTAAAATCCCATATCTCGAATCCAACGGAATCGACGTTCCATAGATCGGAGGCCCAAGAATTGATCAATGGCAAGTTGCAGGTCACCTTTAGATACCATTCATGGACAGTTGGTGGACTTTTCCCTGGTGTGCAAAAAACATCATGGAGCCACAATTTTGAATTTCATTAAATCCTGCTAGCGTGTTTGGGCATGGGAAATATGGGAATGCCAACCATAGCCCCACCGTCCGTGGTTGTCTAAGCTTGTCCCTCATTGGTGTGAAATGCATTGTCCCCTACTAAGAAAAACCCTAGTTTCAGAAACCATTGTATACGGAGGTCACCGGGAAATGGACAAGCGGGAGAGGCCCCCCTTTAGCTAAAATCCCATGTCACGAATCCAATGGAATCAATAGTTCGTCAATAAGAGGCCCGAGCATTGATCTATGGTGAGTTGCAGGTCACCTCCAAATACTGCTCAGGGACACTTGGTGGACTTGTGCCTAGTGCGCAAAAAATGTCATGGAGCCGCAATTTTGAATTTTTTCAAATCCTGCTAGTGTGTTTAGGCATGGGAAATATGGGAACGCCAACCACAGCCACATCATCCATGGTTTTCCAATTTTGGTCCTTGTTGGCATGAAATGCATTGTCCCCTACTGAGCAAAACCCTAGTTTCAGAAACCAGCATATATGCAGGTCACCAGGAAATGGACAGGCAGGAGAGGCCCCCCCTAGCTAAAAAACCATGCCACGAATCCAACAAAATCGATGGTTCATTGATCGGAGGCCCGAGCATTGATCTATGGTGAGTTGCAGGTCACCTCTAGATTTGGTGGACTTGTGCTTGGTGCGCAAAAAATGCCACGGAGCCACAATTTTGAATTACATCAAATCCTGCTAGCGTGTTTCGACAGGGGAAATATCGAAACACCAATCAAAACCCCACCGTCTGTGGTTTTCGAAGTTTGGCCCTTGTTGGTGTGAAATGCTTGGTGTCTAATGTAAATGTAAATTTAAGTTATGTGGTCCCACATGTTAGTGAATCCCCACTTGTAAAGTTAGAGTCATGTATAAAGAAGAGTCATGTTCTTTATTTTTAAGACACTTCATGTCTTGTATTTGTCCTCTTCGAGTTGCACATGAAGGACAAGGAAAATTTTATTTTAGGGTTTCCTCATGAGCTTGTGTGTTAGGGTTTCCTCATAAGTTTGTGTGTTAGGGTTTGTTCATGGTTTCATTGTACTTGTTTTCTAAACATAATTCTTATAATAAAGGTTGGTAGGTTTTCTTCCCCATGATGATTTCCTGGGATAAAATGTTGTGTCTCTTGTGCATTGTTATTCTTAACTAGATCCTACATGTAAATTCTTTATGTAAATGTTTTATGATTAAATTTATGCATTGAACTAATGGTTATAATATGAAATTTAACATGGTATAAGAGGTGAGCTGTCAAGAAGGAAATTATACAAGCCTTAAAACATAAAGTGATCATTGCGGCATCTTGTTTCCATCATCCTAGTTTTATATATCAGCTGAAAATATTGACAATATGACCTACTTGAAAAATTAGGGTTTTAGTCCTGTAAGAGAGCCTACAAAGAACTTTGACCGGTATGACCTAAAGAGGTACATGTATGTATTCTAATGTTATGTTTAACATGTGAATGAGATCTTGACATGTTCATATGATTGATATTGTCATGATCATATGATTGATATTGACATGATCATGTTATTGATATTTACATGATCATTCATAATCTTAGGGTTTATTGATCATATGTAAAATTTGGCATGTTCATTAAATTGACATACAAGAGAAAATTTGGCATATCATGAACACAAAATTGACATATTCATAAGCAACATACATGGGAAAATTAAATTATGTAACATACCTCATCATGCTAGATCCCATCTATTATCATATAACCAATCCCTCCGGATCATCTCTTATAATGATGGTCTCCATTAGTCTCTCATGTTCTGTATCCGGTAAGAAGTAGCGTACCTTTGATGAATTTTGGCTAGGCATTGTTCATACCTAGAAGTTTGTACCAATGATTAAGTTGGTAAAGTGATACACACTTGCACCTGGTTTGTAATCCCTGTACACATATCCACCCTTATTTCTTGCATTATTGTACTGTGTAAGGTATTCACCTTTAAAAACCATAGACCTGATTGGGATGGTTGTTTTCATCATCACTCATGGACATAATTAGGGTTTTCTTTCCCTCGATACAATGTGCCAACCAGTAATCACCAACCCATTCACTATCTTTTGAGGCAACCACTGCGTATATGTGCCTTGCATAATACGATTGTAGGTATATGATCAAACTATTTTTCGTGTGCTACAAGGCCATTAATGTGAGTTTGAAGACTACGTAAATAAATAAATAAAATGTTAAGGAAATGCATCATATCAGGTTGTACAAGGTCTGAGACATGATCAAAATATATAGAAATAGGTAATTGGTATTCTACCAATGGATTTAACTCAACAATTGCACGCTGATCAAGTAGAATTGATATGCGATCCCATCCATCAACCCAATCCAATGATTCACACCCATCCTAGTCACCATCACAACAAGGCAGGAAAAAACAAGCGAGTTTTCTGGTCCAAATTTCAAATATTGGGTTATCAGAGCTTCGAACCAAATGAAAGCCATGAGTCCCAGGAACAGTCTTGCATTCCCATGCATGTGAACGATCTATGTCTACCACCTCCCCAAAAAATATCTCCACATGTCTATTTCTTGTGGATTCTATTCACATAGTTGATTCCTCTCCCATTACTAACGTGCACCACCAGACTATAGATTGAGCATTTCAAATAGTAGATACCGTAGATAATTTCAATTCCTCTATTTGTAGGGCTATTTTGACACATGCTCCGGCTTCGTCATGCTCTCCTTTACCATGCCCAGTCTCAAAATAGTTCCACATATGTGGAACTTTGTAGTTTTTATGCAATGAACACAACCATTAAAATATGCATGCATTTTTGAACTGACCAGCACATCCATCAAACCAAATCCAGTGTCGATCCATCTATATGTTCTTTCCCTTCAAGTGATCATAGAACATGATGAAGCAATGACGTACATAGTGGAATTCATGGCACCTATCATCACTTATGTAGAAGTGGCATTCCTTCAAAATTTCTCTTTGCTCTTCACTGCTATTTGGGCCATGCCTATATGTGATATGCACCATCAAGGAAACCTGCTCAGAGTGATAATAATGACTTTGGATCTCATTTTGAGGTTGCGGAGTGTAGTTCTTGGAAAAATCAACAACTGAAAGTATATTACCACGGGGAAATGTATCTCTGCATATTCTAAACTTCTCATCCTGCCATCATGACAAGTGGACATGCTGAACATATTGATGCGTCTTTTCAATAAATTCCTTGATGAAGTCACTAACTTGTACCTGGTGACACAAAATGATCTCAATATCAGTTTTTTTTTGTATATAAGGAATGAAATGTAACTGTTCAAACATAAATTTATAGATAAATGCATGCTTGAGATGTCACCAATTGTATTTTTTTGCTTTCTTTCGCTGGGGCTTTTTCATAGCTGATATATTTGAAACTTTTCATGTCTGTCACCATATTCCCAAATTCACTATCTCCACTCTCGTGCATACATTGGATCAATAATTCCATTCCAGTATAGTTGGAGCAAGTTCCATCCAAACAAGATTTTTCATAGTATGTTTTCCCCTCAAGCCTATTGCACATGATGTTATGAATGAATTATCTTGATGAAGTCGATGGCATTGTTAAGGAGAAATCCTGCACATGGTTAGTATGCAACACACGATGAATGTAAAAATTTTTTTCATAGTAATATTCATATTCTACATGGTATCTACAACAACAAGTGTTACAAAGAGTATTTATTCTAACATACCAGGGCTTACATTTCTCAAAATATCTTTGCCCCAAATTCAATTGTCTATGTTCATTCCTAAATTTCTCATATATTTCTGTTTGTGTTATATCAAGAAGATACTTAATATGTGGTTCATGATCCTTTGAACCCCTTCTCAATTTTAGTACATCCTTCCAGTTTTAAGAAAGCCTTGTGTGATCATGCCAAAAAATCTGCACTAGTCCTTTTACTGCATCAACTAGATTCATGTAACGATGTGGCAACCGACCAATAAAGGCCCAAAAATTGGTCTGATCAGTTGTGTCAAGATGTTATCTTCTAATAGAATACCTACAAATGGTTTTTACATTCAAATTAACTAGTTTGGATGTAGTATTGATAAAACAAAGTACCTTGGTGTTCTTATTTACAATTTCTTGTGACAACACATGACAAGCGGCACTGTAGTCCTTTGAATGTGTGTTCTTACCAATTTTACCAAAGGCATCTAGTAAGCTTTTAACTATATGACAACTTGGTCCCGAATTCTTTATCATATTTATCCTTAACATTTTCCTAACAATATTCATGACACTAGATTTTAACAATGATAAAAATAATCTACATTTATCTCCATCACATTTAGAAACAAAATATTTATTTAGTATATGTTGAGTTTAATAAGCAATACTAAGTTTATATAGTGTAACTTCAATGGAATTGAGGAGTATTTCATCAACTTGTATACGCTTTAGAGTTCTTCGATGTGTGCTTTATAATGGAGGTAAGGGGGTTGGAATTCTATCATCTAGCTCATCAACAATACGCTCTGGCACTTCAGTAGTAGCCTTTTGTCCTTCATTCTCTTCCTGGTAGTTGGATGGTGGAAGTCCAACATCCTCATCGATGGCCCGGATAACATTTTCTTCTTCAACAGTAGGCTCCATGTCCAATGCCTCTTCATGAGCTTCATCTTGAAATGGTAACTTATCACTTTGACTTGATGTGGGAATTAAAACATCCCCTAATGAGCACCTACGTTTTTCTTCTTGAATACTTCCATGGGGTTCTTGTTCAACTACTATTGTGGAAATTGAAGGTCCCTCTAGTGAATGCTATTAATTTGTCACAGTGGTCTAGGAACTGAAAACATAGTCTCACAAAGAATACAGACAAATATGCATAAAATTGGCAAAAATGGTGCTGCAGTAGAATTTTGCAGCTCCGTATAATCAATGAATAATGAATAATACAATTAAAATGATCATGCAAGGTGCATGAATTCCAAGACAATTTGAATTCCCAAGGAGGTCATTTGAATTGAATGAGTGGGTGTAGCTTAACTGACTGTAAGCCACAATAAACACACTAGTTAACCAGCTAATCAAGTCTTGTTGGCTCAACTGAGTCCTAATTGAAGTTGGAGTGCAATGAGTGACTAAGTCTAACTGAAAGTAGCTCATACACATGTCACTGCATGCCAACCAATAAGTGGTAGCGCATCATTAACTCCAATGAACCCGACGAGGTTAACTGAAGTCAAATTGGCCATCAATGGTGGTTAGAAGCACCCTTGTTGACTCCAGTTCATTAAATATTAATAAAATAATCAATATAATGAATGGAGGCACCTTCACCACTTAGCTTAACTAATTGTAACAATCAATTAGCAATTAGATGCATTTATGACACTCATATCACTCCCGAAGTGCTCTAGTTAGCCTCCCCAAATGAAGGAGAAGGCTTAGTTGGCCTCCTTGATTGAAGGTAAGCATGGGTGTTCTCATGCTGATGTCATAAAGTGCTTCTTTGATGCCAATTAAGTCAATAAAACTTAGGATAGTGGTTTAACAAGGTCAAATTGAACAAATTAAGTGTGTATGGTGGGTAAATGTCTCCAACATCCCCCCTTAAGCTATACCCAAGAGAAGTATAAACATAAAGTGCATGAAATGATAAGGCCCTGAAAACTAAGGCCATAGGTTACCCTGTACAATAATGAAACTCAAACAATGCTCAAAAATAAATCTAAGTGAGGAAAAGAGGGAAAACCTAATGGGAAACCCCCCCCCCTCAAGCTGAACACTTAAAGTAGTCTGATCACCCTGATGAAATCACCCCAAACAGTGAACAGAGGTAAGTGAACTTATTTTTTGAAAATATCTTGGTGAAGATGTCTGCAATCTGCTCATCAGTCGGGCAGTATTGCGGAATGATGGTCCTGTCATGCACTAATTCCCTGATATAGTGCATGTGTATCTCTACATGCTTGGTCCTTTTCCTGGGAACTGGATATATGGATATATTAATAGAACTTTGATTGTCACAAAAGAGGATTTTGGACAAATTACTACCAATATCAAACTCTAAAAGAATGCCTTGCAACCAAATAGCTTGGATGCAAGCATTCACCACTCCTCGGTACTCAACCTCTGTTGATGACAATGCTATGGAAGCCTGCTTTTTTCTATACCAGAAAATGGGGCCACCAAAAAACATGAAGACATATCCAAAGGTAGACTTTTTATCAATAGAATCACCCGCCCAATTGGAATCTATGTAACCAACCAGCTCTAGCTCAGAGTCTGTAGCATAGTGAATGTTGTAGGTCCTGGTTTCCTGAATATACTGGAGGATCCTCTTGGCTGAATTCCAATGAATATCATGAGGCTAATACATGTATCTTGACATAGCATTCACAACATAACATATATCAGGCTGAGAATGAGTCAAGTAGAGTAAGCTACCTATCAGATGTTGATAAATAGTGCAGTCCATGGGAGGTGTGCTTTTTCCTTCTTCAAGGCTGATCCCTGAATGGAAAGGGAATGGAGCAGCCCTACATTCAGCCATGTTAAACTTGAATAAAAGGAATTATATGTATTTGTACTAAGTGACCATTATCCCATCAGAATTGTTCTCAATTTCGAGCCCCAGAAATTGCTTCAAGAGCCCCAAATCGCTCATTTCAAATGCATTATGGAGAGCAATTTTGATGACTGAAATAGAAGTAACTATGGTACCTGTAATAAGTAAGTCATCAAAATATAAAAAAATAATAATCAAATTACCATAAGACTATTGTATATACATATTTGGATCTGATTTACACCTTTGGAAGTTTTGGGAGAGAAGGAAGGCATCCATCTTGGAATACCACTCTCTTGGGGCCTATTTTAACCCGTATAGTGACTTCTTTACTTTGAAAACCAAAGATGGATCAGAAATGAAGCCCTAAGGATTCTTCATGTATATCTCCTCATTAATATCTCCATGTAGAAAGGCATATTTAACATCCATATGATGCACTTCCCAGTGCTTAGATGCAGAAATTGCCAAAACTAGGCGGATGGAGTCCATTTTTGCAACTGGTGCAAAATTCTCATGGTAGTCCACACCTTGGACCTGGGAGAAACATTTTGCTACCATAATTTCCTTATTTTTTTAGGTTCTTCCATCAGCAACAACCTTAGTCTGAAACACCCACTTGCATTGAACCAATTTCCTCCACGGAGGAAGAGAAACTAGATCCCAAGTGGTGTTTTTCTGAAGAGAATTCATCTCTTCATCCATGGAAACTTGCCATCTCGGATCCTTTTGAGCATGGTATTAAGACTTAGGTTCTGAAAGTATCATCAAATAACAATATTTATATAGAAAATTATCAGGACAAGAGAGTGCAATACCTTCTCTTTGGAAATCAGACCGTGTTCTCCTTGGATCATCCATATTTCCAATGACATCACCTGCAGAGGAGAGTGTCTGTCGGGCCCAAGTTGGGAGATGATTTTGTAATTTAGGTTCTGATTAAGAATATTATGTTTTATATACACTTATATCATAAATCATAGGATCCAAATCAGGGTCATCACCCCCAATTACATCATCCAAATATTCAGTAGAATAGGAAGGAAATTCAACAGTTTTCTCCTTCACTAGTTCTACCTCCTGAAGAGGCTCATTGAACATGACAATTCTTTCAATGATGATCTATTCTATTATTCTATCTAGAATCTTGAAATATTTTGATTCATTAGGATATCCAATAAATAGACATTCTATGTTTTGTGGTTGCAAATCCCTCCTTTTATCAAGCGGAATTTAGGCCCATGCAGTGGACCCAAACACCCTTAGATTCGACACATCCGTCTTGTGTCTAAAATATGCTTAGAAAGGGGTCTTCCCTTTCAGGGATGAGTGTGGAAATATTTTCTGAATATATGCTGTAGCATTCATGGCTTCAGCCCACAAATTTGCATCCAACTTCTTTGATTCCAACATACAGGTGGTCATCTCCTTGAGAGATCGATTCTTCCTCTCCGCTACACCGTTCTGCTGGGGAGTGTAGGGGACTGAATGCTAGATTTGAATACCAATTTGGGAACATATATGTAGTAACTCATTACTGAAATACTCTCCACCATTATCATATCTCAATATATTGATATTTTGGCCATATGCATTCTCAATCAAGGCCTTCAATTCAGTGAATTTTTCCAAGACTTCTGACTTCTTTTTGATAAAAAAGACCCATGTGTATTTGGAAAAGTCATCAATGAAAGTCAAAACATACCTTGATCCATTCATGGATTTGATAGGAATGGGACCACTGATATCATAATGTATCATTCCCAAGATGCATGATGCTCAGCTTGCCTTCCCTCAATCGAACTTATGCTCAGGGTGCTTTCCAACAACACATCCCTTGCAAATTCCAGTGGTAGCTTTGATGACAGGGAGACCTTCAACCATAGAATTATTATTTAATTGTTACAAGTATTTGAAGTTTATATGGAAAAACCTCTCATGCCATAGTATACTAACTTCATTTCCATGAGTCAGCAATGCGGTGGGCTTTGCCTCCGCCACAAAATGGGAGAACTCGTAGGATTTTGCATGATGGTTTGCAAGGCCTTTTGCTACAAGTTTTTCGAATGCAATTTTTGTGATGTCTACATAATTCGGGCTAAAGGAGACTCTCTTGGGATCTCCCATATGTGTCATTTGATAAACACTTAGGAGGTTTGATGCAAGAGATGGTACATACAGAACATTGGAAAAATTACCATGCTCAAGATCTACAGTACCTTGTCCTTTGGATATGATTGTGGAGTCATCTCCCATGTGGATGGGAATGGATTTTCTAGTATCCAAATATGAAAATGAGTCTTTTTCAGCCATCATCTAGTTCGAAGCTCCACAATATATTAAGAGTGCTTTGGACTTCAAAGTGCTTTCCATGAGGGCATGACCTCTTTCATTCCGTGGTTCCCGATCTTGTTGATCTCTGCTCCGAAAGATTTCCAGAAGATTGATGTGATTTTTTTCAAGAAGAGAAGTAGCTTCATCAAGTTTATTTTTCATGCATGAATGTTTAGGGTGGAAGCCCTTCCCGCAGTATGAACACTTGACTTTTTCCTTCCCATGATGCCCTTTTCCTTTGTTCTTCTTCGAGCCGGAAGGCTCTTCATGTTGCCAGTTTTCAACTTTAGGATTAGGAGTTTCGAATTTGGTTTTTGGGTTCTTCTACTACTTTCCTTTACCCTTCATATCTTTGGGCCTCGAGACATAGAGAGCTTGATCATGGGAGGATCTGATGATCCCCATCTGGACAAGATTATCATGTTCACTTGTTAGGGACTCAATGAAGGCATTGAGAGAAGGCATCTTCCATCCAGGGGTTGTGAGATTCCCCACACGGAATGTAGAGACAAATACCAAATAATCAACTCCAAGTTTGGAGAGAATGGTGAGGATGAGCTGATCATCCTCTTTCTCCACCTTACACTACTTCAACAGTAAGACAATGTGCTTGAACTTTGTGAAAAAACCATTCGAGGTCTCAAAATTTGAAGGTTGGAGAGACATCAACTCATTTTCAAGATGGTATACTCTCAAATAATCCTACTTTCCATACATGGTTTCCAATTTGTCCCAAATTTTCTTCGGAGTCTTCAATCCCGAGAGATGAAAAATAAGATCTCGGGAAATAAAGAGGCACAAGAATCTGAATGCTTCATCTTTATTGTTCAAGAATCTAGCTTTGTCTATCACATGAGTAGGATCTTCTTCAGTGTCCATAGTGACCCTATAGAGTCCTCTGGCACGTAGATGGATCTCCATATCTCCTTTCCATGAATGGAAATTGAACGGAGTCAAGAGTTCTATGGAAGAAGCCATTTCAAACTGCTGGAGCGAATGCTTTCACCTGTTAAAACTTGCAAATCACAACAAAAGGGGAACCGTAAGGTCAGACAGCTTGCACATTTTAGGCTTTCATCACACCTAGCATAGTTTATCAAGCAATCTTGATCAACAATTCCTTTACTTGGGGTATTAAGTGGTAAGCCTTAGCTTCTGGTGCAGTGCTGGAATTTTGAGCTTTTGCTCAATTTTTCATGCAATATCTATCAAAAACCATGTTTTTAAGAGATCTGAGCTTCATCCCACAGTGAGCTTTGGCACCATATTAATTTGTCACAGTGGTCTAGGAACTGAAAACACAGTCTCACAAAGAATACAGACAAATATGCATAAAATTGGAAAAATGGTGCTGCAATAGAATGTTGCAGCTCTGTATAATCAATGAATAATGAATAATACAATTACAATGATCATGCAAGGTGGAATAATTCCAAGACAATTCGAATTCCTAAGGAGGTCATTCGAACTAAATGAGTGGGTGTAGCTTAACTGACTGTAAGCCATAGTAAACACACTAGTTAACCAACTGATCAAGTCCTGTTGACTCAACTGAGTCCTAACTAAAGTCAGAGTGCAATGGATGACTAAGTCTAACTAAAAGTAGCTCAGACTGGCCATTAGAGGTGGTTGGAGGTGCCCCTGTTGACTCCAGTTCATTAAATATTAATAAAATAATCAATATAATGAATGGAGGCACCTTCACCACTAAACTTAACTGATTGTAACAATCAGTTAGCAATTAGGTGCATTTATAACACTCATATTGCTCTCAGAGTGCTCCAGTTAGCCTCCCCGAATGAATGAGAAGGCTTAGTTGTCCTCCTTGACTAAAGGTAGGCATGGGTGTGCTCATGTTGATGTCATACAGTGCTCCTCTAATGCCAATTAAGTCAATAAAACTTAGGATAGTGGTTTAACAAGGCCAAATTGACTAAATTAAGTGTGCATGGTGGGTAAATGTCTCCAACAAATGCTTCCTTTTTTCTTGTGGTGGATTAATCGGATGAACTATGGTATCCTCTATAATTGGATTTGGATTAGTTTCCAAAGAAATCCTGTGATTCATCATGTCTATTCTTTTATTTTCTTACTCTTCTTCATTGACTTCTTGAGGTCTCTTCTTCCTTGCTTATTTTCTTCCTCAGTTACGTACATTCCCCATCACCACAATGATCAATTCAATATAGTTTGTTTTTGCCGCTCCTCAATTACAAGCTTTCAAACCTTTAGTGATTTAGAACAATAGGTTAGTGCTTTAGAACTATAGATCCTTCAAGGTGCTTCCATCTTCCTTCTTAATTGTTCATATTTCCCATCAAAACAATGATGAATGAGAAAATTTACCTTTGGTTCTCTTGAATAATAAGCAAATGAAAGCCAAATCATAAATTGTTCCTCGAGCTGATTCTATTGTACAATTGTGTATATCCACCATCACCATGAAATGGTATTGAAGCTTGATATCTCATCTTGTGTGCTCCTCAACCATGAAATATGTCCTCAATGCTGCACTTCCATAACAAAAAGAATGATGGAAAATGTGTATTGTGAATATTTCCAAAGGCAGGCTTGTGCTCTGTTGGAAAAAAAAATGTGCGACAATCTGTTTTTGGTAAAGATAGAGTAAATTTGGTGTCGGATAAAGACAGTCCACTGTTTATACAGTCCTAAAATGCGCACATGTTATATAAAGTAAAAACGCATGCACGATATGTAGAGGTAGAAAGCGCATGCGGTATTGTTAATTACAATAAATAGGTTAGGTGCACAACTAAGGGAACAAATAAAATCATAAGAAAACAAATGTTTTCTATGGTTAGATACAAAGAAAATGTTTTTAGTGTTCCCTTCTTTTCATGCATATAAATGTTTCTCTCTATACCCCAATAATCCCTAGATACCCACTATCTCTTTCTAAATATACCTCCCTCATTCTCTCTACCTCCCTCCCTATATGTTTCTTTCTCTCCCTTACTCCATCCATGTCCATACCAACCCACTCTCCACCTTCTCTTTATCTTCGCGATTATCCCTCCCTATAGCACTCTCTCCCTTCTTATCCCTTAGTCACTAACCCTATGTGTCTTTATCCCTCCCCCCTATCCTCTCTCTCTTATCTTGTATCCCTCCCTCCATATCTCTCCCCTCCATCCCTAACTCTCTCACCATCTCTCCCCTTCTCGGGGTGGTATCTCTCTCTCTCGTTACTCCTATAGTTGATGATGTCATTGTCAGTAGAATACCCTTCTCCTTAAGGGGGATTTTTGAAATATTGTAACTTGAAAGAATATTCTAAATGTAATTTATTGATATACCCCAAGGGAGATGTCTTATTCCTCTGTCGGGATGTTACTATTGTATTTGGTCATCATATAGTCATGAGGTATAACCTCCATTGTAAGTAGGGTCAATAATATGCACACACATGATATCTTAAGGGTATCCTCAACCTTTAAGTTGGGATATGGCCATGATTAGGATATTTTTAGCATTAGATATGGAGGATAAGGTGTTAAGCATGGTTGGTACATAAAGCTTTAA
>LPNX011205306.1:50403-108809 GCA_001517045.1 Pseudotsuga menziesii
ACCTTAGAATATGATTCTATCCATCTAGAGCCAAGAATGATGTGTTGAACAACGTCAATAGATCCTTCCATGGTTTCATTTACGTTGAAATGAGGATACTAGTTCCATTATAACATTTTTAGCACTAAGTACAGATATTTGGCCCCTTCAAATGGGTAGGGAGAAACACTTGATCCTTAGGCCTTAAAAAAAGTTGTTAACCATTTAGGGCCAAAACTGATGCCCCCAACTAAAACACATGACATTGAAAGTGAATCATTTGAATCTTAATCGGGATATGCATGCCATTATAATTTGTTGAGAACTAGGTATGCATCTCAAGGCCATAGACATGGTAAGGGGAGGAAACAATGGCCTTAGGCCCTAACTAAAGCTTCTAGGATGACTTAAAAAATCACACATGGCATCTCATAGATATATTTGGACTATGAATATGGATGTTAGTAGAATTAGGTGGTTTTGAGAAGCATGTATGAGACCTATGAGACATGATTGAGGGAATATGACCTGAAGCACCACATATGACCTACTCAAGGTATGCCTGGTCTCTGAGAAAATATGCACATGCCTTTAAGAGGTTTTGAGCATTAGATATGGGTATTAATGCCTCAACATCGTCAAGGGAGGAAATTCAAGACTCAATCCCTAAATAATATTTTTGGAATATATGGTTACACATGTGCCTTACTCACTATCCCTCTATGCCTTACTCACTGGCCCTCCATGCCTTTGTATTTCCATCTCTCACTATCTCTATGTGTATTTGTGTGTGTCTTTCCCCCTTCTCTCTCTCACAACCTCCCTCTCTCTCTCTCTCTCTCTATCTCTATGTGTCTGTGTGTGTTCCTCCCTCACTCCCCATCTCTCAAAACCTCTCTCCACATTATTTATACCTCCCTCGGTATCCCTCCATACATCACTCTCTCTTTATTGCTCCTCCCACCCCCCTCTCCCGTTGTTTCTCACACCTCCCCTTCTCTATCTCCCACGCAATCTCTCTCTTTCTCTCTCTCTCTCTATATCTATGTGTGTGTGCATGTGTCCCTCCCTCATTCCCCCTCTCTCATAACCTCTCTCCATCTTCACTATACCTCCCTCCACCTCTCTCTCTCTCTCTCTATCACTCACTCCTCCCCCCTCTCTCTCTCTGTCGCTCACCCCTCTCTCTCTCTTTGTGTGTGTGTGTGTCCCCACCCTTTCTCTCTTTATATATCTATGTGTGTGTGTCACTCCCTCACCCCCCCTCTCTCATAGTCTATCTCCACCTTCTATATACCTCCCTCACTATCCATCCCTCCATATCACTTTCTATATCATTCACCCCCCCTCCCTCTTTGTTTCTCACCCATCCCTCCCTCTCTCACACAAAATCTCTCTCTCTCTCTCTATCATACACCATGTGTGTGTGTGTGTATCCCTCCCTCAGTTCCCATATCTCATAATCTCTCTCCACCTTCTCTATACCTCCCTCACTATCCTTCCCTCCCTCACTCTCTCTCTATTTCTCAACCCTCCCCTCTCCCTCTATCGTTCACCCATCCCCCTCCTCTCACATAGTATTTGTGTGTGTGTGTTTCCTCCCTTCTCTCACAAACTCCTTTTTCTCTCCCTCTCTCTCCACCTTCTATTTACCTCCCTCTATCAATATCTCCCTCCCTTCTCCCTTAATTACCAGCCCTCTGTGCCATTATCCCTCCCTCCCTCTCTCTCTATCTGTCTCAACTTGTATCCTTCCCACTCCCTCCCTATCTCTTTTCACCCTCCCTCTTCATGTTTCTCTCTTTCACAACCTCCCTCTCTCTCCATCTGTCAACCCTCCACCCTCTGTATTTGACACCATCCATATCTCTCTCTCTCTCTACATGTTTGAATCTGCCCCTTTCTCTCCTTTTGTCTGTTCCCCTGTCACCCCTCACACACACACACCTTATATCGCTCCCTTAATATATCTTTCCTTCACTCTGTCTTCATCCCTCCCTCACCCCCCTCCTCCCTCTCTATCTTATTCTCTATCTCTCTCTCTTCTTCTATGTTTTCAAATTATGCCTTCTCCTCAACCCCCTACCTCATTATGATCCATATTATCTCTTTTATCGCATCTCATTCCCATTTCTTCAATTTCCCCCTCCTTCACCTCTCTCCTCCAACACATCCTATTCCTCCTCTAATAATCCATATCTACTTTTCCATTCACCAATCCTCTTTCTCATCAAACCATCACCCACTTCTTCCCCTCCACCTTATCCCCCTTCGTCACTCAAGTCTTGTGTACTATTTCTAACCCTATACATGTTCAACACCTCTTCTCATCCCAATAATTATCTCAATCCACATTCCCTTCACCCTTGTAACCCATAATGTTCCCATTGCATTTATCTTTCTCCACTCGAATTTACAATATCCTCCTAGGACCTTGACCATTCCCAACCCCCTCTCAACTATTAACCATCCCCACTTGAACTTCCAACATCTTTCTAGGCCCTTGAACCTTCCCCACCCCCTCTAAACTATTATCCATACATTTTATATATTACATATAGTGCTATATTTTTATCTCTACAACACGCGTTCGCATGTTATAGTTATATAACGTGCTTGCGTTTTGTAGTTATATAATGTGCACGAATTTTGTAGTTATATAACACACACGCATTTGTTAATTCTACAAGGAGGGAAATTTAATTTGAATTTAAACATGCCAATTCACTTGCTCGCATGTCACCAATAGTCCTATGTGTATGGTTTGGAATTTGCTTTGGTAATACGAAACCTGTGCTATGGTATATGTTAAACCATAGCTAATTGGGCATTTCCCCCATTTTTTGAAGAAGTTGTTGTTTAGACATTCGTTACAGTATGCTACACACAACCATTTTTGACAAAATATTAAATGTAAATAGCATTTTTTCTGCAGATTCTAAATATGTATTTTTTATTAAAAAATATTATATTTTCCTATTTGTTTTCAATTTCTATTGTGTGCAAACTCCTTCACTCAAAATACATGTTGTTAGTGTTTTTCCTATAACTTTTTCAATTTGTAATCGTTTAAATAAAAATTATATGGTGCACTAGAAGACACTGACCTCTACATTCTATAAAAAATCCATTTCATGATTATTTCATTAATACCTTCAAAGACTGTACCCACAAAAAATGAACCATTTTCGAGGAATGATCATTTAGATAATTATAAAAAAAGTTAAAAATTACTAATTTTATTTTCAAAAAATAGCACTGCACTAGTGTTATATGTTCTCTACATGCCTGCAAAGTTTTGTATCCAGAAAGCATCATTTAGGCCCTGAAAGGCTACACCCACGAAAGCATATACCTTATCATTTGCGTAAAAAAAAAGTGACTGTTAGAAAAAATGAAATTTGACACAGTTATAAAACTTTTCAAGACATAAACCTTATATATTTGGAAACGTGATTCAATTTTCTACATTTAATATTTTTTACTCAAAGCAAGATATTTTGTGTAAGTATCTCAAAAAAAACAATTAAGTTGAGGGATGCCTTATTTTTCAGTTTTCTATTGTAGCTAACGTGCCAAAAGTGACCCTCATTAGCTTGCAATGTCCCGCACCATAATTATAGGTTGCTTGCACAAAGATGATACTCATTTTTTTTGTAATGGGAGTGCATTAATAATAGTTTTTTAAAATGCAAGCATATTAACAAAAACCTATTCATGTTCTTGGTTTAACAATTGTTGAACTTCCACACAAAAAGACACTTCCACACAAAAAGACATGTGAATAAAATAAATGTACATGTGATTTTAAACACATGCATGTTCCTCTAAGTATGAAAAAAAGGGGCCGATTGGATATTTCTTTCTCTTGTCTCCTCATTTCCCTAGATTTCACAGATGATTGGAACTAGAATGCGAGCATATTTTCACTAGCAAAGGGAATTGTCACTCCTCCCTCTAGGTAATCCTTCATCTTTTTTCTTCTTTTTCTTTTATACTTTTTATTTAATAAATAAAAAAATAATTTTAAAGAAGGGTGAGTGCAAGCTAATGATGGTCACTTTTTGCACATTAGAAGCAACATAAAACTGAAAAAACAAATATCCCTCATCTTTCAGGGCTATTTGAGGCACTTGTACAATGAATGTTGGTTTCAGTAAAAAAGACAAAATGTAGGAAATCAAATCACCTTTTTGAATATATAAATTTTTATTTATTGAAAATGATCATAACTAGCTCATTTATGGATTTTTCTAACATTGATTTTTTTGTGCAAATTATAAGGTATTTATCCTTGTTAATGTAGTATTTGAGTGCCTAAATGATGGAATGAAGATACAAAAACTAGCAAACATGTAGATAAGAAGTAGTACTAGTGCATTATATTTTTCCAAACTAAGTTTAGCATGTTTTAAATTTTTTCATAATTATCTATGTGAGGTGACCTTGAAACCGGTTCACCAAGTGTTAGTGAAACTATTGAAGGTTTTAATGTAATGATGAAGGTTTCATTTTTTTTATAGAATGTAAAGGCAGGTGTATACTAGTGCAACATATAATTTTTTTCTGAAATGGTTGAGAAATAAAAAAATATTGCTGAAACACCATTTTTTTGTTTGTTAAGGAGTTACATCAAACGAAAAATATTAAAAATATATATATATTTTTTTTAAAATTTTTGTTTATGTAATTTGCATAAAGGATTTTATCTATTTTGCAATTTGATCAGCCATGAGTGCAATTTGATCAACCATGAGTGTCTATAACATAATGTAGTAGGCATTGAAGCGTAAACATATTGAGAAAGGAGAAACATGTCACATTAGCCATGGTTGTGCTAGTTCCATAGGACATAATTGTTTACTACGAAGCTAAATCCATAGCAGAACATTAGGATAGGTGGTATCACGTAGTTAAGTGAGTAGAGTGTTAAAAGTCACATAATGTGTGTATGTTATGTTTAAATCCAATTTTTGTGTTCATTCCATGTGAAGTGTTGTATATCGTGTGTGTGATGTGTTCACATCATATGCACAATGTATTCACATCGCTTGCACGATGTGTTTACATAAAAAATAATATAAAGAAAAGATAAACCCAAATAGTGAGAAGAATTCCAATATGCCTCTATTTGAAAAAACCAACAAATACAAGTTAAAAATGGAAAATATGACATTACAAAAGTAGATAAAAAAATAATGTAAACACCATGGAGGTTCACTCATAAAAAAAATAGCCTTAATTACTTTTCACCTCTCAATTTTTTTTGCTAAACACAAACATCTCTTTGAATACCCATTTCCCAAAAAAAGTTTCATTTTATCCTTATAATTACTATGTTTATAACCTTTGTTATACATCTTTTTGTTTCCACTCACTCTTAATGTGTTGATCCCAATATCTCTTTAGCATTTATATTAACACATGTTCACAAGTAAATTTATATTCTATTTTGTGAGAATAAAATATATGTTGCACAAGAGAAAGTCTATACTTTCGTGAACATATAACAATAGGGTTCATGTAACAATATTTCCTCATTCAAAATGGAAGTTAACTGATACATGTGATAACTGATGCATGCGAGTTTATCTAAGTCGTTAGAAATTAGTATTTACATGTGATTCAAACTTTTTATGTCACTACTTCATGAAGTCGAGCATATGGGAAGGGATACATTGAAGTTATTTAATTCAAAGAAATAATAAATTATTATATCTGGTTGAAACTTTTTGTGTTACTACTTTATATAGGGAGGGGGACATTGATATTATTTTCTTTCAAAGAAATAATGAAGTGTTTACATTTGGTTGAAACTTTGTGTGTTATTACTTTGTATGGGGAGACATTGATATTATTTTCTTTCAAAGAAATAATAAAGTGTTTACATTTGGTTGAAACTTTGTGTGTTATTACATTGTAGTGAGAGACATTGATATTATTTCTTTCAAAGAAATAATAAAGTGTTTACATTTGGTTGAAACTTTGTGTTAGTATATCATGGAGCATAGAAGGAAACATTAAAATTATTCATTTTTAAAATGAATAATTAAATAATAAATTTGAGGTTGAAATGTTTTTTATTACAATTTATTATAAAATACAAAAAATAAAAATTCATTTTTATATAAGTTTATTTAATTTATTAAAATATAATAAAAATAATATTATTATATTTTTAAAAATAAAAAAATAATCATAATATAATTTTTTATTCCTCAAACTTATGTAACATATTAAATATACAACCTTAGTATCTTCTATTCTTAAAAAAAAGCTGCAACAAATTTTTTCAATTTTTGGAAAATTAAAAAATAATTACATTAAATAAAAAATATATATATATAATATATATATATATATATATATTACTTTACAATGGAGCACATGCTAAGTGGGGATATATATATATATATATATATATATATATATTACTTTACAATGGAGCACATGCTAAGTAGGAATATATATATATATTACTTCACACTGTATATATATTACTTCAGAATGGAGCACATGCTAAGTGGGAAGTGATGGAGAAAAAAATTACATTGAATGAAAATACTTTTTATTTATATTTATATTTTTTTATTACTTCACAATCCAGCACATGCTAAGTGGGAAGTGATGTATTGATATGATTCAATGGAGCACATGCTAAGTGGGAAGTGATGTATTGATATGATTCAATTTAAAAAAAAATAAACGTCAGTTAATATTTTTTAAATCTTATTATTTTCTTATGCATTATATAGAAAATATATTAAAAGAAATTTATGTTTATTTAAAATAAAGATATTTAAGTACATAAGTTTATAATAAAATGAATTATTTATTTTTAAATAGATTTTTTTAATAAATTTAATAAGATTGGTTTTTTAATTAACTTAAATTCATTTTAATTGTAAAATTTTGGTTAGTAGTTGTATAAATTTTTTGGTCTATGTATTTTATTATAAGTTTTATTATTATTTTTTATTTATAAGCACTGCATATGTGAACAATCCCACATATCTCTCATTCATAGTGGGCTATATAGTGCAACTCACTTATTTGGGTGCAACCATCTCATTCTTTGATCTCTCTTATTTTGTATATCTTTTTTTTAATGGTTTAATTTCATGTCTTTCACAATTACAACTTAACTTCTTAGATAAATATTTAATGTTTGGAAAAAATCAAAACATTAGTCGAGACTCTACATTTAAAGGATATTTGGTGTTATAAATTTATAGTTTCAATAATACCACCCTTAGCTATTGGGTTAGTCATCAAATTTTCACTTAAAATTTATATCTTCTCATAATATAAACCAAATTTATAGAAATAAAAAGAGAGAAACATAATATGAAAAAGATGAAGCATCTTAATTGACTTGGCGTAAGGCAAGATAACACATTATGATATTTACTAAATGAATAGATTTGTGGTATAGTGTGATGTTATGGATGGAATACCAACTTAGTGCACACATACTACTAAGAATGGGAAAAGATAAGAGTAGAGTAACACAAAAGCTAACCAAGAAACCCTGTAGTGAGATAAATGATCTAATCAAAGGAGGAGGAATGTCCACTTAGAAATTATTTGGAATCTTAATATCTTATTAATGATAACCTAATGATGTAGGTGATTAGGTTTCTTTTAAGAGATTACTATGTTTTGGATTTATTTATGAGATATAAGCGATAGTTTGTTATCTATCTTAGATAGTCAAGAGGTCTATATAAGTCATTTTTTTGTTCCTTTAGATATGATATTCATCCTATATAATGTTGAAATGCTATAAGCATATTATGCATACTATATCTTTGTTTATATGAATGAAATTAATTTTTTTTCTAAGAAAAATGTGAGATGAAATTTTTTATTTGATTTTATTTTAAAGTTACTAAACATCAAATAGTAAACACTAGTGAAATCCAAAACTAACATGTAATTGAAAATTATCGACATAAATTTGATGTACTTACAAACCAAACACTTCTACCATCCAAAACTGGTTCAACATTGCCATATTGCATAACCTGCATTACCATGTTAACTTTAATTGGCAACATAGAACCTAGCACATGACATGTTACACATCAACCTTACTTGTCGACGTGGAACCAAACACATGGTACATACATTATTCTCCATACTATGTCAAAATGTTGAAACTTTGATGAGTGTTTGATGTGTACACTCACTATTAACATTGAAAATATTGTAATGATTGTTTCCCTTCTTACTGTATGTGGACGTATTGCAATTATTCAATTTTTCATTGATACTAATTTTTATGCAGTAGTTGTTCTTGTGAAAAGGATAAGGATATAGAATAATGAAATTGAATGTGACTCAATACATAGTTTATAAAGTTAAGATTTTGAAATTCTGATAAGGTTTGAGCATATTTTCATATCTCTTTCTCTCTACATTCATTTTATACACTTTCCTTCTGCACAAATTTGAGAATGTGGTACAAAATGGATTTTAATGACTTTTTTTTGGGTCTTTAAATGGGTTATGTAGATGGTTAGGTGGGTTAGTGGAATAGGTTAGATGTCAACCAAATAATTATTCATATGGATACCTAAATCCTTTGGTTTTAATGGTGATTGTTCACACTTTTATAGTTTAAATAAACATTGTCGAAGTTGCATATTTAAGGAAGATGACTATAATTAGGTTGGGTGGTATTTTTTAGTCATCTTGTGATGATTAGGGATCAATTACCAGGTAGATAGGCTTGGAACTTCATGCTAAAAATAATTAAGTAGGGTTCTTTTCAACCCACTTACATAAATACACTTTCATTAAAACATAATACTTTCCTTTTCCATACCTAACATAATAAAAGTGATTAAAGAATAAAAAAGAAGAAGGGCCAACAAATTCATAATTGTGTTTATTAGATTTAGGCCAACAAATTCTAGAATTGTGGGGAAGCATGACAACAAGGGGATGTAATTCTACTGAAGGGTCAAGGGTCAACACATGGAAAATTATGGGTTTTAATACATGGATTCATTTATAGAATTTAAGGGATTCGACTATTGAATGGCAATGAGGTGCTTCTCCTCATGACATTGCATTAATGAAGAATTGATGCTACACTAGAAGCATCGTTTTTAGAGTACAAGATGAACACTACCAAGCTAGAGAAATCAACTTGTGTTTGGAGTGATATTTTAATGGTGAAATGCCATTTTACAAAGACAATATATTTTTGTTTAAAGAGTTTAAATCATGAGTTAAAAATGTCACATAATAGGTTAAAGAGTTTAAATAATGAAGTAAAACAATCATAAGATAGTTCAAACAATGAGGTGTAAAAGGATCATGAGGTTGAACTTATTTTAGTTGATATGCCATTTTTGGGGTTATATTTGTATACATTGAAGTCACGAAGTTATGGATTTTCATTGTAATTGTATGAGCATTGCATGTTTACATGTAGATAAATTTTTGAGAGTACCAAGATCTCAATTATACAAAAATAAAGAATAATTATTAAGGTTAATTAATATACATGGCAATGACTGTATAATAAGATTCAAATTACGTTGTTTGTCAAATTGTATGAGAGAAGATTAAGGGGGAGTACGACTAACAAGGATGGTGCTCAATTGTGAATAAAGGGTTGAAATTGTATAGCTCTTATGCAATAATTGTTTAAATCAATGGTGTTGTACTTGTCATTAACATAACTTAATGTTATACATATTCATCTATGTTGAGAATAGACACTACAACTTTGGTCAAGTTTGTTTTTCAAGATACAAAGCATTGAAGAAAAATAAAATACCATGGAAGATGAAGAAAATGACACCAATGATATGCATGATTCCAAATAGAATAAAAAATGTAATTCAACAAAGGAAAATTATATGGTTGTCTCATATTTTGCACAATGTTTAAAATTTACTTCAAAAGAGCAATGCAATTGGGGATATGGTTGTAACAACTTTCAATCCTAAAGACTATGTTTACTCCCCCCACCATTTACAAGGTATTGAGAGCATAACTTATGATAAAAAATTCTTAGTGGCACCCATACCGTCACTTAGGGGTGAAAGATACACTTTATAGGAAATATGTGGTGGTTCAAGGTGTTTTTCTCATCCCTAGATGTCTAGGATATTATTTAATACCTACGGCCTAATTTTCTTCCTTTTACCATGTCTAGGGTATCAAAAACTAATCCTATTAGTCAAAAATTTCTAAGTTCATCCATATCCCCACTTAGAAGCTAAGGATACCTTCAAGAAGTCATGTGTTATGTTTTGAGGTGTTATTATTTTCCCTAAATGCATGGACTCTTATTTTAAAGAATAAGGATTAGGTTTCTTACCTAATCATGGAAACATCCCCAAGATATAAGAAACTCCCTATATGTCCACATGCCCACTTTAAAGCCAAATATAACCTTGGGTTTTCATGGGTGGTCTTTTGATGCACTGTTCTTGTTCACATATATATAAAAGATTCATTTAGGGCCTAAGGGTTAGGTTTCCTATTGGCACCATGTAAAACACCTATAAACCCACACCTAGCATTAAAAACCTCCTAATGATTCCCATATCCCCACTAGGAAGCCAAGGATGCCCTTGGTAGGTCATGTTTGATGGTTTAAGGTGTTGTTATTGGACCTAAATGCCTAGAAGCTTCCCTTAGGGCCTATGTCCCAAGTTTCATTTCTCAACCATGTCCATAGCTCTAAGACAAATACCCAGTCCATAAAAATCTTAGTACCATTGATATCTCCACTCATAGGCGAAAGGTACCCTTAGGGGGGAATATGTGGTGGTTTAAGGTGTTATTCTTGGCCGTAGATTCCTAGAATCTACCATTAGGGACTAAGAACCATGTTTCCTCTACGAACCATGTCCAAAACCCGATCTCTGAATAATACTCAAGATCTCTAAATAATACCTATTTATCCACTAGAGGCTAAATATATCATCAAGAGGTTATTTGTAGTGGTTTAAGATATGTATATTTCCCTTACATTCATAAAATATTCCTTTAGGGAATAAGGCCTAAGTTTACTTACTTAACCATGTCAAAGCCTTGAGACCCATACTTAATGCTGAAAATATCATAATCGCACATATATATCCTCATTCATTGTTGAAATTTAACTTTAAATGTCCATTTGTGGTGGTTCAAGGCATTGTTATTGGCCTTAGATAACTAGAAGCTTCTGTTAAGGTGAAATGCCTAGATTCCCCCCTAATGATTTCCAGGGACCTAAAATCCATAATTAGTGATTAAAAAATCATAATGATATTCATATCCCCACTCAAATTCCAAGGATACACTTAAAATGTGATGTATCACGGTTTGGGGCATTCTTCTTAGCCTTCCTTAAATGCATTGAAACTTCCTTTAGGGATTGAATCCTAGGTTTCCTCCCTTGACCATGTCTAAGTCCCTAAGACACATACCTAGTATTCAAAAAATACTAATGGCACTAAGAACCCCATGACCCATACATAGTGATAAAAGCCTTTTAATGACACCCATATCCCTACAAGAGAGCCAAGTATCCCCTTAAGAGGTCAAGTGTGGTGTTTTGAGTTTTTTTTCCTTGGATTTCTATAAGTTTCTTATTGGGCCTATGTTTACAGTTTCCTCCCTTGACCATTTCCAAGGCCCCAAGATCCATACCTAGTTCTTGAAATTTTCTAATACCACCAATATTGTGACTTAGAAGTTAAATGTAGCCTTGAAAGTTTGTATGTTGTGGTTTAAGGAATTTTTATTAGCCCTAAAGACAATGATAACTCTTGTACTACCAGTAGAGAATAAAATGTGGGACCAAAATTTTTTATTATGGTTAAGTGGAACATGAAGGAAAACAATGCTAGTGTGTGTAGTTTACTAGAAGATGAAATTACACATGTCCTTTAAAATGTGGTGCAGGTGGAACATGAAAAACACCTACTAGCGATAGAAATGAAGAGTAGTCAAACTAGTTATCTAGAGCGGAGTAGGCCATGTTGAACATTATGTTAAAAGACACTAACATATCAAGTAATAATTCTATATGTTCCAAATAATTTTTATCCAAGTAGATCACCTCACCCAACATGCACTCACCAACCACACTCACTCTTTTCCATGCTTATCATTGCCCATGACAACACAACAAGGTTTGAACCCAAAATTCAACGACATCTGACGAAAATATTGTGTCGTCGAATTTCACTTTCAAATTACTCAATTTGATTAAAATGTTTTGATTTGATAGAGTTATCTGTCGTACTTTTGACGTCCATCATGTTGAATTTTCGACATCCAACATCGTCAAATTTTCGACCTCACATCATCGGATTTTCGACCTCGCATCGTCGAATATTCAACATCCCTTTGTCGGATTTTACATGTCTATGTAGTCAGATTTTCCTCCTTTATCGCATGTTTTTACAATGGTAACTAGGTTCCATTTCGTCAGATATCTGACGACCGCTGAATTTGAAAAATCTATAAATTAAGAAACATTCCGACATGTTTCCTATAGAAGCAACGATTTGCAGAAATTATTTTATAATTCGACTGACGGTTTGCGTAAAGTGTTTTATTTTTCAACGGACAGGTTGCGAAAATTATTTTATTCTTTGGTGGATGGTTTCCAAAAATTATTTTATTCTTCGACAAATGATTTGCAGAAATAGTGATGTGTGGAGCTTGATTTTTTAATATCATCGTTAGTCTTCATTCAAGCATTTTGTGAAAAAATGTCAAATAGAAATATTCCTGATTCAGACAAACAAAATCGACAATTGCTTGCTATATTGTGGGATGGAGTGAAAACAAGGGGTGATGGGAAATGTTATTGTCCATGTAGTTAATGTAGGGGATTTAAGAAGAGAAGAATATTGATCACAACGGCCATAAAACATTGTAGGGAACATGGACAGGCTGAGGGGGGGAATGAATATCATCCATTTGTAAGTTTTGCATTATAATTTTTTTATATATAGTTTTCTTTGTTAAATGTATGTATTATTTTAATATTTCTTATATTAACTTATATCTATTGATGTATTGATGTAACTATAAAGGAAATACATCCTATGACATATCATCCAGAGGAAGTGCTTTCAGAACAAGTACTGATTGTTGGAAAAAACACACCAACAAAGCCTCGTCGACAGGGGTTCTCACTCTGTTGACGCCCAACCAGCACGATCTCCCTGAACATCAACATCCACAAAGTGGATGAGGTCTCACCCGAGGCGTTCAAGGGAGAGCTATCGGAATCGAGTTTTCGGCAGTGAGAAGGGAAGATATGGCATATGCGGCTTCGACAACATCACTATCAGATGACTTTAGGTCATTCGACAGAGCCAAGACAGTCCTCACAATTCACTTTCACAACTACAGATCTAACATATCGCATTATTCATTCATCGCATAGTGTTATCGCAGCAGTATCATTCAATAAACAAATTTAACAAGATTCATCACCATTTATTAGAATTGCAACAAAATTTGGATAGATTACATCATCAGTTCATCGCAGTAACATCAGTAAATCATAATTAGATTCAATCGTAGCAGCGAAAACAATAAAACAGAAGACATCATTTAGGAAACAAATGTCATGTCATATTAATTCAGCACAACAGATAATTCTTCTCCACAGTAGGAGACTGATTACATCCCAAGATTCAGTATCTGACATAGACAGATCATAGATTGCTCAAAGCAGTAGGCTCATCAAGACCATAGACAGATTGCAATAGATTGATCATTCTTCTTCATCTATTCTCATGTCATATCATATCATCTATCATTTGTTATGTCTTATACAATTGCAAAACTAGCTCTATCACTAGTACAAAATGAGAAATTAATGACTAAAAAAAGACTAAAATCAGGCTATAAACGACTATTTTTGAGTAGGCGACTAATAGTAGCTAATTTCCACTATCTTATAGCTAGTCGTATTTCACTTAGTCATTAATAGCTTGAATTATTAGTCATTGATTTAGTCATTTATAGTCAATGATTTAGTCATTGATTTAGTCACGGATTTAGTCATTGATTTAGTCACAGATTTAGTCACTGATTGCAACAATTAATGACCAAATATACGACTAAATAAACTACTAGATGATAACATATTAATGACTAAGCTAAATACGACTAATATACGGGAAATTATCTACTAATAGTTGTATATATGCGAATTTAGTCGTTTTTGTAGTCACAAATTTATGATAGGGCATAGAGGAATCGAACCACCAACCTTTTGCCTATAATTAGGCAGGTACTCTACCATTGAGCTAGCACCCTTTAAGAATTTGTTATTGCTTGAAAATGGTGATATTCAAACAAATTGATGATAGACAGAAATCTACAAACTACATAATTATTACTATTACAACTTACCAGTAACTAGTATTTATGATAAACTAATTTCTGAGAGCTATGTACAATTTTCCCTATCTGGCATATCCATTCAAGTTACCAGAGAGAATGGAATACCTCTATGATTGATGTGATACCAATTAGGTCAACCAATTTATGGAATATCTCTTGGCGTGCATGAATATATGAGAAAAATATCATTATATTAAATCAAGCAAAGTAAATGTCAAATAAGGTGAGAAAAACTTGCCATTCATAAAAAAATCTATCAGTGACAATATAAAAATACATGAAAACGAAAGATTTTAGACTGAGTGTTGCAAAGCATAATCTACCATATCATCCAATTCTAGAAAATGAAACATATTTTTATAGAAGTATGAAGGCTACCAAAATAAGCAAGCAAAAGAAATTTAACACATATTTCAAAGAGTAGAATGAAATAATAAAAGCATACCCAACATTATAGTTGACACATTTTATATGAAAATCAGTGTGAAACATTCAATCATGTTTGTAATTTTATCTCTAACGACCCTACGTTAGGTATAGCCACAACTATATTGATACAAATAATTATCATAACCAAGGGCACTCCAAAAGTGCACCACAGGCAAAGTAATAAAGACAAGAAAAAAAATCACCACGACGAAGATAAGATTTGAGAATAGACAAATGTTGTATGATGGTTCTACTGTGTTTGGACACATAGGTGCTATAAGCAACAACAATTAAAATATAGCCAATTAGCTAAGTTTTTAGTTATTATCTCTCGACTCTTTTACAAGGAAAGTTGAAGAGAATGAGACAAACTTGTTCTCCCATAATTTAGCCTCCATGCTAACACGAACTTCCTCAATATTCTTAATGGCATTCAAAGTATTTTGAACAACATTTCTATTATATCTCTCATGATTGTTTCTTCTTCTCTAAAAATTGAACATTGATGTCTAAACATGAAGTTTTAGACAGCACAACCCTGATGTGCGCTACCCCATGCATTTATATGCCAGGGAAATAGCTACCATTTCTTTGTTTCTCTCATATGTTAAGGCACAAAATTTGTAAAGGTAATAGAGAATCTAACCTATAAATATTTGAATCAGCATGACTATATTTCAAAATTTCCTGATAAATTTCCAAAAGTAAAGCTAATAGAGTGTGCTCACATCCAGATTGACTAATGAAAAAAATGGATAAAAATTTCAACTCAAACTCTAAGAGCTTATGAATCTTACTCAATTAGAAAATCATATATGACATTAAAACTATAGCAACAACAAGAAGAAAATCTCAGTAAGACTCTATCCAAGCTTATTTATGATTCCTTTTGCCACCACTAGGACTTATTCCCTGGCTAAGGTCAATAAATCCAAACACACACTAAGAAAATGTTCCTAATGCGAGTTTGCATAACACATGGATCTCAAGAAAAGGTGTTAAGCAGTGCAGATGATGCCCAAGAAATTAATGAGGTCAATATTATAGATTATAAGCCAGAAGTAGGCTAGTTTTGTGTACTTCTAGTTGACTCATCCTGAGCTTGAAGTCACTATTTGTGAAGGTGACCAATATTGAAATTTTTCCATGAACAATTCAAACTCTATTAACTTTGATCTTATGGATGCGCTAGAATAATTGTGGATAGTTCTAGAGAATTTGGTCGAGGGACCTAACAATCACGCACCTAAATAAAATACATCCTTAGGGCCAAATACTCAACTTTCTCCTTCACTATGTGTACCTCTAAATCAATTTGCAACCTGTGAATAAGTCTGATTCAAAGCTTACATAGACCTCGCGTCTAGTTCTTGTATCAACACAATTCCATTAATAGTGCAACCCATAGTTGTTATGAGCAATATTCTAGTCACTAAAATTTTATTTTATGAGGGTTTTTATAGATGCACATGAAGACATGGGAATCATGGGAAATTACTTGGAACTCCATCCAACAACCAACAAAACACATGAATTCATGATCCACTTTTTAAAGAGCAGGCCTAGGTTGTTCTCTCCCCATTGGTGGGATAAAGGCATATTGTTCCTACTATGTTCTAAGGGATTAAAGGCCATTTTTGTAATAATTGGGTGCAATCATCTACATTTATTCATGCACTCAAAATAATTAGATGGAAATTCCTAGGTCTTTAGTTGCTTAATATCAACCTCCTTAAGATAACAAAGGAAACAATTCCCATGAGATACAGTTGCGTGACACAATACGAATTTGGTGAGAGAACACACTCAACTAGTTTATAGGGAAATTATGACCATGAGACCAACACAAGTGTAAATACCCTAGCCCAATAATAAGTTCATTTAGAGTACAACATTTGTTTCAAATTAGGCCAAAAAGTAGAATGACCTATAATGGAAAAACTTATTTCAAAAGGCGTTTTTTTATCATAACCATGCACCTCATTTTAGCAATATATTTAAAAGAAGTATCACATATTGTAAAATATTAGTTGCAATTGCAAATGTATGTCTCTGTCATAGAGCTGCATTTTTGTTTTTAAAACTGCACAATAAATTTGTATTCTAGCTAAAATATCTACTATTATATCTTGTTTCAATTGATTGGTGTTTTAATTTTATTTTTTAGCGAGTTCCCTTTAGGAGAGGCCATGGAAATTATATCACTTGCCTCCTCTCTCTTTTTCTCTAGTATATTGTTTCCTGGAGTAGGTAGACATGTAGTAAACCTCAATCTTATTGTTTGCAGTTTAAAATTTCATTATGCATGATTTGTTTGGTTTTCCCGTATCACATTTAATTGATATTCTTCATAGGATTCATTAGAAGATTCTATTAATGTTTTTTGGTTTCACAGGTAGTTTATTGAGATGAGGAGTGCAAATCATCTTGTGATATACAAGTATGCAAAATCCATTTTATGTATGCATGCTCAGATTAAGGAAGAGCCATAAAAATTAACATGCATGCACTTATACTTTGAATAATGCAACTCCACTCTATTTTTGTCAAAGAATTTTTTTATCATGAATAAGGCATAATAAAAAATTGGATATTACTAGAAGCAATCACATAAAATACAAATACAGAAAGCAAATATGACACAAGATAATCGTTATTTGGTAGAAATGAAAAATATTCAAAGAGGGTGAGACACCATGAAGGCACCCCCTTGAAACTTGCCTCATTAACCCTTGCTTCTTTATACTCTCCTTTTCTCCCTCAACTAGTGCCAAAGAGAAGAACTCTCTATATTTACTCAATCCTAACATGTATAAACTTCTCGCATGATAGTTTTTTGCTACAAATGTACATGGCAAATATCTCACTTTTTAAACTTATTTTTTAGTTACAATGGAATTTTCATATAATCATCATTACACTTTCCTTTTTATAAAGCTTTTAAATTTTCACATACATAACATCTAATTATACACCCCATAAATAGAAAAATTTCCCTTTTCAGGAATTTTATTTTGTGAAGTGCCAAATATGGATGTTAAGTATACCCTGACTTTTTTTATCCTACCTAGCCAAGGGTCTTCAACATTGTTCAATATTTTATCTTACCCAGCCAAGGGTCTTCAACATTGTTCGATATTGCTACTAGGTAATTTGTATAACTTCTTTATCATGAGACATTGTATGTTTGATTGAATCATGAAACCTTATAATTGGTTTGTTTATGGTTTGATTAGAATCACCAACAATACATTATAAAACATATTACATCCATGAAATTATCTACATGTATCACATATGTAACTATTATTTTTGGCTAACAATCTTGTGGATGATATTAGTGATACTATAGTCCATCCATGAAATGTTCAAAATTGATCACATCTCTCATTATAGTTTTTTGACTAACAATCTTGTATATGAATTTATTTATATTGCGTGAGTCATCACACAAAATTAGGTTCTTGAGGACCGATATAGGTTTTCAAAGAATAGTGGTAGTAAACCTAAAATAGATGGCTAACTTCTTGATGCGGTCCACAAGGATGTGCTATTTTTATTTTCCTCCACCTTATGAACTGAATGCTAACATCAGATACAGTACATCTTCGCTCTCAAATATACTGAGCACCCAACCATGTCCTTCAATATTGACAAATATCGCTCCAAAGCAATTTGAATAGCTTGTTTGTCTATAAGATTTTATGTTTAGTTTTCTTTCATTTTATAGACATCACTAGTAATTGCCACAAGAACATATACCATACTTGAAATGATGGTAATAGTTAGCATCTCTCACAATAATTTATTGACTAACAATCTTTGAGATAAACTTAGTGGCACTATGGCAGTCACCACAGACTCAGATATTCTTGGTTATATGGATAGGTGTCCCAAGGACGGTGGTAATAAGACCAAAAGGAGTAGACAATTTCTCACTATGGCTGTAAATAATTTTTTATTTTTCTTCCTCGTGCTCATTGTGCGGCACACAACTTGTATGAAGAACATGTCACACCTCTTTTATCTACCTAGCCAAGGTCTCCAACATTACATAAATTTCCCCTCATATTGAGGGTGTGATTTATCTCTCATAAAAAAAGATTAAACCCTATTATTTACCTGAATAAAACTATATCGTGGAATATTTTTCAACCCTCAGGAATTTATCAAGGTTCTCACTTTGGTTACATCATCCCACCTTCTAGTAGTAACATAGATTCTATACAACACATAATATCCAATATTTTTGGGCTGTAAGTCAAAAAGACATTCTGTGACATGTTTCCCTAACTCAAGGTTGCCATGAATTTTGCAGTAACCAAGCAAGGCACCCCATACACAAACATTAGGATGTAATGTAATCTTATCAATTAATTCTTGCACCTAAATCTGTATCCCATCACGTCCAAGAATATCAACCATGCATGTATAATGCTTAATCCTTGGTTTAATGCAATTGTCAACTCTCATACAATCAAAATATTCCGAACCCTCATCCACTAGGCTTGCATGATTGCCTATAGATAAAAAACAAGTAAACATGATGTGCTTTGGTTTTATAGCTATCCATCACATCTAAAGAAAACATGCAACTGCATCTTTCCCATGCCCATGTATTCCATACCTTGCAATCACTGCATTCCATGAGACTACATATTTTTTAGACATTCTATTAAACACCCGGTGGGCAATTTCTATGCAAGAACAATCAACATACATGTCTATGAAACCGGTCCCTAAAAATACATCCAAGTCAAACCCACTTTGAAAATGTTGAGAGCACTTCTGTCATGCTGAATGGAATAGGTTTCATGTCTGTCATTTTCATTTGATTAAAGAGTGTCAAGACCTCATTAGCATGCCCACTCTGGCCATAGGCAGAGATCATTGCATTCCATGTAACCACATATGTTTTAGATGTTTTTCCAAACAATTGGATCCTAAGATCAATATTTCCACATTTTCCATACATTTCTATGATGGTTGTCTCAATGCAAACATCATAATCCAATCCATTTCTATTTATGTAATAATATATCAGCTTCCCTTGTTGTAGATCTCCTAAGTGAGTACATGCTAGAAGCACACTCAATGGTGACCATGTTGGGTTTAATACCAGACTACTGCAGTTGATTAAAAAGTGGAAAATCCTCATGGAAACACCCATATTGGGCATAACCAATAATCATTTCATTCCACAAGATTGTATCTCTCTTAAACATTTCCTCAAACAACTGTTGTGAAATCTCAATACAACCACACTTGGAATACATAACTACCAATGCATCAAATTGCTTGAAAAACTACTAGAGGTAGGAAAATCATTTTGAAGACTATTACAGATATTTCTGGTAGTACCAAGAGAGCGGGGGATAACATTTACAAATTTTTTTGGAGGGGACATGATTTACAGGACTTTCAGTGCAAACACTGTGTACTCCAATGGGGCTATGCATACAATAATTTACATTATCTAGTAAAGGTACAATAAATGTTTGGGAACATAAGACAAGGTACTCTCATAGTAAAAAATATCATTAATGTGAGTGGTCTTTGTGGGAACATTGTGTATAGATATTTTGTTGGATACATGGATACTTGAGTTGGGAACTTCTAGTTTCATGTGACTCCTAAAAACATTGTTTTGGGTGGATTCAATCCCATCAGAAATGTCAGGAACTGAAACTTATTTTGTGATTTTAGGACCCCTTACCAACATGCCATTTGTTTATAAAGCATATATTTTAGTAATTTTGGAACTATAGAAATTCAACCTTTGACAGAGGGAACCATAGGTTTTTGGCTCTTTTAGATCTGGAATAAAAGGTCTTGTTTCCTACATCTCTAAAATAATTTTTTAATCACCTTCACTACAATCAGCAGATATATATGAAATCAAGCCACTTGAATTGACAGTATCTAGTCGATGACATTGGTGCTTGTGGCCTTGCCGCTGGTGAATTATCTGACACTTCCCTGAACTGTGAAAACATGTTAAAGATTGTAAGCCTTCATAAAGACACAAGAATTCAACAATAATTCAAAAATCTTGTAAGCATTCACAAAGAAAAAAAACCCTTCCATTGCAATAGTCCTATGGGTGCAAACACTTCAGCCAAAGCTCATAAACAAGGCTCACTTGTGGATCACATCAATAGAAGGTTGATTTCTTTTGTAGCAAAAACAAATGTCACATATGGCAATGCACGATTCTACACAATCGTAAACCATTAAGGGTTCCCTTCATCAAAAGGACATAGAGCTAAGTGGTAAAGAAACCCACCAGCCGAGGGCAGGTCCTGGATTCAATTCCTGGCCTGTTCAAATTCTAAAAAATTCTACCCATTGGTTGATCACGCCTATGGAACAAACACAAATATTGAAAATGAACCGGTATTGGAACCATGATTATATATTGAATTGATTAATAAACCCATTCGTTTATTTCTAAGCCTATATAATATCAAGTTTTGTTTTGTTCCAGAGTAAAGAGGACTCTTAATAGAATGAGAAGTGTCAAGACTTACAAAACATAACAGAAAAGATAAATCTATCCCATAATATTTACATAAATAAGCTACACACACTGCTGTAATTTATAGAATCACGTCATCTCTGCAAAGGATGTCATATAAAGCTTTATATGACGTCGTCTCTGTGAAGGATGTCCTGGAGGGTGCTTCGGAGGAAAAGATAAAGTAAAGCCATGTAATTTACTATATCGGAGGACGACATCATGTCCTATAATTTCCAGATGTCAAATAAATATTTCAAAAATTGTAAACATGGTAATGACAGATATTTTCCATACCACATGGAAAAGATAAAATAAAAGTACCCTTATAGGACACAGAAAAATATTTCTTCAGATGACAAAGAAACAAAAGCCAATTGAATTTATTTTAGGTATAAAAATTTAGCCCCAACCTTCAATTTTTGATTTGCCACATCAAGTTGCTAATGCAGGGATTTATATGTGTTCTACTTGATACATGTAGATTTCCTACAAACATTTCCCGAGCCAATAATACTCTAGAATTTAATTTCTCAAGATATATAGAGATAAAAAAAGGTGACTAAAATCACTTTGTAGTATCTACATATATTACAACAGTATTTACCAGGTTCTGCAAGAGCTCAATTAAAGGTATAAGGAGATCACTTAATGGTTTTGACTGAAAAATAATCTTCTATTTAAGTTACCTCAAGTGCAGTTGCTTTTGTAGTAAGTATCTGAAGCTCACATGCTGATTTTCCTGTGAATTATTTAAACCTTGCATTCTCTTCTATAAGAGCCAGTATTTGGTTTATGCATCGATCCCTGTCTTCTATAACATGTTGAAGTTGTCCATGCACCCTCTCTATCTCTTCATTCAAGGCATTCCTTTTTTTCGTTCCTTCGATCAGAGATTACTACAGGGAGACCCGAGTTCAATTAACATGGAAAACATGTGTGGAGCACATGTCTTAGTGTACCCATGTTCAATAGTACAATACATACACAATCTCCCATTGGGACATGTTCTATTTCTTAGATCATAATACACATAGATTGTAAAAAATGAAAATTAGACATTAGAGGAAATTTCAACTCAGAATGGTACTATTTTATTAATTCTTTCTAGGAGGCCAATTTTAAGTTGAAATTTCCTCTAATGTGTGCAACTAAATAAAATTAAAAAAAACTAATATATACCACAAACAGAAATCCTAGCTCACCATGTAACTATCCAATGCACTCTGTACAAGTTGAGATATGTCAACAAATACATCTTCCTGGGTAACCTCAGGGCCAAATACTTTATCAAATGTGAAGGAATACTTTTGTCCTAAAAAGAAAAGTAGCAACAAATATTTAGTCTTCAAACAATGTTACAAATAATAGGACAAAACTGCAAAGAAGGAATCAAAAGCTAAGGCAACAACTTGAAGTGGCTAAATAAGTTCAATAGCACGGCCTTGAAGTTCCATTGAATTTGGATATTCAACCACTGGAAGCTATGAACCAGATTCCTCATCATTAGGAAGCATTGGTTGCCCTCTGCATAACACTCTAATGTTTCCTTTAAGTTCTTATAATGAAATACAGATTATACAACCTCAGCAATGAACTTGTAAGGAAATAAAATTATAGACATTAAGTACTGATATTCTAAGACTATCAAATAGGAGTAAATTATAAATCATTTTAGAACTTGAGATAGAAATATAAACATAACACATCGTAACAGGAAATTAAACCTAAAATGTGCCTAACTTGGAAAAGAATTAAATTGGATACATGCTTTACTTGCAAATTTCATCAGAATTCATGGTCTAGAAATATCAGAAAACGTGTACAATGCTTGCACCAAATGATGAGAACTTTGAATTAAATATGGACATGGATCCTACAGATATCAAAAAGAGCTCATGTGCACTGAATTTTAAAACAACAATGAATAGTTCCATTCAATATAATGAATCTATAACTATTAATTTCAACATCACAAATATAACATGTCCTATATAGTGTTCATTGCATTAACAAGAGGATTTCTGGAATCTTTAGATAACAGAATTGCCTTGAAAATTACAGAAATTGAAAATGCATGAGTTTGCAATCCAGAATAGCTCTTAGAACTCATAAATTATTTTAAAGGACAAGTTATAATTCAACATATAAAGTTTGATGTCCAAATATATCACCAAATGCAGTTGTAGACAATCGAAATTGAGGTATGAAAATAGCAAGAAACAAAGATACAAGGGTTGGAACAGACTTCCAAGGACAAGGTTCTGAGTTTTGGAGAATTTTTTTGGGTCTACGACTAATCCTAGAAATGGAACAAAAGTTTCTTTTTTTGTTCGCTAGCAACAAAATCAACTCAAGGGTTTCTCTCATCGAGATGGGAGGGGAATGGGTTGATACGAAGGAGGTTGATTCGGTCTAGCTATCAAGAATTTTCAAGTATAGATCCTCTTTTTTCAAAGGAATATATGATTTGAAGGGAACATTTTTCTTTCATATCTTCATATTTTTTTGGGATTCTCTTAATGGAAAACTGAGACAGAGACTCAAGTCCACATATTTCTTTCAGTTTGTGGCTTTGGACTACCCATTGTTCCAAATTATGGTGGAGCCTTTCAAAATGGAATCGATATTTTTGTTGGGGGTTGTGTTATTTAGGTCACTTCTGAAGAGGCGAAGGAATATCAAATTGCTCTCATTTTTTTCACTCCAGAAAAAGTATGCAGTCCCATTTGTTGCTTCTATCACATGATATTAGGACCTGTAGGAACAGTTCTCTTTTGAAATCCATATATGGGATCAATTTCTTCTCTTGCACGTCTGCATGATATATGCGAACAATATTCCCCTGAAGCATTCGATGCATGGGAAGCCTGAAGTTTCTTATTAGGAATACTCGCTTCCACAAAATTAGCTGATAAGACCACGAAAACAATAATAAAATAAAAAACAACTCCCATCTTGTAGTAATTGAAACCTTTCACCATTGCACAGAATCCCAAATCAAAGAAAGAAATATTCCTGAATAAATTCTAATGTGCATTCCAGAAACTTGAGAATGCTAATTTTCAGCCCTGTGATATGAGAATCGTGGAGTTCCCCTTATATAATGCTTTGATACTCTATCTGCAATGGATTGTTCCATCAAAATTCAAATGCATCTGAAATCAAAATACAACGTGGAAAGGTAGGCCAAAATTGGGGAGCTTCCTTGTCAATTAGGATTACAAAATGCAATGAAGATTGCTATCTAGGTGGCTAGCGTTGACAAAAATAGTAGAAAAAAAACCCTAATTAGATTCACTAATTCTATAATGTTCTTCACTTTGTCTTGAAAAGGCAACTCATTCTTGCATAGCGGGATTTTCGGCGAAGGAACACGCCGCCATTGGGTGCACCATTGCGATCCCAAGTTTAGATTCTGATCTCATTTTCAAAGACTTCAAAATAGATCTAATCTATCCAGGGATGTTTCAACCTGTCATCTAACTATTGTTCCCCTCCACTCCTATTGGCCCTTTGGCAGTGGTTTTTGGAGGACGGTACAGTCTCATTTGTTGCTCCTATCACATGGGTGATATCTTGACCATCACATGCTTTCATCTTAACTGGCCATGTCGATCTAGGAGAGGTAAAAATCCAAGGGTCACCTGTGAGCCGCCATACTTTTCAAATTTTTGTGAAGGACATTTTAGGAAAAATCAAAATCCGTGATGGTGAAAAATTCGAATCATATCAATTCCATCAAGCTAAAACTACAAGACAAGTTGGGGCACCCTTAAAATACCACTTCTCTATGAAGAAATAATGATTGAAACTTGGCATCTATGGCCTCAATATTAACATCATACGGAGGGTAAATTCTCCACAGAGTTGACCCAAATATGATAAAAAACCCAATATTATTAGCCTATAAACAGGGAAAATTTATGAGATGGTTAAGTACTATACATACATACCTTGTGTTTGAGGCAGGTGCCCTTATCGACTATGTGGAACTATGGACATTTGGTCTTGAATATCTTCTTAGTTGTGTCCACCTCTGAGGATGTATCCATGGAAAAATAATTCTATTACCAAATCCTGTTAACTTCGGTACCCACGGTGGGGTTCGCTTCCACCACCTTTCTCCTCCCCACTCATTTCGGTTCCATCCTTGTACCTATGAATTTGTCATGCTTCAATGTGGCTCTTGGCAAGAGCACCCTTTGCCCCAAATCCTCCAATTTTCGTGTCTTTGGACCAAATCGTGTTAAAATATTTGCAAGGGAAAATTTAGTGTTAAAATATTTGGGAGTGAATTTTTTTCTTATAATTTGTTTTGTTGTTCATATATATATATCTATCTATCTATCTATCTATATATANGTAGGGGGGTGGGGTAATTCTTTCCCCAGACGAAAACCAAGAAATCTCTTTCTCTTGGGAGCTCGGGTATTGAATCAAATAATATGGTGGAGGCACTAGCACTTTGGCAGGGCCTTAACCTTGTCAAATATTAGGTCTTGAAAGAAATTGTGGTCATTTGTGACTCTCGACTGGTTATTCAAGAAAAAATCCAAAGCATTAGCTCCTTCTTTCAAAATTTTGAAGCCTTCCATGTGTTGAGTAAAAATGCTCAGGCTGACTCAGCAGCCAACACGGCTTCCTGATTGGCCCAAGGGACTATTGACCTCGATGGCCGTAAGACCTGGAATCCTATCCCTTAGAGCTAGGTGTCCATATGACCCTGTCCCTATTTCCCATCATTATGCTTCATGCGTGGCTGATTGTGGATGATATCGGTCGTCCCATCATTCCTTATGGAATGTTGTGGAAGATTCATTTGACACATGATGGAAGATGGTTGCCATGTATTGGTTTAATGAAGTTTAAAGGGAGGCCGGTCTGTTGTTTACCTCCTTGCTCTCACCTTACGTTGCTCTAATCTCGCCTATCACCTGCATTAAACATATGAGGATCTCCAGTACAACAAAATCCATTCGCATGATGATGTGTGACGATCCTGGAACGATTAAAGGTAGTGGCTAGTTATTGATTTCACAACACTGGATAATTTGTGAAGTTGATGCTCCCTATGGCACTGGTCGTCTACTGTTGTTTGGTGTAGTCATGAATTCCCCATCTGAATCCTCTGCTACCTCTCCGGATAATAGGAATTTGGGGGAGGAAATATGGGAAATCAAAAGGAAGGTGAAAAGAATGAATCGTCTGTTACATTGCATGGACTCCGAAGGTGGTCGTAGACTCGAAAAATGTGGACCAAGATCTAATCCATCTCAGGAAAGAATTTGAATTGGGGATAACAAGGATTGAGAAGGTGTTCATATGGTTCTTGGCGGAGCTGGAAGTCAAGATTGAAAGGTTGGAGTTGAAGGTGGCAAGGTTGGAAATGTATGGAAGCACGGGATCCTCTTGACGTCCTGAAGAAAATGATCACGGACGCATGTAGTTTCTGTTTTCACTTATGAATTTTGAATGTCCCTATCTGTTAGTTACTATGTTAATATTTTATGTTTGTAAAATCTTGGTCAGTAGGTTTTGAAATATGGTTTATCTTGGAACAGTATGTTTTCTGCTTCCGCAAGGGCTGAATTTTGCCACTCTCACAAGGGCTAATAGTTGTACTAGGACTATATGTTGCTACTCTAAGAGCACTTGAATTTTGTGGTTCTTATGAGTGGTTAGACCACTATCGCTTAATATAATCATTCATGTTAAAAAAAAAAATATTGATATGTTCGGAATATACAGAGAGGCATATATTTGACATATTGATAATGTTTTTTCCCTAAAAAATGTGTCAATTAATTGTTGCAAATTTTCATAAATCTTTTGTATGGTGAGGATAAGTTATGAATAGTTTCTCATATTCAAAAATGTATTGTAGTTTTCATAAGCTAGCATTTGAAGTACATTTTTTTCGAGATTATTTGCAGAGATAATAGATAGGAATTAAGAGATAGTTCTTATTAAGATCTGTAACATTTTTTTGAATGGTTTAATGGTTCTCTAATTGATGGTAAAAAATACTATTTTCTTCCAAACTTCTAAAGTTACATCATAGTATGACCAAAATTTAGCATGTGTTCATAAATCACTTGTCTTTTTCTCATCTTCCCACCACAACAATCATTACATGGACATGCATATTTAAGCAAGTTCTTTGCATTGGATATTATCTTGCTGTATGCATGGTATTCAATAGTTGTCAAAATTGGTTGTTGACTCTTCTTCAATTTTTTGCATTCAATAAATGAAACCAATATGTTAACTCTAAATTTCCACTCTTTTTCATTTATCTTGTCGTTAATTGATTTGCATTAAAACCAGTTCGTAGAGAAAAAAAACAAAGGATCAACATTAATCATAAATCATTTTCAAATTTCGATGGAGCAATATAACAATCAGATCCATATTTAGAGGGAGTTAAGTGCATGTGGATAAGGGTGACAATTTGAAAGGCTATGTTTAGTAGGTGAGGCTCGTGGATTATGAAATCCATAACTATGCAATTTTCCTTGATTTCTCCTTAAATTGTTTCACAAAACCCCAAGGATCACCCACACATTCTACAAAGGAATATGAAGCCCAAATTCATTAGATGTGGCTTGAGCAACACATAGCAAAGAATTGAACAGGACATGGCTAAAACAAATAAATTTTTTGAGGAAACTAAGACAAAACAGTAATTTATCCACCTTGATGATACATGGCAAGAAGAACATGGCACTTTGGGTATTGGAGCCATGTTATGGGCATTGAAACACCAAGCGGTCCAAATGACCCATTCATGTATGTGTTTTATTTTTATTTTTATATAAATTATGTTAATTTGTTATTATATATTATATATTTTTAAATAATTATTATATAACTTGTTTAGTTTTATAAATTAGGATTAATATAAAATTTAATTCATTTGTGTTTTATATAAATACAATAATTTGTATTTTGTTTTATATAAATATAATATTTTTGTTTTATTATTATATAATATTTTTTTAATGGTGTTTTTTGTTATAATGTAAGTATATATAATAAACTTTGATCGAGGACATTGGCCGAGAAGAGTTCTGCACATTGTGAATTAGGTGGGTGGTGATGTCCGATGCAAAATTTACCTGGCCCCTAATGCATAAATTAGGAGGTTTAACTTAATTGTGACAAGGAGAGGTCTTCATTGCATTATACGTATCATATTCTACGAGGTTATTCCTATAAGAGTCAAGGAATTGAAATATTTACATGAAACTCTGAGATAGGGTCGGGCCTTTACATTTCCTGCATATGGATATGAGACTGGTTCTGGGTCAGCACCCCAATTTAATTATAATTGAGTCTTTTATTGGTTAAAATATTGTTCTTGGTGCTTGTTGAGGCCTGGAAAATCACTGGTAACAATAGTTAGGGATTATCCCCAATAAACGTTCCCAACTAGTCCATTACTGTTTGGTATGGGGAATCTGTCCGGTTTACGGTCCGGCTACCGTAGGTCAAGTAACAAATTAAAATGGTTTTACCGGTTACGGCACAATCCACCGTGTATATTTTTAGTTTTTTTGTGTTTAAGTTATGATGTGAAAGTGCCTATCTAAAAATGAAAAATGATAGAGATAACGAGGTGTGTCACAATGTGATGAGCAGGTTCTTACCTCTCGTCTTATCTCTCTCGCATCTAAATCACAAAAAACCAGAAAATAACTACAACTAACTAACCTATCCCTAGGGTGCAAAATTATCATTATCAATGAGTAATGTATTTCTGTGCATGTATTAAGAAAAATTACAGATAGCTGTTACTTATTTCAGAACACATGAACATTAATAGAAATATGAACAACAAGATAGCTTATTGTTTCTAACAACGTTCATTACTCACAGTGGAAATTTCACAGAATAAACTATAAGGAATTCATAACATGAACATAAATTCATTTAGTTAGAACGATCTCACAGTTAAAGGAAATAAGCTGAAAATGAAATAGTTCACATTCAACTGATCCATAGCAAAGCATTTGAAACATTTCACCAAACGTTCTCCAGCAGAAAGTTGTAATTCTTTATTGTAAAAGGAAGTAGTTCTTCTTACAATATACTCTCACAAATGGCCTATGAAAGAAGTCCCTCCTTACATCTAAACTCTTCTATATTTATACAAAAAAGAAAAACCTTTAGGCTGCCCCTTGATGCCCTTTGGGATTCTTCAACCTTTCATTTCCAAAATTTTGTCTTGTAGTATGTGCTCATAATTTATACAATGTGCTACATTTTAAATTAAAAATTAAGAGCACTTTATGAAGAGGAACCAGCTTGGTTGCTGATGAAATTTTTCCAATCCCAGGCCTCTGCTGCTATCGATCTGCTCAGTAATCTGTTGGTATTTTTGAGATCCTGTTAATATCAAGCCCTCACTTTCTTCTTCTCTTTTCTTTATCTTTGCTTCTTCCTTTCTCTTTCTCTTCCTTCCTTGCTGCCTCCTCTGCAGCTCTCTTTCTTTCTTCTTCCTCATTCTTCAACCAATTCTCTGCCTCTTTTGATTTTTTCTTTTAGACATATCTTCTTTACAGCAATCACCTTGTGATAAACATAGCATGTTATTAGACCATTTAGCTTTTACCAAAATAACAAAAAATTGTATCAGTTTATTTACCTCCTCCATATGCATTCTGTAAAATAAACTATACACAGTATTAATGCATGAAAAGAAAGAATGACAAGGCAAAGAAAATCCTGCAAGTTTATGTCTTAAAATCCTCTAAGTCCACTGTCTGTAATTAAAATCACAACCCTAGTAGAACAGACTCCTCCTCTTGATCCAAGCTGCATCTGAACTAACTCGAAATCCTCCGATGAAAGCATGAACCACATTGCTGCTACTGCTAATCTCCAAAACACCAGACTCTGCACTATGCTCCTCATCATATATAATCCCTTGGTGAAAAAGAGTCAGCAGGAAAACCCTATCAGCAGTTGAAAACACTAAGCACCGGGAGGTTAGTCCAATTGACAGCCGCAACGGTAGACATCGAACAAACTATGGGTCCCATGAAACTCTAAACCTATCAGCATCGGAAACTCCAAACGCTAAGTGTCGGTGATTCAAAACTAAATGTTTCCATAGTGTTGGTGATTCAAACTTAAACATTTTTGTAGTGTTGGCAATTCCAAGTACTATTATCGCGGTGATTGTGTATCGGCGATCGAAACCATTAACAACTAATTTCCATAATGCAGTATCAACGAGATATAAAAGAACCATTCGACTTACTCTGAGTTAAAAAGGTATTGAAGCTCAGAATTCTAACCTGTCGGCGATCGGAAACACTATTTTTTGGACTACTTGTCAACTTTCCTCCGAAACGTCGGCGATTCAAACCTCAACGCTACCATAGTGTCGACTATTTCGAGCACTAACATTGTGACGGTTATGCATCATAGGTTAGGAAGACTAACCTCTAACTATTCATTGATTTCCCTCTGAAACATCGGTGACATAGAGAACTAAACCTCCAACTACTGTCAAAAATCATTTCGACAGCGATAAAAAAAAACCAAGTCATTGACAGTTAAAAAAAATTTAAACAATAAAACCACAAGGTGACAAAAACCGTGGATCGATGAGGAAAAGAAATGTCCATCGGGAAATTTTTAATTTCCCTTCTAAAACGTCAGTGGCATAGAGGACTAATGCTCCGAGTCATTCTTCAAATGACTTGTGACAGTGATAAAAACATCAGGAAAGCAAACATTAAGCTCTGAAAAATAAACAAACTCCACAGTCTTCAAAAGATCAAATTTTATAGCAAAGGAATGACAGATTTCAGGAAACCAAACAATCCCAGGCAAGATAAAATCAAAAGGAGGGTCCAAAATTTGAAAAATTTGGGAAAAAAAGGTTGCAGCTGCAACAATTGGCGACTATCTGGGGAACACAGATCTCTGGACAATATCTTCCTTGATCAACAAACTATTTTGACAATAAATACCAACATACTGAATTCTTCTAAATGCCTGGATTTCCCAAATGGCAGATGTATGTACTTTAATCATTAATGATAGTCCAATTTAGGGATAATCGGAACCAAGATTTCAAAGTCTAGATAAATCTTTTGAGGCCAGGAATATGAGTTTGATTTTTACCTCTGTCTTTGGGTAGCTTCCAGCTTAGACACCACAGGATTGTAACATATGGTAAACAGAAATATTCGTTTGTTCCTCATTCCCATGCCATTTTGCACTTTTGTGATTTTGGAATTTTTGTCCTTTCTGAGTCCTCCTGCATGCCTTCTTTCTGAATTTTTATTCAGGATCCTCTATCCATAGTGTCCTTTTGTGTGAGAGATATATTGATTTTTTCAGTTCACGAACGGAGAAGAACTTTGGCAATCTTGTACTCATATAGTTCAGTACTTTGTTTTGATACATATTGCTTTCTTAGGAGATTTTGACTCTTATTTTCCTTTTGGCTTTCAATTCTTGGCATGGGATTATTTAAATATAACATACTATTTACCTTGCTTCCTCTCCATGGGTCTTTTGCTGTCACCCTTGTAGCAGGGATTTCTCCTTGCCATAGGGGCAGTAATGGCTCCCTTCTGTCTATAGGATAGAAGGGTAGGTTCCTGCTAGTGGGTAAATGTAGAAAATGAAAATGGAAATAGGAATGGATAGAACAGTAAACTAAGCTACGAACAGAAAGAAGAGAGAAGCAATGGTGAACCCCTCTGCAAACACAAGTTAGTGTTCCACCTCCAAAGACCTGCAAACAAATCCCAAGCTATAGTAAAACCTGCAAAATAATGTTAAACATAAAACCTACAAATGAAAACAATGGTTAGAAAGAAAATAAAACAAATAAACAAGACATGAAAGACAAGCTATACCTTCTCTGGTGGAAATGGGCCACCATGCCCTAACTTGTGGAAGCACCTCTCTTGGATGGGGAACTTTGGCTCAATGGAAATGGAGGAGAGGGAGTGTGTGTGGCTTGAGAGGCAAAGGTGTCTCAAGGCATCCATGGGCAGCATAACAATCTGCAAGGGAGAAGTTGAGAGTGGCCCCCCACCCTCCTTTTATAGATTTTTCAAGGGGTTTTAGGGTTTTAAGCCCTTGGTTAGGGCTTTAGCCCCTTTTTCGGGCTTTTAGCCCCTTTCGCCCTAACTTTAGCTCCTTTTAGGGTTTTTAGCCCCTTTTTGGGGATTTTAGTTCCTAGGAGACTATTTTGGGCTCCTTTTTGGAGTTTTTAAGCCCTTTTCTTCATCCTTTATCTATTTTGAGGGTGTGGGGGTCTAATGGAGTGATATGAGGGTCGTGAGATGGTGTCCTTGGGTGGTGTAGGCCATTGAGAGCTGAGTGGGGGATTTTTGGGTTAACATATTCCCCCCTGATGTGTGAGGGAAGGAGCTCAACATATGGCCAACAAACATCATAGGATTTGCTGCGTAGAGGTGGTGCTTCCAAGGCTAGGGCATGGTGGCTTTTGGTTTTTGTATTAATATGGTTCCCATCAATGGGTGAGATACAAATAATGTTTGACATGTATATGGATGAGGTAGGCATCCCCATGCTCATGACAATGTCAAAAGAATAATTTGATCTATGCTCTAAAATACAAGAGCCGATCATATACAACTGATGTTACAATAATGGTTGCCTCCATGTGAGGCTAAATACAATGATGATCTGGTACATTGGACCCATGGAATTCTCATGGAATGCTATATCTTCATGACTGATGGTTTACTGGATCTGGAACAGTACATAGCTATGTGGACTCATTGATTGAGAGTCAGATTTTGTGGTACAAGTATGTTACATCAATCATAAAGGTATATCGAAGCACTGATGGGAATTCTGAACACTGTCTCCAACGCAACCTGAAAATCACAAGGGACAAAACTTGTTTAGGTCCCTCGAGTGGACTCACCAATGTGATAGATTTAGGTGACATCTGGGGTCTTCGACCAAATATTATACGGACAAAACCATGTACGAATCTCAATGGTGTGATGATGTAGTTGAAGTTGAGCACGTGAGAAACAACCATCTCGAGAGGCACTAAGGACTCCTCTCAAGTGGTACAAGGAACTCATAAATGAGGTTAATGAAACCAAGATACAGGGACCTCTGGGTCTATCCTCTGGAATATGTGTGTTGGCGTCGACAAAGGGAGACCTACCCCTAGCCAAGGCAATGATGTTTCCTTGACCAGGAGCGCGAGGGAGATAACTGGAAGGTGTGAAGCAATATACATACTGACTCACTGAATGGGGAGGGGGGGGGGAAGGGAGAGATTTGAATAGGGGCAGGGGGAGGGAGAATCAAACTTCCTTTGTTTAGAGTATGATGGAAATACGGACTAGGCAGCAAATGAAACTGACTCATGGGAATGGGATCATAGCTGAAATACCGGGGATATCACTGTAGATGGGAAATAATTGGAGGAGGTAGACACTTTTGATACTAATGGGATCCAAGGAAGACACATTGTAGAGTACTCTGAACAAAGGCGACCCAACGGGGGAATGCTACCAAACTGTTTTCTGTGAGGTGGTGTCTAGGGACACCGTTATGGTACGATCTTATGTATTTTTGGCGAGCCCGAGAAGGTAGATGCTCGATGGTGCTTTCAATTTTAGAGAGTCTGAAAGCACAAAGAAGACTCTAGTGGGGGCTCTTTTTCGTTAGTAGTCTCCTGTGCCAAAAAAAAGGATAAAAGTATACATAGGAGAGCTCTCCCATCCTGGAGGGGATGAGAGACTTATTTATCGTTGGTAGTCCAATTAGGCCGAAAAAGGTTAAACCTACACTGACTGGATGGTCATTCAGATAGTTGTATGAGCATGAATGAAGCCAAGTTTGCTCGGCAATATTTTCTTGATGAGAAGGCTGGAAAAGAGCTTAACGACAACCAGTGGTGAGATTTTTCGTAAAGTTCGGCCCATCTGCTCGAGAAAGCATAAAAGTATGTAGAGAGGAATGGTATTGGCTTGAGTGTGCCAAGGGTGTCCTTTTCATTTTACTGGTCTACATGGTACGCAAAAGGAGGTAAACGAGACGATATAGATGCCCTTTCCTATACTTTAGCGAGTGGGAAAGGAAGCAGCTGCTCTCGGCAATATTTTCATTGTTTTAAGGAGTCAGAAAAGAGCTTAAACGAAACTCCAATATGGTCAACCAATTGCAGTGGCACAGGTGGTGCCCCATGTCAGGACGATGGACAAAGGTCCAAAGGTCATCTGCACAGTATGGACGAAGCAGAAGGCTCTCAAACATACCAATACATGCATGGGATAGATCACGACAGAGGCTCGCGAGTCTGTGTGGCATAGGCATGCAAACCGAAGTGGCTCTCCGACAGAGGTCAGGAGAGCGTGTGTGTGTGTTGTGGTGGACAGACTTGACTACATGTAATGTAAGTACAAGTCTGGGGGCATTTATATGCCAAATACATGCAAGAAAAATAAAGGGTTTTGTGGATGATGGTCCAGATGTCCACGTAAGGTGAGGTGGAAAAGACAATTATAAATACAAAAATAAAAGTAAAATTAAATTCCTTAATGGACGGTGGCCCGAAAACTCGCATGAGTAGCGGTTGGGAAGTGTGATACAAGTACAGGTCCATAGACACTTGCATCATCACATCATGGCTCGTAAATCAAGGTGAATGGTGGGAAATGGTCCCGAAATTGATTTATTAAACATGAGACAATGGTCTCATAAAGAGTTAGAATTTTGAGCTCGGAGATGTGAGAGGTGTCTCGAACTGATTCCGGGTGAATTTGGACTAGTAGCTGATCGTACTGCCCTTGATTTTTGCTGAAAAACGTTGAAAAATAAGAAAAATAAAATGAAGTGACTCATTGGTGATGTTAAACATAAAATTTATGGAGGTAGAGCCCATTGCAAGGGTTCTCCAAGAGTTGTCCATCGAAGTCAATGAAGAGGTATGCCCCCTTGCCGAGATGAAGGTCGTTAGCAAGGCGGGGTGAAGGAATCTGGTCTTTTATGGGAAGAACTGATTCCACATTATGGTTTAAAGGGAATGGGGTAAGACTGGAGGTGGTCTTACATATCTCTCCATCATCGCATAAGTGGTGTTGGGGTAGATCAGGTGGATCTTCCATGGCCGATGAGACGGAAGGGTGAATGGTGCTAGAGATCATGTCAATGGTATTGGTTGTGGCTTTTGTGGCCTTGTCCCTAGTCTCTATTGGAGGAAGAGGGGTAGGCCTGGAGACGAGAGGAGTCTTTGATGGACCTGGAGGTAGGTGCAACATCATCTCAATTGGCTGGACATGAGTCAACACATCTTGGGGCCTTAGAGGTAGGGTAGGTGGTTCAAGGTACCACACAAGATCTCCCAGTGTGAAATACTATAGATTGCGGGCTGCCAAGACATAATTGCTCACGATCCCGAATGGTAGGAAAAGGAAAAGGAAAAGAAAAAGGATCATGTTGAGTGGGAATGAACCCCAATGTTTCCCTGGTAACTGAGGTTGAGGTTGCAACTGAAGTTGCGGCTACAGATGGAGCTGCGGTTGCAAAAACCACGAAAGAGACAGGTCTGATGGACTGTTGGTGATGGTGGAGGTATCCAGAAATGGACATCATGTAAATGGACATGGTGTCTAATGAAGGAGGTGGTGGGTGAACTTCTTCGATCAAGGTGATCTCGGACTCAAGGGAATGTTGACAGAGGTTAGCTAGAGCCATTCAAAATTCGGGCAGGTCCTAGCAATGGTGGGAGTAATGTCCATACAAGCCGCAAAGGGTGCAAGCATGGTTTGTCATCAATGCCTTATTCTTGACTATCGGCATGGTTGGGATTTCAACCATGGGGATGTTTTCATTTGTATCCATGGCATCCAAATGAGCACGGATCACTGGGATTTCAGGGCAACTCTGAGTTGGATGGCCCTGTTGTTTGCAGACAGCACAAGGTGGGACTTGTCATGGCTCTGTGGTGGCTTTGGTGTTCTTGAACCTAGCCCTTTTTGGGTGGGACGGGGTGGGTACAGGTGCAGTGGTTGGATTTTGCGGACCGGGTGGAAGGTGAGACTCAACCATGATAGGTTGCACCGGGGTTAAAACAACCTGGGGCATTGCTGGTTGAGCTAGTGGATGAAGATACCATACCGAAATTCCCAATGTAATGTTGGGCAGGCTTAAGGTGGCCATTACTGGTTTGCTCATGACACCAGGTGGGGGGAAGAGGAAGGGAATTGTATGGACTAGGGATGAGCCGAGATAAATCCCTGCTGGTTGCATGTGGGGATGCAGTTTTGGTTGCGGCTGCACAAAACACTGCTACTGTGGATGATGTTGAGGCTGCTATTGGTGTTGCAGCTACAGACGGTGTTGGGGTTGGGGTTGGGGCTGTGGCTGTGCTTGTTGTTTGGGTGCATCGGTTCTTGATGAGACCATGCACAAGTACGCAGTTTTATTTTGTGCAGTGGTGGTGACACTAACGGGAAAGGAGCTGTCATGGTGGTATCAGCAAACAACCTAGGGACCACATTCAACAACAGAGGTGCTGCTATGTTGTCAACCATAGTGTTGATTGCAGGGACAACATTAGCATGTGTGGTCACCCCTTGCGACTCAATTGTGGTAATGGTAGGGATAACATTGGTAGGTGCCATTAAACCTTGCAGATCATGATAAGTGAGCTGATCAACCATCACAATCTTCCCTTAATGGGGGGAAATCATGAGACGGAAGATAGTTGATGCAATTGCTCTCTTGGCATACATGTAACTCCTTTCGAGGAGGAGGTTGTAGTCCAGTTGAGCATTGACAACTTCTATGTCGATCAACACTATCTTCCCGGATAATGTAATGGGTACATGGGGGAGGATTCCTTGGGGTTTAATGGGATGTCCATCATAATCCCACAGGGTTGTGGAGGACGGTTGTAGAATTGGTGATCCAAGTTTCTGCCAAACCAAGGTAGACATAACGCACGTGGATGCCCCCTCATCCACTATGCATTGGTGCACAACCAAATTCCGGATGGACATCGCAATTTGAAAGGTGATGGTCGATGGCATGTGTGGTTCTCTTTTCTTCGTGTTGAATGTGATTAACTTGGATTCAGAGGGGTCTACTGCCCCAAGGGCGGCTAGTAAGGTTTCCGCTGTGTTGGGCACATTTTAAGTACCTCAAAAGCGGACATGGAGGTTGGTGTTTGGGCAAAATAATCCACAATGCTTTAGCTGACTGCAGCCCTAGCCATGGCATTATTGGCAATTCTACATACGGGGGGGGTGTGGGAATGGGGGTAACTGAAGAGGTAGTTTGACTGTTTTGGACGTTGATGTCGTTGATGTGTCAGCAGGTTCAGTGGTTGTGCTGTATTGATTCTGTCTAGTTTGTAAGTTGACCTCTTCAGTCGTCATGGCTAGCAGGTGGTGAACACCTGTTTTGGCCGTGGGAGCTACCCCCAGAGTGTTGGGATTGGCCTGCGGAGGGGGTGCAGTTGCCACCAACCCTTGGACTGGCAATGGGTTTTGAAGCACCATGGGGGGAGGTCCTTATGCTGCTGGGTTTGGTTGGGATTGATTTTCTGCGTTGGCGGCCTGTTGGGCCTCGTTTTGAATGGCCTACTTAGCGTGAGCCATGAGGGGACACTCGAATGTGTAGTGCCCATAAATGTCACAGAGTGTGCACGGTTGGTTTGTGCACAATGGGGTGTTGCGTCTTGGTGCATTCTGTCGTGGGGGGTTTTGGGCTGGATGATTTTTTCGGCATTGTTGGGAGGGTTCGGTTGTTGACCGCCTCCCTGCAGTTGGTTATTGCCTTGATTGCGGGGTGCTTATTTCTAGCTTTCCCTTGCTAATTTTTGGGGGCAAGCTGGTCGAGATGGTTTTGTTGTGCGAACACTTGTCCAAATGGAGTGGGTTGAGCGGGGGCGGGGGCTTGAACTAGTTGCACTGGCGGTGCATAATATATTTGTGGGGGTGGTGGTGCCACAATTGTGGTAATTTGCCCCACATACTACTGTGTTGGCCAAGCCATGGCCTGATCCTGTTGCGGTGGTGCAGGATGTGTGTAGGAAGTTGTTGCTCTGGACTAAGACATCATTCTTGCGTAGCCCAGATCTTGGTTCTGGTAAGCAACACTAGCAGTGTTGCTTGGTTGTGGTGTAATGGCAGGTGGTGTCGGTCGAGTTTGTGGCTGTTGGGAGACCGATCCTATGATGCCATCCACAACAAGGGATTCCCTCGGTGCATCACGATAGGAGGTACTTAGACGGGGAGCTTCTGGAATGACGGTGTACAAGTATCTAGACTAAGCGTAGATAAGGTCAAACTGTTGAGCTTTCAGTATGACCTCTTCTTCATATTGGCAATGTTCGGATGCGACGTCCTTTGCTATGGGAGGGAGTAAGGTCTTAAGGAACCAATCCAAGAAGATCCTATCATCAAGTTGGATTTTTCATAGACTAAAACATCGCTACCACTCATGGATGTGGTCCGTTATATGAGTGGCGGTGCTTTGGCGACAGGATAATAGGATCTCCACCNCCGACAGGGAGTTGGAAATACTGTAGGAACATGAATGCTAGGGAGTTGAAGTTCAGGTATTTGGCCTACAGTAGCTCAATGTACCATTTGGTCGCAACACCTGTAAGGGTGCACTGGAATAGCCTCAGCCTGATGGAATTGTCTACGATGCTATTGGATGAGCACCATAGATGGAATTCCATTATGTGGTTTTGGGGACATTCCCTTGGTTTGCCTTCAAACTTGGGGATGTTTGAAGGTAGCTTAGTTGGCATTGGATGCCAAAAGGCTTGATGGCAAAGGGGGTCATTTGTTAATCTGGCCAAGTCAGGCAAGTTAAGATGAGTCATGAATGGTAGATTTGACCCCAGGTTGATGTGGGATGGGGCTATGATAGTGGTGGGGTTTGCAGGTGCATAATGCATCTGCACAGCTGGGGGTGCTTGCGGTGGCACCATTGCAGATGGTTCAATGCCCCTAAGTGTTGTGGGTGGGATGGTATGAGTGGCGGAGACATTTCCCCCATGTATGATAGTAGGGGCAATGTAAGTGGACAGTCCACTGCCCCCCTGTGTGGCAGGAGGGGTAGTGTGTGTGAAAGGGCCACTGCCCCCATGTGCTGTCAGTGGGCTAGCTTGGATGGTCACTATAGGTGGTGGCAGCTGACCAATGATAGTCTGCATGACTGTTCTTGGGCCACTTTCCAGGTTGTGGGTGACAGGTTGTGATGTGGACATGGGTCCACTTTCTATGGTTATGCCGAAAAATGGATCCGAGTTTGCACTAGCCATGGGGCTTGATGGTGCAGTATGGAGGTCTTGTTCAGACTTGTATGGGTCTGAATAAGAATCAAAGGCTATGTGGCCTTTTGATGGTGTGGGAGATCACCAAGAGTGGCTTCAATGGTGTTGATTGAGTGTTCCAAATGGTGGTGGTTCGCTGCTTAGGCGTGAGGAAGAGCGTGGAGGATAAATTGTGTTAGATTTTATGTCTGAAATTAGTGGGAATGATGTTTGGACCTCGGTTTCAGTGGCTTCCTATTGGATGCAGGTGGTCACTCAGCCACCAAGACTACCAGAAGAAAGCGCTTGGCTTTTTCCTCACAGGTGTTTCTACTCAATCGGAAGGGGTCGTTGCCCATTTCGCTTGGAAATTCCTCTCAGCGGCCAGCTACTTTGGGGTTCCTGTGGTACTCCTCATAATGAGTTTCTAGGTAAAGGCCAAGTACTTCCCACAGTTGAAGCAGTCAAGGACTTATGTCCTCAAAGATCGTAGATTGGTTGTACTTAGTGTAAATTGGTAAATTTTAAGGCTCACTCAACGTCATGAATTGAGTTGGGTTAATTAGTTGGTATGGTGTATTTGTTTGCTTATTTTTCTGATATTTGGTAGCTACAAATGGTTTATGAATTCATCATGGTAAAGTTCATGTCATTGTGTATGCATGCATTTGAATAATAAGAAATTGTGAACAAATACAATTTTTAACCCTTAATGTGTATGGCCTAACTAGATGTCTACCTCCCACTGATATTCCTCTTCAACCAAGAGAAGGTGCTGGGCTCTCCACATAATGGGACTAAGCCCATCCGTAGATCCTTAGGTAACCTTTCAGATGCAAGGTTGGTCAACAGGGAGGATGCTTAGTGCTTTGAGAATCCCTCCTTCTCTACCCCCTCTACAATCCAGGTCATCTGGTTTTAGTGGTTTGGAACAATAATAGTGGAGTGCCTAGATCTATATGAGCTTGCCCTTCGTCGTATCCCAGAATACCCCAAAGGGTGATGAATGGGTAGAGGAGGAAGGGTAATAAATACAGTTTGTTTTAGGTTGATTTTAATTAGGCTGCATTCATTTGATTAAGCCGTTAATATTTACTTGGAATTTACACATTGTTTGTGAAATAAATTGCAGAAAACAAAAATAGAAACTTGAAATTGAACTGGTGTGTTGGATAGAGGTGGCTAAGCTGCACTGAAAGTCTTATAAAACTAAAATTTAACCTCGATTAAACTGAAATTTAAGTTCTGTTTGACAGGCCGCACATTTCTGATCAAATCTAGCGAGGGGGCCGCAAGATTTTTTCAGAAACAGGCGAGGGGGTCGTACAGAATGCAAAAACAGTCATGGTCTATGTTTTTGGGCTGAAGTCACACTTATCGGGGGATTAAGTGCACCCTGGGCACACTTGTTTGGAGATTAAGTGCACCCTCACCTCACTTTTGGGCCCGATAAGAGCGCCTTGCCCCAGATTTGGGTTTTTTTGTGAGGCAGAGTCAGATCTGGCCAACAGTAACTTGTACTGTGGCCAAATTGACTCGATTTTTCCTAGAAGAGGCTTCGGGAGTATTGATAACTAAAAATAAACTATATTTAAAGTGAATTTAACTGGAATTTTTTGAAAACTAGGGAAAAAAATTAAAAAACTTGAAAATTAAAAATTTGGACCAAGGATCGTGTGGGATCAACCTAGTATGGTCACTAGTTCTATAGCAGGGAATTCTCCTTGGTATGAGGGCAGGAATGGCTGCCATCTGTCTATAGGACAGAAGGGTAGGTTCCTGCTAGTGGGTAAATGCAGAAAATAAAAACGGAAATGGGAATGGATAGAATAATAAACTAAGCTACGAACAAAAAGAAGAGAGAAGCAATGGCGAACCTCTCTACAAACACAAGTTAGGGTCCTGCCTCCAAAGACCTGTAAAAAATTGCTAAGCTACAGCAAAACCTATAAAACAATGTTAAACATAAAACCTACAAATGGAAACAAGGGTTAGAAAGCAAAGAAAACAAATAAAAAAGACATGAAAGACAAGCTATACCTTCTCTGGTGGAAATGGGCCACCATGCCCTAGCTTTTGAAAGCACCTCTCTTGGATGGGGAGCTTTATCTCAATGGAAATGGAGGAGAGGGAGTGTGGGTGGCTTGAGAGGCAAAGGTGTCTCAAGGCATCCACGAGTAGCATAACAATATGCAAGGGAGAAGTTGTTTGAGAGTGACCCCCCACCCTCCTTTTATAGATTTTTCAAGGGGTTTTAGGGTTTTAAGCCATTTGTCAGGGATTTAGCCCATTTTTTGGGATTTTAGCTGCTTCTGCCCTAATTTTAGCTCTTTTTAGGGTTTTAGCCCCTTTTTGGGGGTTTTAGCTCCTAGGAGACTATTTTGGGCTCCTTTTTGGGGTTTTTAAGCCCTTTTCTTCATCCTTTAGCTATTTTGAGGGTGTGGGGGTCTAATGGAGTGATATGAGGGTCATGAGATGGTGTCCTTGGGTGGCATAGTCCATTAAGAGATGAGTGGGGGATTTTTGGGTTAACAACCCCCTAAGACATTTTTTAAATGTGAGATGGATGGAGCCTCGAAATAGTAGTCCAGACCTTTTGATCCTGAGCTATTTTACAAGGATCAAGTAGGACTTCAATATGTTCATAGCCATTTAGAAAAACTGATAAACTAGAAGAAGTTTTTTCAAATAAATCAATAATACACGGTCTTACAATCAAGGATTTTAGTTAATCCAGAATTCTGATGAACTCCATGCAACCAAAGGTTGTGCTTTCTTTATTACCATTAATCAAACCCTAACTAAAACAAAACCAAAAATCCTCAACAACAAAACAAATCAAAAGTTTATTTATGTACAAAACAACTAAATAATTATAAAGAAAAATAAGGTTTGAGAACAAAACCATTTACTGGTAAGTTCTCTTCCCACCCCAAATAGTTATCTTTATCTGAAGCACGATGTAAGTTTCTGAAATCTACACAGAGTCTGATTTCTCCTGACTTTTTCCTTACTGGCACCAAATTAGAAACCAATTCCAAATGTCTGATTTTGAATATGATTTTAGCATCCAACAATTTTTTTATTTCACTTTGAATTAAAGGTTCCAGTTTAGGATGCATTTTCCTCAAAGGCTATTGATAAGGCTTGACTCCAGCTTTAATTGGGATGACATGTTGTATAATCTTTGTGTCATAAGTTTTAATCTCTTCAGAACAACACTTTCCCAAATTTATTAGCTCAAATTGCAAGGATGAGCTATGAGTGTTGACATTTACACGCTTTCTGAACTTGTTGTTTAAGTCAAACATTCGTTCCAAAGTCTTGACTCCCTTAGGAATAAAATTTCCAAATTTTAATTCTACTTGATGTTCTTCATCATCTATTATTGATCCTTTAAAAGTCTGATCATTCATCAAGCATTCCAAAATTTGTTGATCATCGTCAAAAACCTGTAGATTGGTGATCATATGCGGAATAGAAGGCCTGAAAAGCAATTCAATAGAGCATCTATTATTAGAAGGTACTAGCCTTGCAGCTGAGGTAGCTAGTAAATCAGTTGCTGCATTCTTTAATCTAGGAATGGACACAATATTGAATGCATGAAAATTTATAAGAAAATCCCAAACTTCCTTTTGATAGGCTTTTAAATGTGTCTAAATATAGTGTATCTTTTTTCGAATTTGCTTAACAACAATTTCAGAGTCTCCATATACTTTCAGATTTTTCACTTTTAGTTCGATTGCCTTTTTCAATCCCTGAACTAGTGCTTCATACTCGGCTGTATTTTTTGTACATTCAAACTCTAATCTACAATAAAGAAATTGTTTATTTTTTCTTGGATCAATCAGGACACAGCTAGCTCCTAATCCTTCCAATGTTTTAAATCCATCAAAATACAAGGCCCAAAAACTATCTAATTCTACTGAACTTGAATTAAAAACTACATCTGAAACTAAATCTCTTATTTTACAGTCAATCTCATCAGCCTGTGAAAATCGAAGGAGATCGGGCTGGGTGTCAGGTGAACTCTTGGCTTCTTCAACTTGGTAATTTCCCAGTTCCAATTCAATGAATTAATTTCCCAACACAAAGTTTACTAGCTCGTTCTTTCCCTCTAACTGAGTAACATTGTATTTCATTTGAGGCTCTCTTACTACTTTTATCTGATTGGGACTCCCTTTATGAAGAAACCATAGATGTGACCAATTTGGTGCAAAATATCCATCTAGCCTTGCTGACCAATCTTGAATCAAAACCAGTCCATAAGCATCTGGTATGTCTGCTACTACAATGTTGATGTACTGACATACCCTCTCATCTGTAGATAAACGAATCAGAACATCTTCCATTTCCCCTATTACTTTCACAACTGTCATGTCTAACTGAAGAACTTGCCAAGTAGATGGTTTAGGTTGTCCATTGATTTTCTTGCAGACTGAAAGTGGAATAACATTGTCTGATGCTCTTGAGTCTACTAAACAGTTGTGCACATTATAGTTGAAAATATCAAAAGTTAGGAGAAATTTTGGGGTCTTATACTTAGACTTACCTCCCACACTTACTTCACCAATTTCTTCTTCAGGTTGGTTGTCAGTGGGAAGATCTTCTTCTAGTACTTCAAGTGCTTTTAACAATTTCTTTTTCTACTGAGGTACATTACACATTTAAAACAATGAGATATTGGCCTTAGCCTTTTTAATGTCTTCCACAATATCATACCCCATCTCAGGTTCTTTGAGAGTCTTCCTGACATTATCAACCTTGTCTTCAATAGGCTTAACAGGCATGTTAATTTTCTTCAGATTTTGTCTTGAAATGGTAAATTCAGGTATTTTAACAGTTGTAGTGTTCTTTTGTATCTTCTTCATATTTTCTTGAAGTTTCTTGATCTTAGGAAGTATTGACTTGTCTTATTTTAACAAACCCTGATTTCTTGTAGTCGCATTGGTTTCTGATGTTTCCTCTTGTTTCATAGGATCTTCCTCTTTTGTATCAAACATTGAGACACAGTCCCATAAAACCAGAGTATCCTCCTCTTGTTTTTCTGTAGATTGATTATCTTTTTCTTCCTCCTAACCAGTTTCTATTAGTTTGGAATTCAATAATTGATTCATTACCAGTGTCATAGAATATATCCATTGGGGGAAAGTCTTCTCAGAATGAGGTTATCGATGAAAAGTACAAAAATTATCCAATCCTACATCAGTTAAATTCATTACTGCAGGACTGTGTGGAGGAGGTTTAGGTTGATCGTTGTCCTCCCTCCTTTTATAGTAAGGCTTATATGATTTGTAAGCTTCATTTTCTAGATCTATCACTTTGTTGGATAACTTCTGCATCATTTTCAACATCCCTTCAAAATCCTATGACCGCTCATCCTTAGGCTTAGTCAGTAATAAAGGTTTCTTACCTCCAAAATTCTTTTCTTCTGACTGCATAGGATAATTTTCTATGCTCTGCATCTCAGTCTCTACCTTCTCAGCTTCTTCATAAGTTTCTGCTAATATAGGACTCACTGATCTCTTGGCAAACAGTGCTAGATCAGGCCCAAGGGCTGAAGTATAGTATTCAATCAGAGCATTTTCAGATGGCTTATTTACTGCAGTAAAATTGTTTAGGTAGGTAGAAAATATTTAAGTGATATCATGTACTTTTTATTTTCTTTATTTCTTTAGAGCACATAACCCCTTCATTAAGGATGCATGAGTTTTCTGAACTGCATATTTACTTCTAAACATTCTCTCAAATGTGTTCCAATCCATGATTGAATTTGCGGGAAGTGCAAAATACCATGAGGCTGCTTCTCCTTTCAGAATGTGGGGAAACGATCTACACACCACATATTCATGCTCTCCTGCTTGTATTCCTTCTATAACCAAGTAAAAAATTTGCAAATGATTATCTACCAAAATTTTTTCACTTGGGGAAAACTTAAGCAACATTTTGTCAAAAGCTTGAGGCAAATCATGCAAGGGAGGTGTCAGGTTTAAAGGTGACCTAGCCCTCCAAGCAGGTGGTGGAGGTGGTTGATTTGTGTTTGTATTAGCCATAATTCTGAATGGAGAATGAGGTCATGACTGAACAGGAGTATGGAAAGGTGAACAGTAAGGTGAACCTGGGTCTAATCAATTCAATGGTTGGTCAACTTCCTGTAAGGCTGCTTCTACTAGTTCTTCAAGATCTTCTAACTTAGGGAGATCTTTCTTCTGATATTCTCTTCTGGTTAAGACACGAATAGTTGGTAATCCTCTAATATTCTTTGCATATGCCCTAGTAATTATTCTCAAATCATCAACTACTTCGTTATTGAGAGGATAAATATACCCTCTATCTTTAGGAGTTGAATTGTGAAACAAAATGCTTTCAGAACTGTCACCAGTGGAGTAATTTCAAGGAAATGGGTTTCCTCGGCCATCCATGCACTGGAGGCCCTCCTTCTAGCACCAAAAACTATTGAGGACTGGAAAATCGCAGGTAACAACAGTTAGGGATTCTCCCCAATAAATGTTCCCAACTAGCCCGTTACTGTTTGGTATGGGGAATCCGTCTGGTTTACGGTCCGGCTACTATAGGTCAAGTAACAAATTAAAAAGGTTTTACCGGTTATGGCTCGATCCACCATGTATATTTTTAGTTTTTTTGTGTTTAAGTTATGATGTGCAAGTGCCTATATAGAAATGCAAAATGATAGAGATAACGAGGAGTGTCACAATGTGATGCACAGGTTCTTACCTCTTGTCTTACCTCTCTTGCATCTAAATCACAAACAACCAGAAAATAACTACAACTAACTAACCTATCCCCAGGGAGAAAAATGATCAGTTATCAATGAGTAATGTATTTATGTGCTTGTATTAAGAAAAGTTACAAATAGTTGTTACTTATTTCAGAACACATGAACAATAATAGAAATATTAACAACAAGATAGCGTATTGTTTATGACAACCTTCATTACTCACAGTGGAAATTTCACAGAATAAATTATAAGGCATTCATAACATGAATAGAAATTCATTGATTTAGAACGATCTCACAGTTAATGGACATAAGCTGAAAATGAAATAGTTCACATTCAACTGATCCATAGCAAAGCATTTGAAACATTCCACCAAACTTTCTCCAGCAAAAACTTGTAATTCTTTATTGTAAAAGGAAGTAGTTCTTCTTACAATATACTCTCACAAATGGACTACGAAATAAGTCCCTCCTTACATCTAAACTCTCTTATATTTATACAGAAAAGCAAAACCTTTGGGCTGCCCCTCGATGCCCTTTGGGCTTCCTCAACCTTTCAGTTCCAAAATTTTGTCTTGTAGTATGTGCTCATAATTGATACAATATGTTACATTTTAAATTAAAAATTAAGAGCACTTTATGAAGAGGTACCAGCTTGGTCACTGATGAACTTTTTCCAAGCCCAGGCCTCTGCTACTATCGATATACTCAGTAATCTAATGGTCTTTTTGAGATCCTATTAATCTCAGACCCTCACTTTATTCTTCTCTTTTCTTTATCTCTGCTTCTTCATTTCTCTTTCTCTTCCTTCCTTGTTGCCTCCTCTGCAGCTCTCTTTCTTTCTTCTTCCTTATTCTTCAACCAATTCTCTGCCTCTTTTGCTTTTACCTTTTAGACATATCTTCTTTATAGCAATCACCCTGTCATAAACATAGCATGTTCTTAGACCATTTAGCTTTTACCAAAATAACAAAAAACTGTATCATTCTATTTACCTCCTCTATATCCATTCTATAAAATAAACTATACATAGTATTAATGCATGAAAAGAAAGAATGACAAGGCAAAGAAAATCCTGCAAGTTTATGTCTTAAAATACTCTAAGTCCATCGTCTATAATTGATTACATCGTCTATAATTGAAATCACAACCCCAGTAGAACAGACTCCTCCTCTTAATCCCGGCCGCATCTGAACTAACTCGAAATCCTTCGATGAAAGCATGAACCACATTACCGCTACTGCTAATCTCCAAAACAACAGACTCTGCACTGTGCTCCTCATCGTATATAATCCCTTGGTGAAAAAGAGTCGACGGGAAAACCCTATTGGCAGTTGAAAACACTAAGCGCCGAGAGGTTAGTCCAATTGACAGCCGCAACGGCGGACAGCGAACAAACTACGAGTACCATGAGACTCTAAACCTGTCGATGTCGAAAACTCCAAACGTTAAGTGTCCGCAATTCAAAACTAAACGTTTTCGCAATGTCAATGACTCAAACTTAAATGTTTCTGCAGTGTCGGTAATGCCAAGTACTATTATCGTGGTGATTATGTATAGGCGATTGAAACCATTAACAACTAATTCCCACAATGCAGTATCGACGAGATATAAAAGAACCATTCGACTTAATCTGAGTTAAAAAGGTATTGGAGCTCAGACTTCTAACCTATCGGTGATTGGAGAGGCTAACCACTACAACATCAGCAATCAAAAACACTATCTTTCAGACTACTCGTCATTTTCCTCCGAAATGTCGGTGATTCAAACCTCAACGATGCTGTAGTGTCAGCGATTCCGAGCACTAACGTTGTGACAATTATGCATCGAAGGTTGGGAAGAATAACCTATAACTACTCACTGATTTCCCTCCAAAACATCGGCGACGTAAATAAATAAACCTCCGAATACTGTCAAAAATCGTTCTGACAACGATAAAAAAAACCAAGTGATTGACAGTTTAAACAAATTTAAACAATAAAACCACAAGGTGACAAAAACCATGGATCAACAAGGACAAGAAATGTCCATGAGGATGTTTGTCATTTCCCTTCTGAAACATCGGGGGCATAGAGGACTAATGCCTCGGCTCATTCTTCAAATGACTTCTGATAGCGACAAAATCATCGAGAAAGAAAACTTTAAGCTCTAAAAAATAAACAAACTCCAGAGTCTTCAAAAGATCAAAGTTTATAGCAGAGGAATGACAGAATTTAGGAATCCAAACAATCCCAGGCAAGATAAAATCAAAATGAGGGTCCAAAATTTGAAAAATTTGGGAAAAAAAGGTTGCAGCTGCAACAGTTCTTCCACTGGTTCAATTATTATTGCATTGACAAGTAATGCTACACGATTTAATTAAGGAACTGATCTTGGTGACGCTATGTTGACTGGTGCAGCGCCTAGTTCGACGGTCACAGATCATGATAGTTATATTGAAGTTAGAAAATCACCTCAGTATGGGAATTGGGACTCTTACATTGAAAGATAAACAACTAGCCATGATTATTCTAGGTATCGATATGGTACTAGTTATAGTACTTAATTCATAATTGACATAGGAACCTAATTTTCCTAATTTGGCACGCGTTTAACAGTTTACTTCAATGGTGCAACATGGATAAATATGGGCAAGAGCAAATTCATCCAATTGCTTTGTTGGATATCTGAAGATCAAGGTGCATGGCACCAATATTACGAATAGAAGGAATACAATTTACAAAATTTACACTTCATTAATGTAAAAAATGCAATTTTTCATGACACAATTAAAAATGACTAACATAAATGACTAATTCATATTATCCTAGCTACTCATCTTTTATGTCATGACTAAATTGGTCGTTTATGTTTGTCATTTTTAACTCTGTCAATTATTATCTAGTCATATTTGTTAATTGGTGACTAAATTAGTCATTAATTTTAGTCGTTTATAGTTAGGTCAATCAAAATTGCTCATATTTAGTAGTAAATCACTTGAAAACCATGTGGTGACTAGAATCTTTAGTCACCCAGTAGCTAATTCCTTAGTCTGTACTAGTGTATATATAGGCTTGTGCCTTTACATTAAAGGTCCACTTCTAACTAACTTCTAACCACTAATGACCTATGTCCACAAAACGTGGTCAATTAATACATTAAATATTCAAAAATTAGTTATCACATTGATATGGCCTTTCACGGTGTCACATGAGGTTGCGCAGCTACCACGATGCTGTGCAACTTACTTACCGAAACCCCTACCAACAGGCCCCCAACACAGTCTTGTGGCTCGTCCTCAAGCCACATCAGGTTGACAAGGTATATGCTATTTTCTTGGCTTTCAATTCTTCAAACTGCTATGAGATCTCTCGAACCTGGAGCTAGACTTTGTCGGCAATGCTTTGACAGTTAAGCAAATCTTGTTGTACGAGGTGCACTGTCCCAACCTTGCTATCGACCATCTGCCACTTTTGTTGCACCGCTTGCAGTGTTGCGACTGCTTTGACAGCCAACTTCCCACCAATGTCTTGAAACTCATCCAACTGGGCATGACGCTTTTGTTGGATTTCTTGGGTACGGGAAGTTCTCTATTGAAGGTCCTTCAATTCCTTAGACCTCGTGATCTGCACCATGAGCGGCAGTGCTTGTAACACCGTATTCAGTGTCGTCAACTACCCTTTAGCTTCTTGCACCTACATGGTCAACTGTTCGAGCTGTTCATCCTAGAAAATGTTGTGCCAAAACTACATCATCTCCTCCATGATTGTATTTGCTTCTTGGTCCATTGTTTCAAACCGGTCGGCTACCTCCTCGATAGTGGCATTCCATTCAGAATCTTGCATTGGAGACATCTCTAGATGGACCAAGGCATTGAGCAGAAGATGGGTGTCTTGGAGCTTGACAATAGTTTCCCCAAGTCACTTGGACTTAGCGACTACAGTAAGCTCAGTTATGCTCTCAAAAATATGTCGACAAGCCTCATCAACAACTTGCTCTACCTCACCAACACTTGCACACAGCTGTGCCTTCTCAATGATGAGGTGACCTTGCATCTTCTTCAGCTTGGTGATTTCCTCGGCAACCTTACACTGAAGCTCATAATGTGCCTTCAATGCATCGATCTCTCGTACCTTCTCTTCCACCACCTACACCCTGACCTGATGCAGTTCCTCCACTTATTTCTGCAGCTTCTTGGCTATGCTCTGTGACTGTACGCAGCCATCAATCAACTCCTTCTGTCTATCCACCAATTCTTGGGAGGAAACATGCTACAGCTCCACCAGTGCTTGAGCAAGTAACTTGTTCAGATCCAAGGAAACACTATGGATCGACCGCAGTAATTATTTTACTTCTTCACTTCCCATGTCGATCGCAGTCAGGGGAACTTGAATGTTCCTAGCCTGTGGCTCGGTGCTGATTGACGAGACTTTAGACATCACCGCTTGCTTAAGTGTCTTCCTGGAAACAAAATCATAAATATAATTCAACTTATATTTTACCTCAACAAACCCTTCTTCATTGGGTTTGCATATTGCTTTTGTCGTAGCCATAGAGGATTTAGTGACCGCTTTGATGAGTCATTGTAGTTGGTATTCCACCCTGATTGGGTACCACTTCCCATGTCGTATTCTTAGTGCCATTTTCTTTGAGTTTCCTCCCGCATGCACTATGCTTCTTCCTTAGGGTTCGTCGATGAGTCATTGTCAGAGTTGTGAATACTTAGCTCCTTCTGGAAAGGCTCATCAGGGGCATCAGCGGGTGGCTCCTTAGAGAGTTCCTCTTAGCCCATGGGGTTGCGCCATTCAGTCGGTCACTCATTAACGAGGGCATCCAATTATTCATCAGTGGATTTGTAGGATAGAGGTAGACACTTCCTATCAAGGTTCCGTTGTGCCTGAATATAAATAGAATGAGGCATGATAGTGAACTGAATGAGCCACTGATACTTGGCTGCTGCATAGTTGGATAAGCGGGGAACTTTTGCAGTGGTGTCTTGTAGCACATCCCAATAGAACCAAAAATGGATAGAACAATCCATCTGTCGACTACGATCCTCAACCCACCACAAATTTTGATAGCATGCACTGTGGCACACCTTCACCGCATTAACTTCCATTGGCTGATAATCTTCAGGTTCCATCCATGTGACAAGTGCAATAAGAATTAATAGCCAGATATAGGAAAATTTCATCCTGTCCTAAGCAACGAGATCATCATTGAGCAACTAGTTGAGAAAAAACAAGAACCAGTTCATCTGTACACCTTCTGTGCATTTTTTGGCACATGCAACCACGCCCGAATTGCACTGGATCGGTCGATTCCCATGGACAATCTTTCTCACCAAAATTCATGCCCTGATCACTCTACAAGCCAAACTACCTGTGAATTAATGTTGTGGCCATCACACTGCAAGTCGGACCTATCATTTAGCTGCTTGGCAAGCTTTCTATCAGCATCCTTCCCATGGATATACTTCATCGAATATTTCTCGGCCTTCGACAAGCCCGTAATGCTCACAATTAAGTCGACCATGACCGGAATGGGCTCATTCAACTAGAGTGTCCCTCCATGAAAGTAGGCCAAACATTGTTTAAATCAGGAATGAACTTCATTCAGTTTCCCAAAATGAGGCATATTTATGAGCCCCAACAATCCAAATTTGTTCAACCCACTCACCCAAGGTTGAGGAATCTGTTGAATCGGTGCACCAGGCCCTGTTGGAATTAATTCATAGGGCTCATCCTGGACATATTTGAGCAATAGAAAATTGTGGTCCTAAAACTTCAACTTGATCAAGGAAGGGATGATATCGACTGAGCAGGTCATCCCTTTTGGCAGCAGTGACAATTTTGGTGGATACTTTTGGTTCTTTGTGGGCTTCCTTGGTTTCTCTCCCAGATGCATTGGAGCGACATATCCCGATTCCCAGGATATCGTGGATAGAGATACCCTAGGCGCCGCAGACTCTATAGCTCCCGAGCTTGACATCCCAGTCTGTGCAGTCCCCTCTCCTTGCAATCTAGCTGAAGTGCGGGTGTTCCTCCTCTGTGGTGGCATGGGATTGAGCTTCAGAGCCTGCATATTTCTCTTGAGGTGGATGAAGAGCCTATTGGCATGCTCATGACTTCTTCTTCAATGTTCGTGGGCCGAATGGGGGATTCTTGCTCACTAGAAATCTCAATTTCTTCAAGGTCTCTCAGCATGCCGCACTTCCCAACCCTTATGATGCACCTGATGACTCTACACCTCTACTCTGCAACTCACAGTCAATACTTAGCAACTATACTTGGCTCAACACTCTACTCACTCGACTGAAATGTTTTGGCAATTCCTTCCTCCCGTGTCCTGCACACTTTTAATAACTTCTTCCTAAGTTGAACTCATCATTACCAAATCTACCATATCCATCATGACCAAATACAGCAGTAATGAAACCAAATCTGCTGTCAATCTCACTCTCCTAATGGTTGGATCGACCATTAATGTGCATTGCTTCAACAAGCATCGCCAGCTAATTGTTTTAACTACATGTATTTATTGTTGATTTGACCAACCCACATGTCTGTCGCTGACGCAGGTGGTCTCCCATCCATCGCTACTAACGACTATCATGTTGTGACCTCGTCCCTAGGCTCGCCTTGCTGATATTAGAACAAAATCCTCTGGTTTTTTTTTCACAGTGCCTCAAGCAGTGTGTAGCTCGAAGCCCGTTCTATAGGGATTCAAGTGACTACCATTGACAAGCGTTGACAGTACCGCACCATCTAATTGCTATAACTAAACTGTGCCTCCAGAAGTAATGGAATGAACAATATACAGGCCTAACCAGTGCATCTGTAACTTACCTGGATGCTTCATGAACTTGCTGTCGTATAGTAACACCAAATATCCTTCTACAAACTGTTTATTCTTAATGTGATGATCATGCCACACCTTCTGTCGATCCTTCACAATGCATTGATGGAAGACTACAATAAAATAGTGCTCTTCAAGCTGGATCAACTACATAATGTGCTCTTCTAATGCTTCTGCATCATCCATGTCGGTCGTCGTAGTGCTGTGCAAGCTACGAACGATGTATTCCATGGGAATGACTTCCTTTTGCCCATATACAAGCTTAAATGGTGTCTTCCGTATTAGCCGTTTACAAGTGATGTGATAGGCCCATACTGCTGGAATTTTCAAGTCCCAATCATCACGATTAGCATTACATACCCTTATCAATGATGTTTCCAAAATTTTGTTGAACGCTTCAACAATCCCATTTGCCTGTGGATGGTATGATGTGCTTTTCTTATGTTGCACCTGCAACTCCTCAGTTAGCGCTCTCACAGTGCAGTTGATAAAGTGACTTCCCTGGTCACTCATTAATATCGTGGGACACCCAAACCGTGTCACAATATTCTCAAATATGAATTTTGCTTCTTTCGCAGTGGTACAATCCACAAATGGTGCGGCCTCTTCCCACTTGGTCAAATAGTCAATTGCGGTAATGATGTATCGCGCACTAGTCCTCTTCCTTGGTGGATTAATCAGACCCACAAAGTCCATGACCCATTTATCAAAAGGTTGTAGAGTTACTTGCAGCATAAGCGACATCTCATCCTGCCGCGATGGTTTATCGATGTGTTGACAGACGTCATAGCTCTGCGCATAGTTTGCAGCATCATTATGCAATGTAGGCCACCATAGCCCTACATGCAGTAGCCCTTCCTCCATAGTGACCTCCCGCAATTCATGCATGTGCTTCTTCTAGAATGGGTCCCTGCTCATGTGGTAGGATACACTGTCGCAAGATTTCATTTGGTCCAAGCTTGTATAATTACCCAGCAATTAGCTAGAAATCTGAAGCCTTTACTACCAACTGATTTTTTTGAATGGTCAATAGGTTCTCAAGGGCAACACCAGTGGCCAAGAACTGAATTATCAGGGCATAATAATCATTTTCGATATCGACATGGAACAACTACACATCCAAAAATCCATCATCAATATTTAGTAGGTTATTCTCTAGTCTCAATGCAAGACAGGTGATCAGGACCAGCATTCAACTATCCTGGCTACAAAACTATTTGAAGTCAAATTCCTAAAAATGTAGTAGCCATCGACAGATCTTCCCCCCCAACATAGGATTATTGACCAAGTATTGAAAAGCGGAATGATCGGTGAACATCTTGAAATGTCCCCCTAACAAATAGTGCCTGAATTTTTGCAAGGCATAAACCGTCACCAAGCCTTCTCTTTCCGTCATTGTTTAGTTTCATTTAACAAATGACAAATTCCTACTGGAATATGCAATCAGGTAATCAAGGTCACCCTCACCTGGTTGTGCAAGCACAACCCCTAGCACAACCAAAGAGGCATCGACATGCACATGGAACTCCTTGTTCCAATTAGGGAAGACCAGTATGGGTGTGGAGGCCATCTTGGCCTTCAGTGTGTCGAAACTTCCTTGACATTCCTGACTCCACTCAAATGCAACAACCCTCTTTAATAACTTCTCCATAGGGGCAGTAATCGTAGTGTATCCTTTGATGAACTTGAGATAATATTCTATGTGCCCTAGCTTCACCCAAAGCATCTTGACATTTGTCGATGGCAGCGATCTAAGAATTAGTGCGATCTTCACTGGATCAACCAATAGACCTTTCTTACATACTATGTGTCCAAGTAGCATTCCAAATGGCTTACATAATATGCACTTCTTAGAATTTAATGCAATCTGATGCTGTCGACACCTTTCAAGCATCAAGCGCAAGTTGTCGAATGGTCCCTAATTAGTCCATAGACTATCCAATCATCCATATATACTTGCAGTAACTTCTGAATAAAGTCTTTAAACACAGCGATAACTACTAGAGAAAATATTGCTGACGCATTTTTCAGCCCAAAGGGCATGACTGTATATTGAAAACACCCCCATTCAGTGACAAACGTGGTCTTATGGCGATCCTCCTTTGCAATCCAGATATGTTGATACCCTGAAAAGCCATCTGTGAAGGAATACATTTCTTGACCGCCTACTCCTTCCATGACCTCATCTGTAAATGGATTCACGAATGGATCATGCACGCAAGCATCATTCAAATTTCTTAAGTCGACGCAAATACAGACTTTGCTGGTATTTTTATCTTGAACCACCATAGGTTTATCCACTTTGATTCTTCGACAGGCTCGATGATCCCAACATCTAGCATTTGGTCAATCTCAACCTTTACATGGTCCTTTTATCATAGGTTCAGTCGATATGGACTCTGTTGCATAGGTTTTGCAACTGGTTTCAACATGATTTTCATCTCCCCCAGGTCTGCTAATATCCCCAACCGCATTTGAAACAAATCCTGGAATTCATGCAGTAGGTCCGTGATTTTGGCCATTGTTTCCTCATCCCAATAGTCCCCAATATTGGAAAATTTTGGGTTCTCTTCTGACCCAATGTTGACTTTCCTGATCCTCGGTAGCTGACTCATTGAATCCATCGGTATATCCGGTGCTACAACATTGCGACTTTCTTCTGACTCCGGAATATTAACATTCTACAACTCATCATCATATTCAGGTTCCCTAGATAGATTGTAACATGTCATCATGGATTGCATCGAGCAGTGTGCATATGGATCAACTGGGTATGCGACAGGGACAACCTTCAACAGTACGTTGTGGATGATGTGCAACGCATTATGTACCTGTGGGTTTTCATCCTGGAAACTAAACGTTTGCGCAAATAAAATGGACAACTCCTCCCAAGTAGTTATAGTTCTGCGCAATTCAGTCGCTACATACCAATATCTTGGCATCTCATTTATAGTATGAACAAAAGCATGGACCCACTCATCTTTAGGTTGCGATTCCCATAAGTCCTGACATTCCATCAAGTGAACGGCGGGGTCATTATGTCGATCATATCTCCCAGCATGATAACCTCTGAATCGTCGAAGTCCACCATCATCAATCTCTGAAATTGTCCCCAATCATATGGATCGTTTGCTTGTGCATTGCCCACCATCGGGATGGGGTAGCCTTCAATGCTATATCTAAGGCCAATATCCTTTATGGTTCAAACACTTTCTCTTCAAATTATCAAAGGAATTCTGATAACTCTGGCAGCCCTTCATAAATTGGAAACTCGACAGTCTCAGCTGCTACGCAACGGAGAGACTACGTGATCAACCCACATTTCTTGAATGAAACCTTGTGTAGCCTATTTTTCCAATTTTCCAAAGCATCATCAGAATCAGGGGATGCAAAACTATCATCGTGCCATCCAAGTTCACCATTGACGGTAGGGTGGATATAGTCTTCAGAGATATTATAGGCATGATCTCAAATTCTACTGGCTTCATCCCTCACAGGTTCAATATACCGACGTCCTTCCTGAGGGTCCATGGGAGCAATGACCCTGACATCCTGGTTCTCGAAGGTCATAACCCATTTTTTTAAATTGATAACTACCTTGCTATCATTATCCCACCCAATCCCTAGCAGTGCAAGATAGGAACCTCCATCTTCAACCACTTCTATCACATAAAAATCAGCATACCTTTTTATACCTTCAACATCGACGACCAAGTTCGAGACACGACCAAGGGGCTGAAATTTTTCCTAGTTTGTTAGTCGCAGTTGCACTGGTGACCATCCCAATGTCAGCTTCCCCATCAGTTTCCAAGTTTGCTTGGTCAAAATGTTTACATCTGATCTGAGATCCAAAATAACCGAGTCAACCTCGTGTTAGTTTTTCATCACATTAAGCTAGCATTATGATCTTAGGATCTTTTCACTAAGACAATAACAAGCACAACAATAAAACATAAGCACATCACAAGAGACAAGAGACACAAAGAGTTTTCCTCGGGGAAACCATAAAGGAGAAAACCCCGCAGCTTCCTCTAAGATAGAATCAACACCAAAACAGTAAGAGATCTCCCAAAACAGCAGTAGTCTTCTGTCTTCTGTCTAGGCCCAAAATTTCCTTCTCCAAAAGTGCACCACACTTGAGAGAGCAAGTGATGTATTTCACAAGTGATAAATAGAGAGTCTCTCACTCTCTATTTATATTCTTCCGTTGACTTGAAGTGCACTCAATCATGTCGGCCCAACTAACAATTACTTACTCGAGCCTACACCTTAATTAGTGTATAATAACTCAAGTGCCCCGAAACTGTGGGGACTTACCTAATGACTTGATATGACTTGATTACATTATTAATCCTCCCGATCGGAACATCGTAGCATGACCACATGACTCAAATACATAATAGAAACATCCCGGAATAAACATCAGGTTACAATACATAAGATACATAGAAGAATACATTCCGAAGTTACATATACATCAACACTCCCTCTTAACTAGGAAGGTATTCTTTCGACACAATTTTGAGCACTAGTATTCTTCTCTGTATCAGCTGGATCATCTCGTCTTCAAGTCATCTTCGTCTTCAAGTCATCTTCACTGGATCTGGATCATCTCTCGATCTGGATCAACATAGAACATCATCACTGGATCTGGATCATCTCTCGATCTGGATCAACATCACTGGACTGGATCTGGATCATCACTCGATCTGGATCATCACTGCTGGATCATCATTACTGGATCTAGATCATCACTCGATCTGGATCAACACTAGTGCTATCTCATGATTCTTCTCTTCATAGGAAGTTCTACAGAGCCAGCCCTTTTTCATGCTGGTTGTAGGATTACCCTCATGTAGGTATTCGCCCAGCATTTACATCTGACCTTCTTGTCAGAAAGGCATGCCTAGCACTCACATCTGATCATGTAGTAAACTACAATCCCATCAGAAAGGCCCAGCATTCACATTCACCAGCATGATAGGACACACCTACTATCATCTGTGAAATGGCTCAGCACTTACAACCACCAGCATGATAGGACACACCTACTATCATCTGTGGAAAGGCATAGCGCTCACATCCACCATCATGGTAGGACACACCTACTACCATCTATGGAAAGGTTCAACACTTACAATCACCAGCATGGTAGGACACACCTACTACCATCTGTGAAAAGGCTCTACACTTACAATCACCAGCATGGTAGGACACACCTACTACCATTTGTGAAA